>JAMPIV010015669.1:125000-636976 GCA_024509875.1 Oreohelix idahoensis
CTTTGGTCTTCATTGTGAGTTTAGAGTTTCCCTAAACACGCGATGTGAGGCGGGCAAAGGTAGCTGCAGCTTTGCCAATGCGGCTGTCGATTTCTGTATCCAGTGAGAGTTTGTCATTGATGGTAGACCCTAGGTATGTGAAGTGGTGCACCACTGCCAATTCATAGTTATCGATAGTGATAACTGGTGCAGCACCCACATCCTGACTCAGCACATTCGTTTTCTTTAGACTTATTGTGAGGCCAAAGTCCTTGCATGCTTTAGTGAAGCGATTCATCAAGCTCTGAAGCTCCTGTTGGCTTTGAGTGACGACTGCAGCATCATCAGCGAACAACAAGTCTCTTTTAGTGACCCTTCTGATTTTTGTTTTTGCCTTCAGCCTTGAAAGATTAAACAGACGGCCATCTGACCTAGTGTGAAGGCATATTCCTTCAGTTGCATCTCTGAATGCATGTTTCAAGAGTAAGGCAAAGAAGATTCCGAAGAGGGTCGGAGCCAGAACACAGCCTTGTTTAACGCCACTTCGTATATCAAAGGGCTGTGACGTGCTTCCAGCATATTGGACTGTTCCCTTCATGTCGTCATGGAATGACTTTATCATTTCCAGCATTTTAGAAGGGCAGCCTATTTTCAGGAGGATTTTAAAGAGTCCATCCCTACTAACCAGGTCGAATGCTTTTGTGGGGTCTATAAAGGCGATATATAATGGTCTTTTCTGCTCTCTTGATTTTTCCTGAAGCTGGCGGAGAGAGAAGATCATGTCTGTTGTTGATCTGCCAGCTCGGAATCCACACTGTGACTCTGGATATATGCGCTCAGCTAACTTGTGTAGGCGCATTAAGATGACTTTGGCAAAAACCTTACCAACAATACTAAGAAGAGAGATGCCTCTGTAGTTATTGCAATCACTTCTGTCTCCTTTATTTTTATACAGTGTTACAATCTTGGCATCTCGCATGTCTTGAGGAATAGTTGTCTCTTCCCAGCACTGGCACAGCATCCTATGCAGGGGATGTAATAGCGTGCTCTTACAGCATTTGATTAAATCAGGAGGAATCCCATCACTGCCTGGTGCTTTGCCAGAGGCCAAGCTATCAATGGCCTTACTGAGTTCCTCTAATGTTGGTTCGGCATCCAGCTCCTCCATAGTTGGCAGACTATTGACAGCATCAAGGGCTGCAGGCGTAACGGTATTGTCTCTAGCGTAAAGCTCAGAGTAGTGCTCGACCCACCTCTCCATCTGCTTACCCTTATCGGTTAGCTTCTCTCCGCTGATGGTTTTTAGCGGTGCCGTCTTACTTTTATGGGGGCCAAGTGCTTTCTTTATACCGTCATACATTTGTCTAATGTTGCCTGTTTGCGCTGCGATCTGGATGCTCTCACTGAGCTGGAGCCAATAGTCATTTGCACAGCGTCGAGCAGTTTGTTGAACTTTGCTTCTCGTAGCCCTCAGGATCTGTAGGGTTCTGGCACTCGGTGAACGTTTGTATTCATTCATAGCACTGCGCTTAGCTTCAATAACAGGTGCCATCACATCTGATGAAGCATCAAACCAGTCATTTGACTTTGCTGTTTTCTTACCAAAGGTGGCAAGTGCAGTACTTTGAATGGTGTTCCGTAGATGCTCCCAGTTCTCTGTAATAGTATCACCATGCTGAGGGCTACTGAGCACTTTCTTGAAGGTCGCAGTGAATTGAGCGATCATGAAAGGGTCTGACATCTTGCTGGTATCAATGCGTGGTTTCCCTTCATGTCTGACACGATAGAGTTTTCTTGGTTGTGCTCTGATTTTGCAGCAAACCAAGGAGTGATCTGTGTCACAGTCTGCACTATGGTACGAGCGCGTGGAGAGCACAGACCTGAGGAGTGGCCTTCTGACAAGAATCAGGTCAAGTTTGTGCCAGTTCTTGGATCGTGGGTGTCTCCATGACACCTTATGCTCGGGTTTTGTCTGAAAGTAGGTGTTGGTCACGCAGAGGTCATGGTGGACGCACAACTCTAAGAGCCGTTGTCCATTTTCATTCATCTTGCCAATACCAAACCTGCCCAGACATGAAAGTCATGAAACATTATCGGCACCCACTCTAGCGTTTAAGTCACCAAGGAGAACAAGCTGTTCTTGCCTAGGTATGCTTTTGATTACTGCTGCTAGATTCTCGTAGAACTCATCTTTAGCTTCTGAGGCAGAGTACAGAGTAGGAGCATACACACTGACAAGGGTGATGGGACCTGTGCTAGTTTGCAGGCGGAGCGTTAACAGGCGTTCTGATCCATTCTCGCCTGGTTCAACCATGTTAGTTAGCGATTTTTTGACCGCAAAACCTACTCCGTGTTCTCTAGCTTTATTAAGATCTTTCCCTTGCCAATAAAATGTGTAGTCCTTCTCGCTCACCGTTCCAGAGCCCGCCAGGCGCGTTTCCTGAAGTGCAGCTATATCCACCTGAAGTCGTTTAAGCTCATCATTAATTATGGCTGTCTTCCTTACATCGTTTACATCCTGTAGGTTTTCGGATAGTCCAGTCAACATAGTCCGGACGTTCCAGCATCCCAATCTGAGAGTTTGCTTATTTCTATTTTTTCGATAATTGCTTGGTGCAAAATTTTCTGTCCACAGTTCGGGTTTGACCCTAATCCCCATGCACCCAATGGGGAAAGCAGACAGTGGCGGGACAACACCTTATTGACTGGGGGCTGCCCAGCTTGAAGCGGGCGGTAGCTGTCCAGTGAGATCCTAGAACCTCTCCCACTGTCGGAAGTAGCCCCTGGCGCCATGCCCTACGCCAATTGGGCAAAATGCTTATAACCGGTAACTGCTACTTCCCGTGTTTTGCCGACACCTATAGGGTGAAGCTGGAGTGTCCTCTCCAGGGCGCGAGCTTGGACACAGTTATATGGAGATCAAGCTGTTGCCCATGCAGCATGTTCCCCCTCTCCACAAAGCCGGTAGATCCAAAGGAACGGCAGTAGCCGATACAGTTTGGTACCAGCCATGTCGCAGGAGTTGCCAGAATAATGTCGAATCGACATTAGACTGCCTTAGGGACTCCGACTCCGGATTTATCCTCAGGGTTTACTCCCGAAGCCAATTCCACAAATGGATATTCCCGCAAGGCAGCGGTGGTTTGAATTCAGAGTTCCTTCTCTTAGATAAGCTACCAACCAAGGATCACGAGCCCTATCTGCCCGAAGCTGCTGGTTTTAAGGCGCCAGTTGCTCGCCTTTGCCCCTTCTCCCGTCAGTGGAAACAGTTCCGCCGGGCTCAAATTGAGCCACACGTGAAGGCCGGGAGCTGGACTTGGTTGTCAGAGGCTGTTTGAGGCGCGTGCCATAGAAGTATTTTATCTGCAGTGAGAGCTTATCCTCACTACAACTCATATATATATATATATATATATATATATATATATATATATATATATATATATATATATATATATAGTATAAATATTGTCTACCTGTTGTAAAATATGTTGGATAAACAGACAACACAACATAACCACACAAAACCCACCAGCTACACCCATGAGTCGGCACCTCCACCAACCAAAGTCAATACCACCCCCACCGACCGGCTAACACCAGTAATTAGTTACAACCTACTTATCTCTACTTAGTTACCTACACACCCACCATTATCGAGCTGGTATATTGCTATATAAAAGTCAGCTCATACTCCACAATCGATGGGTATATTTTATTATATAAAAGTCCGCTCATCCTCCACAAATTATAATCGTTTTGCGCCTGCTATACTACTTATTTATACTGTCAAAAGACTTTTCAAAATCAACGAAATTAATGTACAGCAGTCATCATTATCCTGCAAATTGTCCCCTGCATCCTGCGTAGTCACTATCCTGTCATCCTCGGGCGTATCTCGCCTTTTTTCTTCTTGTTCTTGGTATGTGTTTTGTGGGGGTGGGGTTAACCAACTTGGTATGGGTTTTGTGGGGGTGGGGTTAACCAACTTGGTATGGGTTTTGTGGGGGAGGGGTTAAACAACTTGGTTTTATCCCGGATTTTTCATGCATTCTAACCGTTGTTGCGATCTGCCTACTCCTTGGTGGTTGTCTATGTTCTCCGCTGGGAGTATTTTCCTGTGATGTGCACTTCTCGCTTTGGTCCGGTACTTCCGTTTGTGTGCCGACGTCTCTCATTGTTTTCTCTTTGCGTACCAACACTACCCATTCGTCTCTGCGTGTTGTCCTGTCTCTCGATTGTTGTCCTATCCTGAATGTTCCTTGGTCTATTTCTAGATCTTTCATTTTATGTTGTAAATCTTCGTTGGTAAGATCTGTTCTTGGTGTTCCGCCATGTTCCTATATATAGCTGGGCTTTTTATTTCTTCTAAATTTGGGTGTTCTTTTTTTCTGACTTCTTGAAATACAAAGTAAAATTTTCCATCATTTATTGGTCTTTCTCCAAGTAATGTACTAGTTAATAAGTTGGTCACTCATGTCTACCCCTTTTATGTACATTTTATAATCCCTAGAACAGCGGTTTTCAACCTTTTTGAGTCCATGGCTACCCTGACCAACTACATTCTTTTTGCGGCTCCCCTGTGGGATAACTGGTAAAAGCTCTAGCGATGTTTCGACATTTAGCCTAACTTTTTGTGAGCAGGAGAGCTTTGGAAAGGCTTTTAAACTATGTAATTTTAAAAAACAAAGTAATTTGACAATCTGTGAAAATAATTGCACGTACAAGAAAAAATATACACAAAGTGCACTTTGAAAACCCTTACTATAAAAAAGAAAACAGCACAGATAAAGTAGTTTCTTTCTAACATTTTTTGTTAGTATTGTCTGAAAATCATTCACTGATATACTGCACTCATGATTCAATCTCCATAACAAAAAACTTGTACAGTAAAACTAAAAAAATTAAAGAATATAATGAATAAAGTACCAGTTACCTCAGTGTGAAACTTGAGCTTGCTTGTTGTTACACAGCTTGTCAAATCTTGGCACCAATTGAGATAAGCTACCCTCATTTCCTTCTCCACATCAAGTCTTGATCTGAACTTGGTTTTATGACAGCCACTACTGAAAACCCAGCCTCGCAGAGATAGGAGGTTGCAAAAGGAATTAATATCTTCAATGCTCTCTTGCTCAAGCTTGGTGATACAGACGATCCGGTTAGCATATGGTCTGTGATCAGAATATCAAGGAAGTTGCTGAAGGTCGTTGAATGTTGATTTAATAAAGAATGTTTATAATCTATGTCCATGACTTGAGTGTTCTGGTTCTCATTCATTAGTAACAATCGTGCTTTAATTATCTGATATGCGAATGCGTGGTAAGTGTAGCCAACAAGTGAATCTCTCAATGATTAATTTGATAAGTCCATCTTATTTGAGTCCACGAGGAAAAACAGTTTATTTACGTAAGACAAACATACTTGACGATATTAGTTAAACGTAGTTCATAGTAAGCATATGTGATAAATGAAATACTTGCAAACATCATATTATGGGTCCATGTCGTACTTGAACAAACTGTCAAACGAACATCATGGCTATATACTCGCGCTGCTGCGTTTCAGACAACCGGTAGTGAGCGCATGTGTCTTGACGAGACTGAATCAATTACTTAATCATTTATCTCTTCATTAATTACCATGGACTGACCCGTGTCCGTACTTGACTAAAATATATATATGTGCAGTAGCATTATGCACAACCTTGGAAGAGCAAGAAAATATCCGTCTTCACTACTTGACGGTCAATACAAAAAGGGTACGGTAACCTAGTCACCGTGCGTGACCATATCGACGCTTACACGTCACGACTTGACCGTGCATTTCGCGTTCATAACCACGTAAAGTATAAAGATCAATTTATATTAATCCCATTGACCCTAATCATGCGCACTGCCAATTTCTAGCAGACGCCATCAATAAAACTACCGTAACAATATTCCCTTCCCGCCGTGGGGAAAAAAAATCTATTAGATATATTTTTTTACTAACTTACTCAATTATATGAAAAATTTAATAAAAACCCGACATATGGCCTACGATGTTCTTGTCTGGAACAGTGTCGTGGTCATGTCGATAATACATAAGTCATATAACATTATTATATTAAACAAAGGTATGTCAACTGTCGCTAATAATTAGCTATTGAACTATGGAAGACTGTTGCGAGTGAGTAATGAAGTGTTAAGTAGAGAAAATTATTCTAACTAATTAAAATTAAACTAATTTGTGATAGTAAGTATGTAATGTATTAAATAATTAACATCTAATTAAAGAAACTAATAGATAATGTCATAATAAAGACATAAGAAGTAAGGACAAATAAAGTAAAGAAAGAGAAAATAAAATATATATTAGTTTAGTTATGTGTGTTTACAATGAATTATTAGTGTCGTGTAATTACAACATAATTAACTTAATGATATAATTAAAGAAAATAACATATTAATAAATTTCATGTGAACATCTTAACTAAAGCTATCTAATTTATACATAAATATTTAGAGTATTTGCTTGTGTGATTTTTTTCTTTTTCATCATTTCTTTCTTTGACATATTTTCTTCCCATTTTATTTTTTTCTCATTATTTTTAATCACACTTCAATTTTTATTATACTCTTCATTAATTTAATAAATATTAAACTTAATGTCGGATGTGATGATCCATCCGTCATTATGTCCCTTGTGAATCCGTGGAAATGTCATTAGAAATTTAATAATGTTCAACTAAACTTAGTTCCTGATTGAATATAAACTGGATCGTTTTGAGTTAGTCAATTTCTGTAACCAAACGTTATATGTCCAGCTTGGATTCATATCGTATTCAAGACCATATCGTAGTGAGTTAAAAAACGATTGGACAATAACCAAAGTCCAAACGTTAGAATCATACCATCAACATTTGTTTCTTGCTATAACGAATTTCCTTTTTGAAAATTGAATACCTTGAATGATTGATGTCGAATTATTTGTAATGTTTGTCCATATAGAAGTGGTTCATATCAATTTTGTAGCAGTAATCAGTTAGAGTTCCAAAGTCGCTCTTGTTTAGCCGTTAATCTTTTAACTTGTAGACAATTCGTCTTCGACTTCCGTTGGGTGTCTGGAAAGAGCATCCGCTAGAATGTTTTCTTTTCCGGGTATAGCTTCGATGACAAAGTCATACGGCTGAAGAAGAATCGCAAATCTGGCAAGTTTTGGGCTTTTGTAGTTTGAGCGTCGTAATGAAGCAACCGCCCTTTGGTCAGTTTGGATGGTAAAAGGCGCTCCCAACAAGAATTTCTCTAACTTTGTGATTGCCCAAACAACGGCCAATAACTCCCTGTCAACAGTGGAGTATTTCGTTTCAGGCGATTTCAGTTTTCTTGAAATATACATAGTTGGATGAAGAATATCGTTGTGATATTGCAGTAGGCAAGCTCCGATACCGTAATTACTGGCATCTGTTCGAAGAACAAATTTTTTGTGAATATCTGGCAACCGTAAAATTGGTGGCCTAGAGAAGATTGTCAAAATGTTATTAAATGTTCTGTCACAATCTGTTGTCCACGTAATTTTATATGGTTTGTCTTTTTGCAATAGTGAAGACAAGACAGCAGTGATTGAAGACAAATTGGGAACAAATCTGCTATAATACTGGACAAGACCCAGTAGACTTCGAACTTATTTCTTATTTTGTGGGACTGTTAACTTCAAAATTTTTGATACATTGTGGGGAATGGTTTTGATACATCCAGACCCTATAATATGTCCCAGAAAAGTTATCTCGTGTAACGCTATTTGCATTTTACTTGGTCTAGCTGTTAAGTTGTTAGATCTTAAAATCTCTAATACTGAAGTTAATCCTAACATGTGTTCATCAAATGAAGGACTAAAGAGACAAATATCATTGTAGACAAGATAAAGAAATGTTATAGAAAAGAAAAGTTCATACTAATCAACCTATGTAAGAATAGATTAATAGAAAAGAAAAGGAATGATGACTGGCTATGCTGAGTCATCAAAGACATGAGATAAACAGTGTTAATGCAACATGTTATCTGCGTGACGCAGAATCAGGTACTTAGTTCAACCTTAGAGAATGGAGGTGAAAATACACACCATTGTCACGCTCCATAACCAAACGAGCGTCTCTATTGTTACAGAAGGTAACCAACGCCTCACTATTCTGACCATTGAATGATGGCAGAAGACGAACAAACTTCACGTTTGCTGTATATTGAAAAAAATTACCGAGTGTCTGCCAGGTAGTTTCCTGTGGCCGATTTCGCACTAGAATGGTGCGAGAAGATGCACCTTTTCCAATATATGTAGTCTTATTGTCACGAAACTGTGAACAATGAAGATATGTATTGCTAGTCATAGAAGAAGAATTGATCTTTCCTTTTTTCCTACACGTGGTATTTTTATTAGCTGATGTATCATCCTGATTGAACTTAGGATGATACCTATCATTATATACGGCAGTAGATTTCATGCATGTCGTATAGAACTGCCTGTTAGGCAAAGGTAATACTTTGCTACGAGATTGATTTGTTTTAATCTTATTATCTAGATTCATGTTAACCTTGAGAGTATTTCTATTTCTAGCAGAGTCATCTTTACTGTTGATCACATCAACAGTTTTCTTAAGATCCGTCTCACCGAGATCTTGTCGCCAGGACTTATTGCCCGAATCGGCAGTATTATTCTTTCGAGAGAATGTATATCTCCCCCGGAATGATTTCTTAACCTCCACAGGTTGTGTTGAGACTTTAATATCGTCCTTATTACTTTTAATTAAATAGGTATCATCATTCACCTCTGTTTCAAAGATGGTACAAAGACCAAAATTGGAAACGGCTGTGCCGCATGCATTCAGTTCATTGGCATGTAATTGAGTCATAGCAATGACATTGTCCGTATTGCAATAAGGTTGCAAATATTTATTTTCCCATTCTGAGATTTCCTCAGGTGTGCAGTCCTTGCTGCCATGGATACGTCCGATTGTGAGATCAGCACTAGGACTCTGAAGTAAACATACTTTAACTTGACCTGAAAAAAATGGGATGTTAATGTCAATTATTGCTGTGGGATAATATTCAATGGTCCCACCAAAAGTTATGCAACGTACAAACTCATTAGTAGCATAGCGAGGATGTACTAGTGATTGCCGGATGCCGATCGTGGTTGAACCGGAGTCTCTTAAAACTGAAATTATGTTTCCATTGAACAGTCCTTTATTAAAAATCAGTGTCCCAGTTCCATCATTTGCAGTGAGACTAATTGCAGGAATAGTCTGTGTAATTCTCATAGGCAATTGGCTGGACTTCTGAAAAATAGCATGGCATTGTGGACAAACATTTGCCACATTATTATCAATAACACAACATGACGAAGATGAATGCGTTGGAATATCACTATTATGAACAATTGGGGTTGCATTGTTAGTCAATGCTGCCCCTGCAGTATGATCAAATTTATTTTGATTTCTGGAGGTAGGACGTTGTCTGTTATGACTACCTGAATGATCATTATTATTATTATTACCTCTGCCATTAAAACTCTTATTTCTTGGTCTGTAATTGTTATTACCATTATTATGCCACTTGTTATTATTATGGTTGGCATTACCATTAAATGATTTATTCCAATTTGATTTGTTTTAATAACCATTGTTATATCTAAATAGAGGTGACTAGTTTCTAAACTGTGGTCTACCCCGGTTAAAATTCCCATTATTGTAAGAATTATTTAGTCCTTGATAATCATTGTAATTATTTCTTCTATTTGAAAAATTTCTGTCAAGGCTCTGAGCTCTTGATCTTTCAAAACCATGATATGCCATGTTGGAGGCAACTGGAAGTCGTTCCCTTACTTGTGTATTGGATATGCTACTATTGGGATGAGCAGTGCAGTAATTTAATGCCATTTTTTCTAGCTCCTCTAAAGTCGAAGGTTTACGTTCCTGTAAGAACGAAAAGAATGGTGAACTTACAGAAGATAAGACCTTATCCCTAAGGATTAAATCAACCAACTAGTCATAAGATTTTTCCACACCAGCAAGTTCGACCCATCTGTTGAATGTATTGCGTATATTCGCAACGAACCCTGTAAAGTCTTTATTTGATTCTGACAGAAGAGTTTTAAATTTAATCCTACATCCCTCCTCGTCCAAATGAAATCGACGTAGTAATAAAGCCTTAATGGCATCATAATCTCCAGCTATTGTTGGATCAACATTCTGAACTGCGCTTGCAGGTGCACTATCTAAAAATATACTAAGTTTTAGTACCCATGTAGTTTTATCTAATTTATTAACCTCACAAATTTTCTCAAAACGTAAAAGCCAGGCCGATAAATCATCAACATTCAATCTGAATGTCGGTAATTTGAAGTGATAATTGCTTCTAGTTTGGTTAGGTGCAGACATATTTTGGGAATTATCACTATGGCTAACAGTAGCAGTTTGTGCCTGTAATTTCGCTGTTTCCAAATTAAGACGTTGTAATTCCATTTCTTGTTGCCGTGCAATTTCATCTTGCTTCCTTTTATTTTCCTCCATTTCTCTTATTCTGTTCTCTTTTTCAATCTCTTCCCTTTCCTGTTTTGCTATCCTTCTTGCTTCTTTTGCCTCAAGTTCTTCTTCTTAACGCTTCAATTCAGCTTTTCTCTCAAGTTCCTCCTGTTTAGCTATGGCTTTCTGTCTTGCTTCTTTTGCCTCAAGTTCTTCTTCTTGACGCTTCAATTCAGCTCTTCTCTCAAGTTTCTTTGCTCATATTTCGCGAATTCCGCAACTGCATATGCTTCTAGAACTTCTCGTTTTCCAAAATCTTTACCGATTTTAACAAAATGGTCTAACGTAAGCATTTTGTAATTTAATAATCTATTTATTTAATCAACTATCTGTATTAATCAACAATATATATTACCATCAATTACCTATGTGTGCCCAGCGGCCAACGTAGTATTATTAATAGATGAATGTACCAAGTATTATACACTATGCCTATTATATTCAAGGCAAACCCTCACTTTATAAATATTTATCCATATATAATGCTATCATGCCCTAGTCATGATGCATAAAGTGCATAAGCAATCTTAAATTGGACTAATACTGCAAATTGTTGCAATTAATTCATCAAGTCCTTTTTTTTGAAAATTAATTAAAATATTTATATTGTATTATTAAATTATTAATTTACACTATTATTATTACATATTCAATTTATAAGTTAATAAATACAAGACAATTAATCAACTAAAATGTTACAAGACATTAGCACATCACAATAGACAAATGTAAACGAAAAAAAACGATTATATTGAAACAAGCAAAAATCGGAAGTACATGCTAAGAAGAAAAACTAAATCTAGGTTACTACACATACACGTTAAATGATGACGCCACAGGACTCATAACCGACAAATATTTTACAATTATAAAATAAATGATAGGCAGATGAGAATGAACAGGATAGTTTACGAACAAGTTATGAAATGAATAAAATGAAACTCAATACAGCAAAATTACTACAAATATAACATTACTTTACAACTAAAACATCTAAGGTCGAATAACTTCAGGAGCAAACGCAGTATGCTGTCGGCAAATCTAAACAGATGCTTTGCAAATGCAGTTACCCAACTAATCCCTATCAGAACGGTTTTTAGATCTACTGACCATCCGAAAAGAGGTATTAGTCGATCTAAAAACTCCCGAATCCAACCGCCCGCTTATACAAATAACGAATAGACAATCAATGACGAATAAAACATAGAACAATGAATTGCAGATAACATGCCCGAATAAAATGAAGTGGACTACACCTAGTTTTGATGAACCGACAAAGGTTTCAATATTCACTTATCTTTTTGCGCCCAGTGATCTTCTTCAGTTAACACAAGTATTCGTCAACGGCCAACTAGGTACAGTGAGCTGAACTTCATCGTTTTGATGGGGTTTCCGCTTGATATTCTTCTTGCAGCAATGCTTGTAGAAGGACATTAGGTTTGACTTTCGTAAGGCTGCTAACGGTTGTCATTGGACTCGATCGAAAAGGATGATGACGTATATTTGACCTCTAGTCACGTGCAGTGTCTCGTAAAGTCATGTGAACGTATTGTAACCGTAAACAATCGTGTTGCGAAGAAATTTGTCGCTAGATCTAACCTGATAAAGGAGAAGATTTTCGTATCCCCGAACATGGCCTACCAGTTCTCTGATACAGACGATCCGGTTAGCATATGGTCTGTGATCAGAATATCATGGAAGTTGCTGAAGGTCGTTGAATATTGATTTAATAAAGAATGTTTATAATCTATGTCCATGACTTGAGGGTTCTGGTTCTCATTCATCAGTAACAATCGTGCTTTAATTATCTGATATGTGAATGCGTGGTAAGTGTAGCCAACAAGTGAATCTCTCAATGATTAATTTGATAAGTCCATCTTAGTTGAGTCCACGAGGAAAAACCGTTTATTTACGTAAGACAAACATACTTGACGATATTAGTTAAACGTAGTTCATAGTAAGCATATGTGATGAATGAAATACTTGCAAACATCATATTATGGGTCCATGTCGTACTTGAACAAACTGTCAAACGAACATCATGGCTATATACTCGCGCTGCTGCGTTTCAGACAACCGGTAGTGAGCGCATGTGTCTTGACGAGACTGAATCAATTGCTTAATCATTTATCTCTTCATTAATTACCATGGACTGACCCGTGTCCGTACTTGACTAAAATATATATATGTGCAGTAGCATCATGCACAACCTTGAAAGAAAAAGAAAATATCCGTCTTCACTACTTGACGGTCAATACAAAAAGGGTACGGTAACCTAGTCACCGTGCGTGACCATATCGACGCTTACACGTCACGACTTGACCGTGCATTTCGCGTTCATAACCACGTAAAGTATAAAGATCAATTTATATTAATCCCATTGACCCTAATCATGCGCACTGCCAATTTCTAGCAGAAGCCATCAATAAAACTACCGTAACACTTGGGAGCTCCTGTTTTACTGAATACCAAAATTTTGGCATTGCCATGGATGGAAACTTCGCTTGTAGTGAAGAGTCTGATAAAATTTTCTATCCGTTCTTAATCTTCTGCAGTACTGAAGTCCGAAGGAGCATCACTACTGAAGGGATTGTGAACACACTGAAACCTGTCACAGTTTTCAAGAATGTATTTTTCAAAATGAACACTGAGTTGAGATAAGTGTCCTTGAATTATAGAAACAATATCTGCACTAAAATCTATTTCGTTGTCTGTAATGAACTGCTGCAAACCTGGGAAGTAGCCCATTTCTCCTCCTTCATTGATTTTTCTCTACCAAAGAAGAAGCTTCTTTTTGAAGACCGAAACTTTGTCAATAATTGTACTGTCCGACAAAGGAATGGGTAAAAGTTGTTTTCCCACGGACTCTTCAACCATAATGGACACGATATCAATAGCACACGGTAAAACCAGTTCTTCTGCAATCGTATGGGGTTTCTTACATTTTGCTACCCGGTAGGCTACCTTGTAGGACGCTTTACTCGAGATTGTCGCCTGCTTAGAAAATGCTGATTTTTGTTCATTCATTTGACTCAGCTTTCTAGAGAAATATTCTCTTGGTTTGCCCACGTCTTTCTTACGAACACTTTCTAAATGGCGCTTCAATTTGCTAGGCACATAAGGAAGGGAAACCCGAGGCCTGTAAACAGTAAATTAATATTATACAAACATAAAGGTATGTTTTCAGGCACTCGTAAGAAATAAAGAAGTAGAACACTTGGACAACAGAAAAACAACAGACGTGAGTGGCTTACCCAGGGTTCGAACCCCGTACCTTCCGTACGACAACTCCGCCTAGCTATACAAGCGAATCACACTGACCCCACGGCCAGCTAGGCATCCCCAAAAAAGGATGCTTTACTGACTAGTCATCAGTGCGAAACACAAGATAACACCGGAAGTATACAGTGGGCAACTCAGCCCATTAATGACGCAATCACTTCTGTTGTTCCTCTATACAGCAGTATATGTCAGTCCAAACAAGACAAAGACCTTGCTACTGTGTCCAGTAAATGATAGAAGACTTAAGGACAGTAGTATAGAACAGAGGGTAGGTTTCTGGTATTGTATAAACATTAATAACACATAAGGAAGGGAAACCCGAGGCCTGTAAACAGTAAATTAATATTAGACAAACATAAAGGTATGTTTTCAGGCACTCGTAAGAAATAAAGAAGTATAACACTTGGACAACAGAAAAACAACAGACGTGAGTGGCTTACCCAGGGTTCGAACCCCGTACCTTCCGTACGACAACTCCGCCTAGCTATACAAGCGAATCACACTGACCCCACGGCCAGCTAGGCATCCCAAAAAATGGATGCTTTACTGGCTAGTCATCAGTGCGAAACACAAGATAACACCGGAAGTATACAGTAGGCAACTCAGCCCATTAATGACGCAATCACTTCTGTTGTTCCTCTATACAGCAGTATATGTCAGTCCAAACAAGACAAAGACCTTGATACTGTGTCCAGTAAATGATAGAAGACTTAAGGACAGTAGTATAGAACAGAGGGTAGGTTTCTGGTATTGTATAAACATTAATAACACATAAGGAAGGGAAACCCGAGGCCTGTAAACAGTAAATTAATATTAGACAAACATAAAGGTATGTTTTCAGGCACTCGTAAGAAATAAAGAAGTAGAACACTTGGACAACAGAAAAACAACAGACGTGAGTGGCTTACCCAGGGTTCGAACCCCGTACCTTCCGTACGACAACTCCGCCTAGCTATACAAGCGAATCACACTGACCCCACGGCCAGCTAGGCATCCCCAAAAAAGGATGCTTTACTGACTAGTCATCAGTGCGAAACACAAGATAACACCGGAAGTATACAGTGGGCAACTCAGCCCATTAATGACGCAATCACTTCTGTTGTTCCTCTATACAGCAGTATATGTCAGTCCAAACAAGACAAAGACCTTGATACTGTGTCCAGTAAATGATAGAAGACTTAAGGACAGTAGTATAGAACAGAGGGTAGGTTTCTGGTATTGTATAAACATTAATAACACATAAGGAAGGGAAACCCGAGGCCTGTAAACAGTAAATTAATATTAGACAAACATAAAGGTATGTTTTCACGCACTCGTAAGAAATAAAGAAGTAGAACACTTGGACAACAGAAAAACAACAGACGTGAGTGGCTTACCCAGGGTTCGAACCCCGTACCTTCCGTACGACAACTCCGCCTAGCTATACAACCGAATCACACTGACCCCACGGCCAGCTAGGCATCCCCAAAAAAAGGATGCTTTACTGACTAGTCATCAGTGCGAAACACAAGATAACACCGGAAGTATACAGTGGGCAACTCAGCCCATTAATGACGCAATCACTTCTGTTGTTCCTCTATACAGCAGTATCAAGGTCTTTGTCTTGTTTGGACTGACATATACTGCTGTATAGAGGAACAACAGAAGTGATTGCGTCATTAATGGGCTGAGTTGCCCACTGTATACTTCCGGTGTTATCTTGTGTTTCGCACTGATGACTAGTCAGTAAAGCATTCTTTTTTGGGGATGCCTAGCTGGCCGTGGGTTCAGTGTGATTCGCTTGTATAGCTAGGCGGAGTTGTCGTACGGAAGGTACGGGGTTCGAACCCTGGGTAAGCCACTCACGTCTGTTGTTTTTCTGTTGTCCAAGTGTTCTACTTCTTTATTTCTTACGAGTGCCTGAAAACATAGCTTTATGTTTGTCTAATATTAATTTACTGTTTACAGGCCTCGGGTTTCCCTTCCTTATGTGTTATTAATGTTTATACAATACCAGAAACCTACCCTCTGTTCTATACTACTGTCCTTAAGTCTTCTATCATTTACTGGACACAGTATCAAGGTCTTTGTCTTGTTTGGACTGACATATACTGCTGTATAGAGGAACAACAGAAGTGATTGCGTCATTAATGGGCTGAGTTGCCCACTGTATACTTCCGGTGTTATCTTGTGTTTCGCACTGATGACTAGTCAGTAAAGCATCCTTTTTTGGGGATGCCTAGCTGGCCGTGGGGTCAGTGTGATTCGCTTGTATAGCTAGGCGGAGTTGTCGTACGGAAGGTACGGGGTTCGAACCCTGGGTAAGCCACTCACGTCTGTTGTTTTTCTGTTGTCCAAGTGTTCTACTTCTTTATTTCTTACGAGTGCCTGAAAACATACCTTTATGTTTGTCTAATATTAATTTACTGTTTACATGCCTCGGGTTTCCCTTCCTTATGTGTTATTAATGTTTATCCAATACCAGACACCTACCCTCTGTTCTATACTACTGTCCTTAAGTCTTCTATCATTTACTGGACACAGTATCAAGGTCTTTTTCTTGTTTGGACTGACATATACTGCTGTATAGAGGAACAACAGAAGTGATTGCGTCATTAATGGGCTGAGTTGCCTACTGTATACTTCCGGTGTTATCTTGTGTTTCGCACTGATGACTAGTCAGTAAAGCATCCTTTTTTTGGGGATGCCTAGCTGGCCGTGGGGTCAGTGTGATTCGCTTGTATAGCTAGGCGGAGTTGTCGTACGGAAGGTACGGGGTTCGAACCCTGGGTAAGCCACTCACGTCTGTTGTTTTTCTGTTTTCCAAGTGTTCTACTTCTTTATTTCTTACGAGTGCCTGAAAACATACCTTTATGTTTGTCTAATATTAATTTACTGTTTACAGGCCTCGGGTTTCCCTTCCTTATGTGTTATTAATGTTTATACAATACCAGACACCTACCCTTTGTTCTATACTACTGTCCTTAAGTCTTCTATCATTTACTGGACACAGTATCAAGGTCTTTGTCTTGTTTGGACTGACATATACTGCTGTATAGAGGAACAACAGAAGTGATTGCGTCATTAATGGGCTGAGTTGCCCACTGTATACTTCCGGTGTTATCTTGTGTTTCGCACTGATGACTAGTCAGTAAAGCATCCTTTTTTGGGGATGCCTAGCTGGCCGTGGGGTCGGTGTGATTCGCTTGTATAGCTAGGCGGAGTTGTCGTACGGAAGGTACGGGGTTCGAACCCTGGGTAAGCCACTCACATCTGTTATTTTTCTGTTGTCCAAGTGTTCTACTTTTTTTTTTTTACGAGTGCCTGAAAACATACCGTTATGTTTGTCTAATATTAATTTACTGTTTACAGGCCTCGGGTTTCCCTTCCTTATGTGTTATTAATGTTTATACAATACCAGAAACCTACCCTCTGTTCTATACTACTGTCCTTAAGTCTTCTATCATTTACTGGACACAGTATCAAGGTCTTTGTCTTGTTTGGACTGACATATACTGCTGTATAGAGGAACAACAGAAGTGATTGCGTCATTAATGGGCTGAGTTGCCCACTGTATACTTCCGGTGTTATCTTGTGTTTCGCACTGATGACTAGTCAGTAAAGCGTCCTTTTTTTGGGGATGCCTAGCTGGCCGTGGGGTCAGTGTGACTCGCTTGTATAGCTAGGCGGAGTTGTCGTACGGAAGGTACGGGGTTCGAACCATGGGTAAGCCACTCACGTCTGTTGTTTTTCTGTTGTCCAAGTGTTCTACTTCTTTATTTCTTATGAGTGCCTGAAAACATACCTTTATGTTTGTCTAATATTAATTTACGGTTTACATGCCTCGGGTTTCCCTTCCTTATGTGTTATTAATGTTTATACAATACCAGAAACCTACCCTCTGTTCTATACTACTGTCCTTAAGTCTTCTATCATTTACTGGACACAGTATCAAGGTCTTTGTCTTGTTTGGACTGACATATACTGCTGTATAGAGGAACAACAGAAGTGATTGCGTCATTAATGGGCTGAGTTGCCCACTGTATACTTCCGGTGTTATCTTGTGTTTCGCACTGATGACTAGTCAGTAAAGCATCCTTTTTTGGGGATGCCTAGCTGGCCGTGGGGTCAGTGTGATTCGCTTGTATAGCTAGGCGGAGTTGTCGTACGGAAGGTACGGGGTTCGAAACCTGGGTAAGCCACTCACGTCTGTTGTTTTTCTGTTGTCCAAGTGTACTACTTCTTTATTTCTTACGAGTGCCTGAAAACATACCTTTATGTTTGTCTAATATTAATTTGCTAGGCAGCATACATTCGACAGAAAGTACTTTGAAACTGAAACACAAAACATACTGTGAACGCTCTTCATTGTTCACAAGAGTGCACGTGAAACCAAAATCTAAGTAACCTTCGTCGTATTTTCTATACTTACGTTTCCTTTCCTCATTACCACTTTCCTTGTCATCCTCAACAAGTTCTCGCTTTTTACTAACACTTGCCAAATTAAAAAATATTTCCATACTTTATATCAAACTCACAACACAATCAAAAATGTTTGAAAACAGATAATCACCGTGTTACCTACTATGGTTGCGCGAGGAGAATGCGCGGAAAGTTGATAGGCGGGTCGGGGGAGCGAGCTTCATAGGCTGGCCAACATCAAAAGTGAAATTTCTCTGGGGTCACGCAGGTTGACAAACACCAAAAATGGAATTTCCCACAGCTCTGTGTTTTCTTTATAGCTAAATACGAAAAAAAATCCACGGCGTTCCTAACCGTCAGTCATGACGCCCCAGGGCGCCGCAGCGCACAGGTTGAAAATCGCTGCCTTAGAAGATTTGGCTGTCAAACATTAAATTCTCGAAAATTCTCATTCACCTTAGCTCTACCGTACGCTTAGTACGCCTATGACCATTTACAGTGTGAACACACCTTACCAGTTTTATTGTGTTGGCGGCACTATATGCCTGGGAGGAGTTATTTGTCTTTTTTTTTTTTTTTTTTTTTTTTTTTTATCGTTCTTCAACTTTACAAAACGGGTACATTGCATGAAATACCAGGCAAATACATTGTATATTACATATAAAGCCTCATTCGCACTCTCCCAAATAAAGTTAAACAAAAATATTTAAATAAATTGTAATAATAATAATATAATAAAGGATTAAAGAAAAATAAAAATTAAAAATTTTAAGAAAATTAAAAAAAGGATCTATAGTTAATTCAAATTCCTAAACAGTTCATAGTATTTTACATATGTATAAAAAGCTTACACTTGCTCACACTTCCCTTTTTCCTTTTTTAAATTCCTTTTAGAATTTACAAGAGCCCACAAATTTTATAACATATAAAAACCACGCGTACTCTCACTCACTGGCACTCTTGAAAGAAAATTTTCCAAAAAAAATCTTCACATATACATTGAACTTGCATCCAGAAAGCCGGAACATGGCTATAATTATTTAAACCTATGTACAGTCAAAATCAGGGTTGAAATTTATTTCCTGCCCCCCCCCCCCTCCCCTCCCTCAATCTCTTCAACTTTTAATATATTGTGTTTTTTGTAAGAATATTTTTAAGAATAAGTGGGCGTTGTACTGTTTTCCTTCAAACACCGCGTAGTTCCTACAAATCCAGACTAAATATTTAAATTCCACTATCAGGCTCAAAAGTTTCAGTTCTACTTGTTGTGTGCACTTTGGTAGGGAATTCAGCATGATAGCTCTATACATGTCTATACTGCGTGGAAAGTAGACCATCAATTCCTTTTTCAAAATTCCTATTGTAGAAGTGACTGTACTACAGTAAAAAAACAAATGATCTTCTGTTTCCTGTGTATTGGTATTACATAATTTGCATTTTGGGAGGTTCTTCCACTGTGCAACAAGTCTTTGCCTAATGGGTGTCATGTTATATAATAATCTAAACGTGACTTCCTTTGCGGGTGGAGCAAGTGGTAACTCGTGTAAGCTCTTAAAAATAGGTTGGTAATCAGTTATAAAATAGTTATACCCACGTTTTATCCTTGTCACTAATGAGGGTTCTTGTGCACTAATAAGACTTTTGTAAATGGAGCGTGTATTTTGTTGTAATAAAGGTGTATTCCCTTGTATGCTTTGTATGCATTGTTTGTAGAACCGTGGTAAAGTGCCAAAGTAATGAGGTTGATTGTTTTTGTAACGGCACACGTTAGATAATCTCAGACCAATATAATAATGAGCCAAAGGGTATTGTTCAGGATTTTTTACTATTTCTCCTATGTACTTGATTCTTAAAGCTTTTATTTTAGTTGCTATATCTTGTAAAGATACTCCCCCTCTATCTTTGGGTTGTATTAACGTTTTATGCTTTATACAGTGTAAGGTGTTGCGGAATAAGAAAGTTCTTATGAGTTTGTTTATTTGTGTAATAATTTCTTGAGGAATGGTTTGAACATTTGCTATGTAAATCAATTTAGGTAAAATAAAAGTGTTGATTAAAACCGATCTTCCAAAAATTGTAGTAGTTTTATATTTATATCTTTCTAGTCTGTTTTTTATTTTCTCTAACAAGTTTTTCCACACCTCTGTATTCCTTTGTGTTGGTGTGGCAGTGTATGTAATACCGTAAATTTTTATTTCATTTACTTGTAGCAACTGGAAAGGGAAATCTGATCTGTTTCTCCATTTACCTATTCCCATTAACTTTGATTTCTGAATGTTTAGTTTTGCTTCACTGGCTCGTTCAAACTCCTTAAAGGTATTTAAAATATTTTGAATAGAGGAAATTTTGGTTGGGAAAAAAATCGTATCGTCCGCGTACGCGGCTAATTTCCTTTGACCTTGTCCTGGAATGAAAACCCCCGTGATGTTTGTGTCTTGTCTAATTTTCTCTAACACGGGTTCTATTGACAGTACATATAGCAAAGGCGAGAGTGAACAGCCTTGCCTGACTGACCTAGTTAGAATAAAGGGTTCTGTAATTGTGTGATTAATTAAAAGTCTACTTTCGGGTTTTTTATATATAATTTCTATCCATTTCCTAAAGTATGGCCCTACATTACAAGCAAGCAGTGTTTTGTGCAAAAAAGAATGGGATACCCTATCGAAGGCTTTTTCTTGGTCCAACGATAGAATAGCGGCCTCGTGCTGCTTGTCTGCCGCGTAGTTAATCAGGTCTCTAAAAAAGTGTGTATGTTTGCTAATATTTCTCTGCGGCACGCTGTTCTGTTGGTCGTCATGAGTTAGGATATGCATGAATGATTTCAATTTATTAGTTAAAGTTTTAGTTAAAATTTTGTAATCAGTATTTAGAAGTGATATGGGTCTATAGTTTTTTAGTAGTTTCCTATCTGTTTGTTCTTTTGGTAAGAGTACTATGTACGACTGGTTTAAACTTTCAGGAAGTTCGCCTTTCTGAAAAGCTTCCTCAAAAACTTTCATTAATAGTGGTCCAAGAACGGGAAAAAAGAAAATATAGAATTCTGATGTAAGGCCATCTGGGCCAGGGGTCTTATCTCTGTTTAGTGTGTTTACTGCCTCCCTCAAATTTTCGAGTGTTATAACTTGGTCTAAATTTTTATTTTCTTGTTCTGTAAGAGATTTTGTGTACTTTAAAAATTTTTCTTGCGTGTCTGTTCTTGTTTCTTCTTTGGTGTATAAATGTTTATAAAATTCCAAGATGGTCTGACATATGTTTGTGTTGTTTGTTTGCAATTGTCCATTGTTATCTTGTATTTGGCGAATCTGCTTATTTTGTTGAACGTTCTGTTCTATCGCCAAATACTGTTTGTTTGGAGTCTCTTGTGTTGTGTATAACTTCGTTCTCAGCATTGCACCTTTGTATATGTGTTGTTTATGCTGTTCTAACTGGTCCTGTAACATCTGAATAACCGGGTCAGTTTTGTCTATCTTTTTTGTCAGTTTGATAGCTTGTTCTAATATCTTTTCTTGTGTTTTGGATGTCCTGTGTATGTAGGTTGCCAGGACCTGTGTCCTGTCTTTTATGGTGTTTTTTAATAGGTCCCAATATCCTGCAATATTTTGTTCAGGGATCTGTTCTGTGTATCCTAATATGAGCTGCATTATTTCCTTTGTGAAGAAATCATGTTTAAGTAAACTGTTATTAAACTTCCAATGTGGAGATCTTTTAGATGTTATAATGGGCGTCCCTATACCTAACACTGTATAAACTGCTTTATGGTCTGTGAAATCGAGTGTGCTGTTAATATGTTGTGTTTTCTGTACCTTGTAAATTTCTGATGTATATATCCTATCTATCCTAGAAGCTCGTCGTAAGCCTGGGTATGTCTTATCTATGAAAGTGTACGATCTATTATTTGGTTCAACACTTCTAAAGGTATCCTTTAGACCATGCTCATCTACAATAGTTTGTAATATCTTCCACGGAGATGTCTGATTCTTATTCACATGTGTGTTCTGTTCTTGTAAGGTTCGACCAGCACGATCCAAATCAGACGTGACACAATTAAAATCCCCTCCTAAAATTAAGTTCCCTCCTTTGTATTGTGGTGACAAAAAATCAGAGAGCTCTCCATAAAAAACTGGCTGGCTTGCCCTCTGACTGGGAGCGTATACATTGACCAATGTGTATGTGTCTTGTTCGCTTTGTTTATTTTTGATTTGGACACAAACTAATCTACCGCTAGTGTCCGTGTTATGGTGTGTTGTTTCCCAGTCTTCTGATACTTGTAAGATCGCTACACCTGTGTGTGATGTCCCTATACTAAACCACCCGTTTCTTAAGCCTAATTTTGTTGTAATTTGTTTAGCACGGAAGTTTGAAATAACTCTGGTTTCTTGCAGAAAAACAAAATCGGGTTGGTATTTTTTAATTAGTATTCCCAGAGAGTTTAGTTTATTTGTTAAACCATTTATGTTTAAAGACAACAAGGTTAAACTAAAGGGCGTAGTGTTGGGGTGTAAAACTGTGTGCGCCATGAAAAAACCCAACATTAAACATTATTAAACGTTTACATAAAATAAAACAAAAAATAAAACAAAAATAGACAAGACAAACATATGCAGTTCCCTTGTTACTGCATAGAGCAGGTGCAGTCAGTTCTAGGAAAGAGGAAAGGTACTTGAGCATCCGTGTGGGTAAGGAATAAGGTTGATGGATGAGGAAAAAAATGCCACTCAAGAAAGGAAAAGCCCGAGACTTGGAACACGGATCACAGGATGAAAATTGACAAAAAGGACTATTGGAGGAAAGAGTGTGGTTATGTGGTGAAAAGGATATGAAAAACCAAAAGGCAGAAAAGTAAATAAGTATCAAGATACTACAAAGGGAAAGGATGTCTTGAAAAGGAAGAGAATTATAGCATTGTAAATACATACTTGTGTATCTCCATTTGCACATATATGTATCCACTATGTATCTTGTGTCTCTATCTGTCCTTGAATTCATATTTATATGTATTATTTTAATTACACAGTTCTTAACGTCTTTAATCATCACGAGTTTCCCTTCTGTAACTCTGGGTCGTCTGTGTACGCGCGACGCACTCGTGAAAAAGTTCTTTTCCATTTTCAGAAGGTTAAGTCCTGTCCCGGTGAGTTACTCTCCAAGTCTATTGATAACACTGGGTCATAGTAGTCCTCTGTAGCCCTCGCTGCCCAGGAAGAGGGGGCACCACCTCGGAGTGGTGTATCTGTGTCACAATCACTTGTGCTGCTGTCATGCTTGTTGTTTATGTCAGTGGTCATATTGGTGTCACCCAGAGTGGACTGAGGGGACATCTGCGTAATTCTTCTTTTGACTTTAATCTGTTTCGACTTCTCTTTCTTCTGTTTCCTCTTGTTTACAAAAAGTGTAAATTTGTCATTGTTCATATCTTCTGGGTCAGATTCGGGTAAATCCACGTTATTTGTGTCTTGTGATGCGTCATTGGTTATCTGGGGGTTGTTTTGTATTAATGGTGCAGCTGATGTTGATGGTGCTGATTTTGTAGGTTGTGCTTTGTCCGGAACTGTAACTGTGGTTGCTACTTGCGGTTTCCTTTTTGGACATTGGTTAACCCAATGACTGTCCAAACCACAAATCGCGCAAGGCGTTCGTCTACCGGTCATTGTCACAGAAATTTTTACGTTTGTCTCGTGTCCCTGCGACTGTAGTCTCATGTTGACATAGTGCGGGACGTTTCTGGTCGGGTTACTCATGAAGGCCCACTTGTCAGTGGCGTTCTTTAACTGGAAAGCGTCGGCTTCTCTGTCGCCCGTAATGGATGTGACTATTTGCAGAACAGCGTCCTTTTTTATCGTTGGGGGTAGCCAGTGTAGCACCCCCTTGGATTTTTCTTTCTCTTGATGTTCTATGATAATAGACATCTTGGGATTATCCCATTCGAATTTCTTCCCATGAAGCTTCTGGTAATGTGTTATATGAGCTGACGTCGTCAGGGTCGCATACCATTTTAGAGGGTCTGAAAATCTGTAAAGGGCTGCAATGTTATTTGAGCCCACCCCTGCAGGTCCAGCCAAAATGCTGGCCATCAGCGAGTAAGAGGCTCTCGCGGCTTGTGGTCCGGATGTTGTTAGAACTAGAGTACCGGGTCTGTGCAACGACCCGCCTTCCAGGGCGTCTTCCATGTTTAGAATAATATCTTGTACTTCCATTTTGGATAGAGAAAAAAAAACACACACGCACACAAACAAAGGTAATCCGCACGAAAATCTGTGAAATAACACTTGAACACTTGTGTCACCGTTTGATAATGTTCTGTTTTTATCGTTGCATGAAGAGATATACGTTTTAACAAATACAGACTGCCCAAATAAACAATCTAGTGTGTCAATTTATTGCTTTAATAAAACACAAGAATCTTTAAAAACAAAACAAAACAGAAAATGAACACTGTTATGATAATCTGATATTGCTTAATATAGTTTGGTATATCTATAAAAAATGATGTTGATTTATTTCGCACTAAAATATGCATAACACTTAACTGTTATAATTGCTCACAATTTTGTTCTTTCCCTTGCAAAACAATTACCTCCCTTACAAATATTATGCTACATGTTTTACATGGTTCACACAGTTCAGAGTTTCATTCCAGTCTCTAAACACATCACTGACCCACCTAGAGATATGTCTAAAATTAGTTCTATGATATGATATTAAATAACATCTTCTGTCATTATGATTAATAAGTTGAATTACAATTAAATCCAGAGTGTTAAAAGAACTTCTTCTCTTCTTTGATCCTTAGCTACCGACCGTCAAAGCAGTCTGTGGCCATCACGCCTAGTGGCATCTTTTAGGGCAACAACAAATTGATTTCACTTTGCTCGGTCGGCGGCCATCCTTCGTACAGTGCCCCAACTCTGTTTCATTCTTTGCATCTCAACCTCTAAAAGTCCTCCGCCAGGTTGTTTTTGGTCGACCTATCTTTCGTTTTCCTTCAGGTGTCCAAAGCATAGCTGTTCTTGTGATGGCATCGGGGTCTCTTCTGATTAAGATTATATCTGTTAAAGAACTAGTTGTCAACATCCCATTTTACTAGTACTATATATTCAGACAATTTCATATTTTAAGTAAGACTTCACACATAAGCAGAAGGTATTTTGAACTTACTGGTTCTGTCAGAGACTTGATTGGAAACTGATTAATACAACTGGACACAACAATCCAAATCTATTTACAAAGTTTACGATGACAATATATTTAAGTCTTCATACAAGTTCAAAAAGTCACGAAAAGTGATAATATAAAATCTAAAATAAGGAAAAGGGGTGAGAAATGGTGAATGTAATAATGACTGTTGTTTGCTGGTAAGGCACTTTGTAGCGGAAGGTAGCAAAGGAGCTGTAGAGATCTACTTAAGAAACACTGAGTTCTCTAAAGATCTACCTTGATAAAATCATGTCTGTTTTCAGGTTTCCGAATACTTTTAATTTAGAAAGCGTACAGCCAGTATGTAAATTTTATCTCTGCCAGATAATCTCCCCATCAACAGAGTGGTAGAACATTCAAACTAAATGATATTTTACCGAAATGTCAACTTGACTTTAAAAAAAAATCACGTTCCTATCTCACACAGTTTATAATTTTAGTGAGTTGTTGTAACCAACCTATTCTGAGTTTTCAGTAGGAAAAGATGAGGGGGTGGGGGAAATACCTGTAATACTGGATACTACACTTTTAAATGTCAGTGACAGAGAGCTGAAGAAAGTAATTTGAACTTACTGGTACTGTTATAGACTAACTAAGAAACTAGTTAGTACAACGGAACACAATAATACAAATCTATGTACTGATACTGTTAGAGATTAACTAAGAAACTAGTTAGTACAACTGAACACAATAATACAAATCTATGTACTGGTACTGTCAAAGATTAACTAAGAAACAGTATTCAAAATAACTAAAATCGTCAGTGGAAATATTTGATTAATTGAACTAATTGATTACCTGAACTATTTGGTTATCCGAGCTATTTTATTAACTGGACTATTTGATTAACCGAACTATTTGATTAATTGAACTATTTGATTAACCACACCAACTTTATTCTAATAAGTTCAAATAATCGAGGGTCTACTGTGTTAACAAACCAGTAAAATATAAATGTTTTGATGAACTAAAATAAATAATTAAATGCAGGTATCTTACCTGTAATGGCGTATGGACGCTCTGGAAAGGCAGGTAAATAAATGTACAACGGTGTGTCAGGATCATGGCCGTTAATGATTCTTCCACTCTGCTAGCAAACTGGTACTGACGGAGGGAAATAATGGTCTTGATACAGTTTGGGGATTAGAGGGTCTAGGAGAACACAAGACATGGAGATACGGAGAGGTAATAAGTAGAAGAGAGTGGGAGAAATGTTTGAGAAGAGTTGGTAACAGGGACAAGAAGAGTAAGTGACGGAAAATGAGAGAGAGAGAGAGTGATATGGAAAAGAAGAATAAGGGTTAGTGAAAAGGTGAGTGAGTGATACGAAAAAGGAGAGTGAATGTTAGGGAAAAGAATAGTGAAGGAAATGGAGTGTGAGTGATAAAGAAAATGAGAGTGAATAATAGGGAAAAGGAGTAAGTGACCGGGAAAAGGAGTGAGTGACAGGGAAAAGAAGTGAGTGACAGGGAAAAGGAGTGAGTGACTGGGAAAAGGAGTGAGTGACAGGGAAAAGTAGTGAATGACAGGGAAAAGGAGTGAGTGACAGGGAAAAGAAGTGAGTGACAGGGAAAAGAAGTGAGTGACAGGGAAAAGAAGTGAGTGACAGGGAAAAGGAGTGATGGACAGGGAAAAGGAGTGAGTGACAGGGAAAAGGAGTGAGTGACAGGGAAAGGAGTGAGTGACTGAGAAAAGGAGAGTTACCATCATTTTCTTTCTGGCTCTGTGACGACCGGCCCAGTCTTCTCTTCATTTAATTGTTGAGACATAATTGTTTTTTTCTCCTTTTTTTCCCTTCATCTTCAGTGCATGATCGTTGCTGGTAAAGATTCACGGCAACTTCTCCTCGGTTACATATTCTCTTAGCGTCCGGCATTATTTTTAGATTAACGATGCTAACCTCAGGCCGAAACTGGTTATAACCCGCCGAGTGGCTCGACCAATGTCTGAGGGCGAACCACTTTCAGACTTAGCTAAAACCAGCCTAAACCCACTTCAGGACACCCCTCACGTGACTTTTAACGTTGTTGGTTGGACGTCTCTAGGACGCCAAATCACATGACAGAGCCGCAACGCGCTCTCCAGATCACGTGACCCCGCAGAAAATCACGCGATAAAAGATAGAGCCAGCGATGCGAACTCACTTTCATCTGGGAAGCTGAGAGATGGCCAGACTTAATAGATCACGTATTCGGCAACTAAATCGCTGATTAAAATCCCAACTTTGAGTAGGAAATCTCGTTAGTATTATAGTAGTGTTTTAAAATGTGTAGTGCCTTGTAAAATCGATGCAGTGATCAGTTCGCATTGTTCACTTTCTTTACGATCGCAGCTAGCCGCATGGCTACTGTAGTGGATTTTGATGGTATTGTGTGGTGGTGTTATCACCTAGTGTGATGCGTGAGGTCAGCTGTGAAGGCTCCTGAGATAAGTGTAACTGTGAATATACAGAAGGCCCTTTCGTGCTACCACTTTATGACCTCACACATATCTTTTTTTTCTAATGAATGTGGCTACGTTAAAATCTAGGGTACTGAATGCAATGTGTTGTATGGACATATACACACACCCACAGATATTAATTAAGTCTAATACTATCAATAAAATTTATAACACAATGAACTAAATTCAGCTGGTTAAATTTAGAATAGAAAATCTTTTTTTAAATTTATTTGTTCTGAACCAAGGTTTTATTTTGGCCAGAACTTATGCAAAGATTTTGAAATTTATGAATGAATGGCATGAATAAATGGCATGTTAAATGAAAGATGTTTACATATGCAATCTTCAAGATTAATTATAGTATTACTGTTCGTAATGTTAATTTTCCTGGGAAAACTATGAATGGATGTGCTGTTGGGGTGGCTTCATCCCTCCCTGTTTATGCCTACACAGCATTGTCCATTAATGATGGAAGGAAATGGGATGCTTCAGTAGTAAATTCTCTTGGGTGCTAGTTTTATGAAGTTGGTGTAAGTTCAGCAGGCCAGCTAGCCTACTTAACTTTGCCAGATTTGTTCTGGTGCTGGAATATGATGGCCCCACCTCTCCGTGCTTGAGCAATACACAGATGTTCTGTCGAAATGTACCCTGCACGGGTCCTCACTTCAATTATTAATCAGCATTTGACACCACCTTAGTGTCAAGATCGAACTCACAGCTCTGAAATAAAGTATTGGTTTTTGCTCAGAACCTTACCTAATAAGCCACTTCTACACATAACAAATTACAATAACACCACATAAACAGGGTCAGTTCTCTCTGACCAGACAGCACATCTTACCTAGTTGGTTTCGCATAGGGTAAGTTTCCCCAGTCTACAGATTCTGAAATAGGTGCATTATCTCACTGCCATAGAATAGGATAGGTGATATGATTCACTGTTCTCAACACTTGATCACCCCTTCCTAAACCTTGCTGTAGTTTATATATTGTTTGTCCCTAGACCCTGAACTAGGGCGGGGGGTCCAGAGCGAATCCTTACTTGTTTGTAAGGCTAGATTTCGATATGGCAGTATCAAATCACTCGAAACATTAAACAATATTCAAAATATACAAAGAAATAATTTCAATCTTACCAGATTATGAATAAAGAACACAGAAATGCTAGCAAAACTCAGCTGAGCTGCTGGCTATAGTATGGCGTCCCTGAACTTATTTCAATTTATTTCATTTGGAAATCACCACACTTGAAATTTACTGTGTCTATCACTGGACAACTATTGAGGAATGGCAAAAAAGCTCGTCTGAGCGCGGATAATATGATTGTCTGTGGCCAATCAATGCCTTGGTTTTTTTAAAATTCAAATTTCCTACACTAAAGTCATTTCAGTCATGCTTCAGTCAAGTATGGATTTTTATCTGTTAGTCTGTCCGTCTCTACTTGCGTTTTCACAAAACGTACTTGATTTTTGAACCAACCTTTCTCTCCCCTCCAAAATTTTGTCGTTAAAAGTTATTTTTAGACACAGCTCCACCAATATCCCTTCTCTTCCATGCTAAGTAGATTTGAACACCTGCGTCTCAAGGTCGCGGTTTTTTGTGCAAATAGTGACACTTTTGCTTCAATGCAGTCTTTCGCTTTGGTGAACAACACTGTCTTTTGTCATTATCTTCATTATTATCTATCCGTCTGTAAAATTAAAGCATATTATTTCACTGCTCAGAATGGGCCATCCGGCCAGCTAATTTTTATATTCCTAACATTAATATTAAGAAAAAGTTACTTTTTAAATTTTGTAATATTTCAAGCATCTGCGTTTAGCCGCTGAATTCAAATCAAAGGCTTGGTATCGCAAAAGCGTCCGTTTCCGTACCTCGTGTCAATTTGGGGACGTGAATTTTTTCCTTCATTTCCCCCCCCCCCCCTCCCCCCCCAATTGCGTCTCCTTAGCCTTGCTAGTCTCACGCAATTTTTTTCAGTCATATTTTTTTTTCCTTTTGATCCGCCGTTCTCATCCCTCCAAATGGTAACCGTTTTGATTTCCCGTCTAACAAGTCAATTTTTATGGAGGGTGATGACCCGCGGTCAGGGCGATCATGTACTATCAGCAGCTTACGCATTATGTTTTTATCCTTACATTTTATCCTTTGGAGATATTTTTACGTTGTATCACTTGTTAATTTTATGACACATCTCCCCACTTGAAAACATGCCTACGGCAAGTTCTAAAACCAGTGATACACATAGATAAAATCTCTCCTCACGTCTGCCATTACTCTAATTTTGATCACAGGGGTGCCGACTGAGGAAATCTGCACCGACATTCAATTTGCCTGGGATATATTGGATACTAAACTGATAAGGTTGAAGCAATAAAGACCACCTCAGCAATCTTGCGTTTTCATGCTTAGCCTGAGATAAGAATACGAGAGGCTGATGATCCGTCTCCACCACAAAAGTCCTACCATACAGATAGATTTGAAACTTCTTTATTGCCCAGATTAACGCTAAACATTCTTTTTCGCTTGTGGAGTATCCTTGTTCCGCCTTATTCAATTTGCGGCTTGCATAAGCGACTGGTTTCAGTTCCCCATCAGGTGAAGATGATCTTTGCAACAAAGCCCCTCCGAGTCCTACATTACTTGCATCGGTTCTTAAGACAAAGTCCTGTGTCAAATCAGGCAGTTTGAGAATAGGCTTGCTAGTGAGTTTTTCCTTTAACTCTTGGAACGCTAGTTCACATTGTGCAGTCCAAATAATTTTATCTGGAAGTCCCTTGCGAGTCAGATCAGTCAGAGGAGCACAAATAGCGTTAAAATTTTTGATGTATTTCTGATAAAATCCGCATAACGACACGAATGATCGCACGTCCTTTTTTGTTTGTGGTCTAGGTGCTCTCTGCAGTTTTTCCAAGTTCTTAGGATCAGGGGTCATATTACCCTGATATACAGTGTGTCCCAAGAATTCCAACTCTTTGCATCCAATACAACATTTTGTTGGCCTAGCAGTTAAGTTCGCCTCCCGAAGTCTATTAAATAACATTTCTAGAGCTTCAATGTGTTCTTCAAATGTCTCTGTGGCGACGAGAATATCATCCATGAAATTCGTGATACATGGGTTATTCAGGGGATCCAACAATTTGCGCATCATCCTTGAAAATACACTCGGAGCATTTTTCAGTCCGAATGGTAGCATATTGAATTCATAATGTCCATCCGAAGTGCTAAAAGCCAAATAAGGTCTCACTTCAGGCTTCACTGGGATCTGGTAATAGCCTTTACTAAGATCCACCTTTGAAAAGTATTTTGCCTTGTTCAGTCTGGCAAATAACTGTTTTGTGTCTGGTAATGGATCCACTTGTCCTTCTGTGACAGCATTCAGTTTCCTGTAATCTATGCACAGTCTGTGTTCCCCAGACGGTTTCCTCAACAAAACGACACTAGAACTAAAAGATGATTCACTGTGCGAAATAATCCCCTCCTTCAACAAATAATCTATTTCTTCCTTCAATGCCTTCTCCTTCGCGAACGGAATAGAATAGGCTCTCATACAGATTGGGTTTGAGTCTACCAGTTTCATGTCATACTGTAGCAAATTTGTATGGCCTGGTTTATCTGTTAATACATCTGTATGTTCCTCCAGAACCTGTTGAACTATCTCCCTCTGGTTTTTAGTCAGGTGCTTACTGACTTTTACCTGTGCTGCTGTTTCACAAGGATGTAATGGGTATTCATGTGAGGTGAGTGGTTCCTTTTGCATCTGGGTTGCAATAGCCAAGGTCAATAAGGGGGTGCTTTCCTGGAGTGGTCTGTCCAGATACTTCTTTAATAAGTTTACATGATAAACTTTCTCCTTCCCCTTTTTGTCAATTTTATAGTTTGTTCTAGACACCTTCTCTAGAACCGTATATGGACCTTGCCAACCAATTTGTAATTTATTCTGGCTACCGGGTAGTAGAAGCAGCACCTTCTCTCCCACAGCTAGTTCTCGGTCCTTTGCCTTCCTATTAAAATATGCTGCATGTTTCTTCCTGGCTTGTTTCAAATTATCATTTGCCAGTTTCCATCCAGCTTTCAAACGAGTGGTCAGTTCGTTCACATATTGATAAGATGAGGTAACAGTCTCTTCCGCCTTCTCATCTGTCCAGGTCCTTAATAAAGCTTCTAAAGGACCTTTTATTGGCCTCCCAAATAGCAGAGTTGCGGGAGCCATCCCGGTTGAACTATGTGGTACCTCCCGATACGCAAACAATGCGGCGGGCAGGAATTGATCCCACAGATCCGGTTTTTCGTGTGCCAGCTTTCTCAGGATAGAAATGAGAGTCCCGTTGAACCTCTCTACCTGGCCGTTCCCTTGTGGATGGTACGGACTACAATGAAAGTGTCTGGCTTGAAATAGTTTAAAAACTTCTTCCGTTAGTTTCCCCTTGAACTGAGATCCATTATCCGTCAAGATTTGATGCGGGAATCCTAATCGGGTAAATATTGTAAGTAGTGCCTCTGCTACATGTTTTGAATCAATTGATGGCAGGGCTACCGCCTCTCCCCACATAGAACAAGTGTCCACCAGAGTAAGGATGTAACTGTTCCTCCTCTTGGTCCGAGTGAGAGGTCCCACAATATCCACTGCAACCCTCTCAAAAGGTGTTCCCACTATGGGCATTTCCCCTAGAGTTGCAGGAGCAGTCCAGTGCTTTGGAGCTACCCTTTGACATTCTGGGCAGGATTTGACATATCTTTTTATATCCTCCGTTATCCCTGGCCAGAAGTAATGACAAGCTATACGCTGTCCTGTGGCGCTGATCCCCATGTGACCACTGAAGGGAATCGCATGCCCGAGTTCCATCACTTTATCTCTATATGAAGTGGGAAGAACCAGCTGGTTGTGACCATTTGTTCCAGTTCCGGCCTTCCTGTATAATAGTTTGTTCTTCATGAAATATTCCCCCTTGCTCGGAGGTGTGTGGCATTTGGGCAATTTTTTAAAACATGGCTTGAGTGTCCTATCCTCAGCCTGCGCCTTCCTCATCTCCTCTGGATGAGCATTTATAGGTTCACCTTCTTCCTCCTTCTTCTGTGACCTGGTCTGCACTGTCGCCATGATCACAGGTTTCTCGGGATTCCCCAAGAAGACGTATCTACACCCCAATATCAGAGGGTAGATTGGTTCATCTATCACTGCTGCTCTGATTTCTCCTTCCACATAGCGAGTTTTCACCGTTATCCTTGCGATGGGAAGTGTCATGAGTGGTATGTCCTTAGTCGCCCCTTGTATTTCCACTGTTTCTGTGGTATACTGACTTGGGTCCACTAGGCTAGACTTCACAACTGAATCATAATCCAAACCTGTATCATAAAGGCACCTTATGGTGACCCCATTACAAATAACATCCTCACAAACTGGGGGGTGATAAGGTTCCTGTTGTCCATTAGGATTAACCTTTAATCTTTGCGTCCCCGACTTCATTGCAGCAATGTTTGAAGGTTTCCTTCTACAAAATTCGGTGTTATGGTTATCCTTCTTGCACCATTTACACCATCTTTTTCCTTGGTTCAACGGTTTTCTTTCATTGAACTTTTGGTCATTGAACTGTGAGTTTCTGTCGCGATAGTCATTTCTTGGCCGCTCAAAGTTTGTCCTACCTTTATTTCCCTGCTCTCTATTATCAAATTTATTAAATTGCTGTGGAGCTTTAAAATTGTCTATGTGCTTCTTTTTAGCACCACTTACCTCTGCCTGGGCTGCCTGATACCTCTCAGCGACATTTAAAACCTCCCCCAACTTCTCTGCACCTTGTTCCATGAGAAATTTTCTCATGTCTGGAGCCATGGACTCTCTCAATTGCTCAATCATGATCATTTCTTTAAGATCTTGGGTCTTCCCCAGAGCCGTCCATTTCTCCAAATAGGTTTCTAGTCTAGCAGAGAATTGGTGGTATGTCTCCCCAGACAACAGTTTGGCATTTCTAAATTTCTTACGATAAAATTCACCATTCTTCTCGTACCTTAATAACAAAGCCTGCTTTAACATGTCATAATTGTCTTGGTCTTCCCTGTTCATTTTAGCAAAGACTTCATAAGAAGTACCTCTCAGTCCCTGTGATAGCTTTAAACTCCACCTCTCTCTCTCTAACCCATATGTAGTAGCTAATAACTCAAAACGTCCTAGGTACCCCTCTATGTCATCGTCTTTTTCAACAAAATGGTCTAAATGAAACCCCATAGCTGAGTTTGAGGCTCCCTGACTGGGCGTAGCATCTGAGGCAAAAGGGCTGGCACCATTTTCAGGAGCCTGGCCTTGTAATTCCAGCTCCCTTAGTCGTAATTCGTGCTCCCTTTGCAACCTTCTATCTTCTGCCTCCCTTTCGGCCTTTTTATCTTCTGCCTCCCTTTCGGCCTTTTTATCTTCTGCCTCCCTTTGCTGTCGTTTGTCTTCTGCCTCAATCTGCAGCCTCTTAATTTCTCTATCCGCCTCAATTTGTAACCTCTTCTCTTCAGCTACCTTTCTATCTTCCCTTTCAATATATTTATCACATTCAGCCGTTACGTATTGAATTAAAATCTGACCATCCATTCCCATCTCCTTTGCGGTCAGCACAGCAGCTGATCGGAATTTTGCTAGCTCCGCCATACTTTTTAGACAATATAATAATATACAAGATAAATCTCTAACCAGTAAATACACTAAGTACTTCTTATGACTATAGTCTAACTAATTCTAACTAACCAGTTAACTAATTAATTATTACTGGCTGTGAAGATTCACCAACTTCTAATTGCCCTTTTAATTTAAAGGGACACTTTTAATTTTAAGGGAATTTTACAATTTTGTTCCCCTAATTTTATTTCTCCCACCAGGAGATCCTTATATTACTGTTTATGCTAATTATCCCTGGACAAGACCCCAATATATGTAGTGGATTTTGATGGTATTGTATGGTGGTGTTATCACCTAGTGTGATGCGTGAGGTCAGCTGTGAAGGCTCCTGAGATAATTGTAACTGTGAATATACAGAAGGCCCTTTCGTGCTACCACTTTATGACCTCACACATATCTTTTTTTACTAATGAATGTGGCTACGTTAAAATCTAGGGTACTGAATGCAATGTGTTGTATGGACATATACACACACCCACAGATATTAATTAAGTCTAATACTATCAATAAAATTTATAACACAATGAACTAAATTCAGCTGGTTAAATTTAGAATAGAAAATCTTTTTTTAAATTTATTTGTTCTGAACCAAGGTTTTATTTTGGCCAGAACTTATGCAAAGATTTTGAAATTTATGAATGAATGGCATGAATAAATGGCATGTTAAATGAAAGATGTTTACATATGCAATCTTCAAGATTAATTATAGTATTACTGTTCGTAATGTTAATTTTCCTGGGAAAACTATGAATGGATGTGCTGTTGGGGTGGCTTCATCCCTCCCTGTTTATGCCTACACAGCATTGTCCATTAATGATGGAAGGAAATGGGATGCTTCAGTAGTAAATTCTCTTGGGTGCTAGTTTTATGAAGTTGGTGTAAGTTCAGCAGGCCAGCTAGCCTACTTAACTTTGCCAGATTTGTTCTGGTGCTGGAATATGATGGCCCCACCTCTCCGTGCTTGAGCAATACACAGATGTTCTGTCGAAATGTACCCTGCACGGGTCCTCACTTCAATTATTAATCAGCATTTGACACCACCTTAGTGTCAAGATCGAACTCACAGCTCTGAAATAAAGTATTGGTTTTTGCTCAGAACCTTACCTAATAAGCCACTTCTACACATAACAAATTACAATAACACCACATAAACAGGGTCAGTTCTCTCTGACCAGACAGCACATCTTACCTAGTTGGTTTCGCATAGGGTAAGTTTCCCCAGTCTACAGATTCTGAAATAGGTGCATTATCTCACTGCCATAGAATAGGATAGGTGATATGATTCACTGTTCTCAACACTTGATCACCCCTTCCTAAACCTTGCTGTAGTTTATATATTGTTTGTCCCTAGACCCTGAACTAGGGCGGGGGGTCCAGAGCGAATCCTTACTTGTTTGTAAGGCTAGATTTCGATATGGCAGTATCAAATCACTCGAAACATTAAACAATATTCAAAATATACAAAGAAATAATTTCAATCTTACCAGATTATGAATAAAGAACACAGAAATGCTAGCAAAACTCAGCTGAGCTGCTGGCTATAGTATGGCGTCCCTGAACTTATTTCAATTTATTTCATTTGGAAATCACCACACTTGAAATTTACTGTGTCTATCACTGGACAACTATTGAGGAATGGCAAAAAAGCTCGTCTGAGCGCGGATAATATGATTGTCTGTGGCCAATCAATGCCTTGGTTTTTTTAAATTCAAATTTCCTACACTAAAGTCATTTCAGTCATGCTTCAGTCAAGTATGGATTTTTATCTGTTAGTCTGTCCGTCTCTACTTGCGTTTTCACAAAACGTACTTGATTTTTGAACCAACCTTTCTCTCCCCTCCAAAATTTTGTCGTTAAAAGTTATTTTTAGACACAGCTCCCACCAATATCCCTTCTCTTCCATGCTAAGTAGATTTGAACACCTGCGTCTCAAGGTCGTGTTTTTTTGTGCAAATTGGGACACTGTGGATTCAATGCAGTCCTTCCCTGTTTTGAACAACACTGTCTTTTGTCATTATCTTCATTATTATCTATCCGTCTGTAAAATTAAAAACATATTATTTCACTGCTCAGAATGGGCCATCCGGCCAGCTAATTTTTATATTCCTAACATTAATATTAAGAAAAAGTTACTTTTTAAATTTTGTAATATTTCAAGCATCTGCGTTTAGCCGCTGAATTCAAATCAAAGGCTTGGTATCGCAAAAGCGTCCGTTTCCGTACCTCGTGTCAATTTGGGGACGTGAATTTTTTCTTTCATTTCCCCCCCCCCCCCCCCCCCCCCCCCCAATTGCGTCTCCTTAGCCTTGCTAGTCTCACGCAATTTTTTTCCAGTCATATTTTTTTTTTCCTTTTGATCCGCCGTTCTCATCCCTCCAAATGGTAACCGTTTTGATTTCCCGTCTAACAAGTCAATTTTTATGGAGGGTGATGACCCGCGGTCAGGGCGATCATGTACTATCAGCAGCTTACGCGTTACGTTTTTATCCCTACATTTTATCCTTTGGAGATATTTTTACGTTGTATCACTTGTTAATTTTATGACAGCTACAGTGAGATCTTATGTATTTTATTATCGTACGGGAGGAATCTGTACAAAATGTTCATTTGAATTTTAAATGTATTCTATAATACTTTCTGTATTAATTTATCGCACTCGACCAGACGATTACACAATAATAATGTTGACAGACCATGTTATATATTCATCATAATTTACATGACGATTTGACCAAATATAAAGTATTATAATAAAGTCTCCCAGACAATTCTATGATAATATTGTCCGACAATTCTACGTTAACTCATCATATTTGTCGTGACGGTTAGATGGAGGCACATAACTAGAATACTTTTGCCAACCCTTCTATAACAATTCATCGTGTTAACATGACCATTAGTGATGAGGTAAAGAATAAAAATACTGCTGCTTTAGCAGGAACATATAATAATCAAAGGAAGGGGGAAAGTTGAATTCAAGATAAGGCTCTAGACATATGTTAGAGACTAAATCTGATATGACTGGCAGACGGACGACTTAGAAAAAGACAGCCTCAAGCTAGAAAACTAATGAAGCCGTACGTGTCTTCAGTCTATGGGGAAGCCTTGCACGACATTCCAATCTCAGACGAAGAATACGGAGTCGAGAACAGTGAAGGCAGATCCAAACTATTAGAGACCCACCTTATGCAACGCCATTCCAGTTGGCATAACGAGACTGGACAACCAACCAAGCTTCATTATCAGCCTGGGGCTGAAAAGATAAGTCTTCCTGTCCAAAAGGGACTCCACCAATCAATCTTAGCACAGAAGCCAAATAGCCATTTAATGATAATTCAAACTTGAATTGTTAGACTTATATCGCATACATCATACACAACTTCCATAAACACTACCATAATTCATCATCAGTTCATTTTAATTTTATTAAACCAATTGGGTGTATATATTGTACCCTATGACTTGTTCATTCAATTATATATTACATATTGTCTGATGTTTATCTTCTTTTAAGAAGGGAGGGGGCTCGTAGTAAATAATATTAGATTAATGAAATATAGATAGTAACGAAAAATATATATCCAACAGGAAATAATATAAAAAGTTGTCAACTTAAAAAAAAAAAAAACTTGTCTTGATAATCTCAAAGACGAATTTCACTTAACACCATAAAACTGCCTAACAAAATACCAGTAATAAGTTAAATACGGATAATAATAATAATAGATAACTGAGAAGGGGACTATGTTAGCGAGAGATCAAGTCTCACCTGACAAACTTTACAAACTGTGTTATAGTTAGGAGAGTTTACACTCTTGTCTCCCTCCAGCCTGTGGAGAAACTCAACAGGACTTCTTGAGCCAAATCTTCGTCTGGGTGTGTCGTGAAACATTCTAAATCCACATATCTAAATTAAAAAGTAAATGTAAAGCCTAACGAATTAATTCAATAAAAGGAAAGAAGAATGGTGGAAGACCAGTGCTTTCTCAATGGCATGCGCCAGCGTGTATACCTCCGTAATGGCTGAACAATAAAAACCCCTTTTTTATGCTCCGTCTGCATAATTGTAACGCTTTCACGTTTACTAATAAAGCCTACTGCATCAACTAACACGCGGTTCAACAAAACAATAAAACGTGTACTGTATTTCTTAGAAAACCTTGAGATATACACACTGCGTAATGACCTAGATTAATATTCCATTAATTTCATTTTATACACTGCGTAATGAAAAGACAGATGGACTTAGGATAGAGAGAGAGAGAGAGCGATGGACGAAGGAACGCATGCAACACTAACACGCCGTCTCGCGATACAAAATTAATGCCATCACGCGCGAAAAGCATGAAGCACTAATTTTTTTTTCAAATAGACAGTGATAAAAAACACTACCCATACACGGTTAGGTTTTAAAAAAACATGTTTAATGCTTATTAGGAAACATGACATTCTACTGTTTTATGTCTGAAATCCTGACATTAGTCTGACAGAACAGTCGAAAAGGCAGGACAGGTGGCGGTTCTAAAACAATAAAAAATAAAAATAAAAATACACGACTATCCTAGAAGAAAATACATATTTTGAACGCAGCCACTTAGCTCCCTTAAAACTTATATATTTGGGTGCCTTAGGACTTGCTGACAAAGAATATGTTAGGTGTTAAGCAATTAGTCTAATAATTAACAAATTATAGCCATAATACTAGAGTGAGGTTGTCAGACAACATAGGATCAATTTTGCTCATAATGGTGTGTTTGAACAACGCTTTAGAAAAAACTGAGGCCAACAAGTTAAATCCGATTTGATTGGCTAGAATAATATGTAAGGCTACACATGATTAGTCGATTGCAAATACTATTTTGGTTGTTAATAGGAACGATAGAAAGGGTACTTATTTTTTCAAATGTTTTTGTAAACATGGTCCTATTGGCCAGACCATTTAATATAGTCAATTAGGAGCGTCAGTTCAGTGCCACTTTTTGGAAGTTCAATTTGTAAAAACAAGTGCGTTGAGAACCAGCTCATATTTTTCTAAATAAAAGCCTGGGACAGAGGCAGATCGGAATTGTGCCATAATTCATCGCCAGTCAACGTATTTGTTTATTATTTCCATGAATTGTGGTAAGATTGACATATTTGATATCTTTTTGATGAAAATTGAATGTGAATTGATAATTTATGTCTGTATGTGTGTGTGGTTCAGTAGCAAACATGAGGCAAAGCCTAGATATTGCTCCAACCTGAACAAAACTTGTCGGAGAAAAGTATAACTGCCTGGAACTACCAAATAGTACTGTGACATCTATCTTATTGTATAGAAGGAATTACAGCTGAAATTGCAGAGGCGTAGTAATATTAGGGAGAGGAATACTGGTGAATATTATTACATGAGAAGCTAACAGTGGGCCTACCGCGCTGAACTCAGTGTTTGTTATGTATTGTGCTCAGTGTGGAAATAGATTATAAATTAGTTCTGAAGTAGGAGGTACAACCTTCTTGTTTCAGGGACCGTGGTCCTAACTTATTGAAGCAGCACCTGGTCTGAGTTTTGCTGAATCCAGAGGCTGGTAGCTTACTCCTTGGTCAAGATAGCGACCATTATTGTTTCTCAAGAACACGGTGAAGCAAGCGAGCAGAGGAGACTGTTTCCTGTCGCCCTCACAGAAGATAAGAGTCGTTGGCCAGAGCAGCTCAATCTTATGTACCCCCCTCAAAAATTGACAGTATATTAAATAAAGAGGGACAATTAATTGTTTCAAATGACAGGAACTGTGAACTTTTCCCAATACTATATCCACCAGAAGCAAACACTTGAAGTCATGATGACAAACAACCACCTAGCTTGAAAAAGCCAGTATTACCTCACAGTACTACATCACAACTTACACACATATGATAATAATAATAATATATGTCAATACAAAGATCATATCTATAACTTGTGTAAATACCACTTGTAATTACATTTGATTGTGATTCCTGGTTCACTTTGTAGTTGAATCAGGATATCTATTATTGAAAGGAATTAATACATATTTTTAAAGGTAAACTTGACTTATTAAGATAGTCTTATAGAGTGTTCTATGTGTGTGAGTGTCACATTGTTGTAAAGTATTGTGGATTAAATTAAATTGTTTATCTGTCTGTTGGTTGTTGTGAACATACACTTCATCACTTTCATAACCCTAGACATTCAACGTAGTCATCACAATATTCCAGAATAAGCCTGACTGAGGTATAAATGTGGTAGCAAGTAAGGTTATCTGTAATACACCACACTTATTAGATACAGATACCTTCACAGCTGATCTCAGTCAGTACACTAAGTCCCCTATAGATATTTATATCATCCCACTTTACCACATATATTGGGGTCCTGTCCGGGATTTTGAATCTTTCCCTATTATAAATATTGGGGGTTATTCACTTCAGGGAATAATAAAAAATTAAAAGGTATCCTGGGGTGAAAAGAAATAAGGTTGGACTCTCAGTGCCTGTGGTTGTCTTTAGATAATTATTTATAGATACAATTGTTTGGTTAAATAGTGTATACATTTGCCTGGTAGAAAATGGCCGACTTGGCAAAATTTCGATCTGCTGCTGTGCAGACTGCTAAAGAGTTAGGAATGGACGGGCAAGTTATGATTACTTATGTCACTACTGAATGTGACAAATATGTTGAACGTGAAGAAAGAAAATTTGAAGCAGAAAGAAAATTAGAATCTGATAGATTGGCCGAAGATAAGAGAATAGAAGCTGAAAAAGAAATTAAGAGGTTGCAGATTGAGGCTGAAAAAGAGGCTAGGGCATTAGAGGCTGATTCTAAGAAGTTCCAATTGGAGGCAGAAGAAAAAAGATTGACTGCCGAAAGGGAAGCAGAAAAGGAGGAGAAGAGATTACAAAGGGAACATGAGTTACGACTAAGGGAGTTTGAGTTTCAAGGCCATGCTCCTGAAAATGGTGCCAGTCCCTTTACCTCTGATGCCACTGCTAGTCAGGGAGCCTCAACCTCAGCTATGAATTTTCATTTAGATCATTTTGTTGAGAAAGAAGATGATATCGAGAGCTATCTAAATAGATATGAACTATTAGCTACCACGTATGGGTTAGAGAGAGAAAGGTGGAGCTTAAAGTTATCTCAAGGGCTTCGTGGGGCAGCTTATGAAGTTTTTGCCAAAATGAGCAGAGGTGATCAAGAAAATTATGACATGCTAAAGCAGGCTCTTTTGTTAAGATATGAAAAGAACGCAGAATTTTGTAAAAAAAAATTTAGGAATGCTAAACTACTGTCAGGTGAAACCTATCACCAGTTCTCTGCACGGTTAGAGACATACTTGGAGAAATGGACTTCTCTGGGGAAAACCCAAGATCTTAAGGAAATGGTCCTTATAGAACAACTAAGAGAGTCCATGGCTCCAGACCTGAGAAAGTTTCTCATGGAACAAGGTGCAGAGAGGCTGGGTGAGTTGCTAAATGTTGCTGAAAGGTATCAAGCAGCTCAAGCAGAGGTAACAGGTAATAAAAAGAAACAGGTGGATAATTTTAAGGCACCACAGAACTTTAATAAATTTGATCCTAGAGATCAAAACAAAGGTAAGCACCAGTTTGATAGGCCACGGTATGACAATAAAAATAAAACCCCACAATTCGATGAAAGGAAATATGATGAAAGAAAATCTTTCAACCAAGGAAGGAGGTGGTGTAAAAATTGTAAGATGAACAATCATGACACTGACCATTGTAGAAGGAAACCTCCTTATTGTGCTGCTATGACATCTGGAAAAAGGAAAAAAAGTCAAACCTGCGGAACTACAGGAACCATACCACCCCCAGTGTGTGAAGATGTCATCTGTAATGGTGTCACCATAAGGTGTTTATATGATACAGGTTTAGATTATGATTCCGTTGTGAGTTCTCACCTGGTGCAGGCAGATCAATACACCACAGAAACAGTGGAGATTCAAACTGCAACCAAGGATGTAGCTACCATGACACTTCCCGTCGCCCGGATAAAGGTGAAAACGCGATATGTGGAAGGAATCATAAAAGCAGCAGTGATAAATGAGCCAATCTACCCTCTGATATTGGGGTGTAGATATGTCTTCTTGGGGAATCCCAAGAGACCTGTGATATTGGCAACAGTGCAGACCAGATCACAGTCTAAAAAGGAGGAGGATAATCCAATAAATACTCATCCAGATGAGATGAGGAAGGCACAGGCTGAGGACAAAACACTCAAGCCGTGTTTCAAGAAGTTGCCCAAATCTCATACACCTCCAGGCAAGGGAGAATTTTATATGAAGAACAAGCTGATTTATAGGAAGGCTGGATCTGAATCCAATGGTCACGGACAGCTGGTCCTTCCCACTTCATATAGGACTAAAGTGTTGGAACTAGGGCATGCGATTCCCTTCAGTGGTCATATGGGGATCAGCGCAACAGGACAGCGTATAGCTTGTCACTATTTCTGGCCAGGAATAACTGAAGATATCAAACGATATGTAAAATCCTGTCCAGAGTGCCAACGAGTAGCACCTAAGCATTGGACTGCACCAGCAACTCTGGGGGAAATGCCCATAGTGGGAACACCCTTTGAGAGAGTTGCCGTGGATCTTGTGGGACCTCTCACCCGAACCAAGAGAAGGAACAGCTACATTCTGACTCTGGTGGACACTTGTTCTATGTGGGGAGAGGCGGTAGCCCTGTCATCGATTGATTCTAAACATGTGGCAGAGGCATTACTCACAATTTTCACAAGGTTAGGCTTTCCCAATCAAATCTTGACTGATAATGGCTCTCAGTTCAAGGGGAAACTAACAGAAGAAGTTTTCAGGATCTTCCAGGCCAAACACTTCCATTGTAGTGTGTACCATCCCCAAGGGAACGGCCAAGTGGAAAGATTTAATGGCACGTTGATGTCGATCCTGAGAAAGTTGGCACACGAAAAACCAGATACATGGGACCAGTACCTTCACGCCGCCCTCTTTGCTTATCGGGAGGTACCCCATAGTTCAACCGGTATGGCCCCGGCAACATTATTATTTGGAAGGCCAATAAAAGGTCCACTCGAAGCTCTGTTAAGAACGTGGACTGATGAAAAGGCAGAGGAAAATATTACATCCTCATACCAATATGTGAATGAGCTGACCACTCGTTTAAAAACTGGCTGGAAACTTGCCAATGAAAATTTGAAACAAGCCAGGAAAAAACATGCTGCCTATTACAACAGGAAAGCTAAAGACAGAGATTTGGCTGTGGGAGAGAAGGTACTGCTTCTTCTACCCGGTAGTCAGAATAAGTTACAAATTGGATGGCAAGGTCCATATACAGTTCTAGAGAAGGTGTCTAGAACAAATTATAAGATAGATAAGAAGGGGAAAGAAAAAATCTATCATGTGAATCTCCTGAAGAAATATTTGGAAAGAGAAAATCAGGAAGAGACACACTTGTTGACCTTGTCCATCGCCATGGAGATGAAAAAGGAACCACTTTCATCATTTGAATATCCATTACACCCCTGTGAGACAGCAGCACAGGTGAAAATCAGTACACATTTAACGAAAACTCAGAAAGAGAGAGTGCAACTGGTTCCAAATGATCATGCAGAGGTGTTAACAGACCGACCAGGGCATACAAACCTATTGGAATATGATATGAAACTAATAGACTCCACACCTGTCTGTATGAAACCATATTCGATTCCTTTTGCTAAGGAGAAAGCTTTGAAGGAAGAGATAGACTATTTGTTGAAGGAAGGAATTATTTCACACAGTGAATCTTCGTATAGTTCCAGTGTGGTACTCTTAAGGAAGCCCTCTGGAGAACATAGACTCTGTATAGATTACAGGAGACTGAATGCTATCACAGAAGGACAGGTGGATCCATTGCCGGATACAAATCAGCTGTTTGCCAGACTAAATAAAGCTAAATATTTCTCAAAAGTGGATCTGAGTAAAGGATACTATCAGATTCCAGTAAAGCCTGAGGTTAGACCATACCTAGCTTTTAGTACCTCAGAGGGACACTATGAGTTTAACAGATTGCCATTTGGATTGAAGAATGCGCCTAGTGTCTTCTCTAGAATGATGAGAAAATTGTTGGACCCTCTGAATAATCCATGTATCACAAATTTCATGGATGATATCCTTATAGCAACAGAAACATTTGAGGAACACATTGACTCTCTGAACATGCTGTTTAATCGACTTAGAGAAGCGAATTTAACAGCCCGACCAACCAAATGTTGCGTTGGATGTAAAGAATTAGAATTCTTGGGACACACAGTCCATCAGGGAAACATGACCCCTGACCCCAAGAATTTAGAGAAACTAAAGAAAGCCCCGAGACCACAAACCAAGAAAGACGTGAGATCCTTTGTCTCATTATGTGGTTTCTACCAAAAGTATATCAAAAACTTTAATTCCATATGTGCACCGTTAACTGATTTGACACGTAAAGGAAATCCAGATCGAATTACATGGACAGCACAATGTGAATTGGCCTACCAGGAATTGAAGGAAAAGCTCACAAGCAAACCTATTTTGAAATTACCTGACTTAAGTCAAGAATTCATTGTGAGAACGGATGCCAGTAATATCGGGTTGGGCGCGACCCTGTTACAGAAATCAGATGCACTGAATAGGGAATTAACCCCAGTGGCATATGCTAGCAGAAAGTTGAATATAATTGAAATGAATTACTCAACTAGCGAAAAGGAATGTCTTGCAGTAATATGGGCGATAAAGAAATTCAATATTTATCTGTATGGGAAGGCATTCAAGTTGCAAACGGATCACAAACCCTTGTCGTTTCTAGCGCAGGCTAGGCATGAAAATTCGAGGTTACTCAGATGGTCCTTACTTTTGCAGCCATTCGAGTTCAGCATTGAGTATATTTCTGGAAAAACAAACCTGAGAGCGGATTTTCTAAGCCGCCATCCGTGTGATGAAAATCACCAAAAGCCCCAGGAATAATATTTAATTTCTCTATGTGTATATAGAATTATAGACTGACATATAATGTCTCTTTTAAGTGGGGAGAATTTGTCGTGAAACATTCTAAATCCACATATCTAAATTAAAAAGTAAATGTAAAGCCTAATGAATTAATTCAATAAAAGGAAAGAAGAATGGTGGAAGACCAGTGCTTTCTCAATGGCAAGCGCCAGCGTGTATACCTCCGTAATGGCTGAACAATAAAAACCCCTTTTTTATGCTCCGTCTGCATAATTGTAACGCTTTCACGTTTACTAGTAAAGCCTACTGCATCAACTAACACGCGGTTCAACAAAACAATAAAACGTGTACTGTATTTCTTAGAAAACCTTGAGATATACACACTGCGTAATTACCTAGATCAATATTCCATTAATTTCATTTTATACACTGCGTAATGAAAAGACAGATGGACTTAGGATAGAGAGAGAGAGAGCGATGGACGAAGGAACGCATGCAACACTAACACGCCGTCTCGCGATACAAAATTAATGCCATCACGCGCGAAAGGCATGAAGCACTAATTTTTTTTCAAATAGACAGTGATAAAAAACACTACCAATACACGGTTAGGTTTTAAAAAAACATGTTTAATGCTTATTAGGAAACATGACATTCTACTGTTTTATGTCTGAAATCCTGACATTAGTCTGACAGAACAGTCGAAAAGGCAGGACAGGTGGCGGTTCTAAAACAATAAAAAATAAAAATAAAAATACACGACTATCCTAGAAGAAAATACATATTTTGAACGCAGCCACTTAGCTCCCTTAAAACTTATATATTTGGGTGCCTTAGGACTTGCTGACAAAGAATATGTTAGGTGTTAAGCAATTAGTCTAATAATTAACAAATTATAGCCATAATACTAGAGTGAGGTTGTCAGACAACATAGGATCAATTTTGCTCATAATGGTGTGTTTGAACAACGCTTTAGAAAAAAATGAGGCCAACAAGTTAAATCCGATTTGATTGGCTAGAATAATATGTAAGGCTGCACATGATTAGTCGATTGCAAATACTATTTTGTTTGTTAATAGGAACGATAGAAAGGGTACTTATTTTTTCAAATGTTTTTGTAAACATGGTCCTATTGGCCAGACCATTTAATATAGTCAATTAGGAGCGTCAGTTCAGTGCCACTTTTTGAAAGTTCAATTTGTAAAAGCAAGTGCGTTGAGAACCAGCTCATATTTTTCTAAATAAAAGCCTGGGACAGAGGCAGATCGAAATTGTGCCATAATTCATCGCCAGTCAACGTATTTGTTTATTATTTCCATGAATTGTGGTAAGATTGACATATTTGATATCTTTTTGATGAAAATTGAATGTGAATTGATAATTTATGTCTGTATATGTGTGTGGTTCTGTAGCAAACATGAGGCAAAGCCTAGATATTGCTCCAACCTGAACAAAACTTGTCGGAGAAAAGTATAACTGCCTGGAACTACCAAATAGTACTGTGACACCTATCTTATTGTATAGAAGGAATTACAGCTGAAATTGCAGAGGCGTAGTAACCATTAGGGAGAGGAATACTGGTGAATATTATTACATGAGAAGCTAACAGTGGGCCTACCGCGCTGAACTCAGTGTTTGTTATGTATTGTGCTCAGTGTGGAAATAGATTATAAATTAGTTCTGAAGTAGGAGGTACAACCTTCTTGTTTCAGGGACCGTGGTCCTAACTTATTGAAGCAGCACCTGGTCTGAGTTTTGCTGAATCCAGAGGCTGGTAGCTTACTCCTTGGTCAAGATAGCGACCATTATTGTTTCTCAAGAACACGGTGAAGCAAGCGAGCAGAGGAGACTGTTTCCTGTCGCCCTCACAGAAGATAAGAGTCGTTGGCCAGAGCAGCTCAATCTTATGTACCCCCCTCACAAATTGACAGTATATTAAATAAAGAGGGACAATTAATTGTTTCAAATGACAGGAACTGGGAACTTTTCCCAATACTATATCCACCAGAAGCAAACACTTGAAGTCATGATGACAAACAACCACCTAGCTTGAAAAAGCCAGTATTACCTCATAGTACTACATCACAACTTACGCACATATGATAATAATAATAATATATGTCAATACAAAGATCATATCTATAACTTGTGTAAATACCACTTGTAATTACATTTGATTGTGATTCCTGGTTCACTTTGTAGTTGAATCAGGATATCTATTATTGAAAGGAATTGATACATATTTTTAAAGGTAAACTTGACTTATTAAGATAGTCTTATAGAGTGTTCTATGTGTGTGAGTGTCACATTGTTGTAAAGTATTGTGGATTAAATTAAATTGTTTATCTGTCTGTTGGTTTTTGTGAACATACACTTCATCACTTTCATAACCCTAGACATTCAACGTAGTCATCACAATATTCCAGAATAAGCCTGACTGAGGTATAAATGTGGTAGCAAGTAAGGTTATCTGTAATACACCACACTTATTAGATACAGATACCTTCACAGCTGATCTCAGTCAGTACACTAAGTCCCCTATAGATATTTATATCATCCCACTTTACCACAGGGTGTTCCACGCAAAACTTTCACTTCAATTATATCTGTTATTTCCAAACTTAAACTACTATCAGTTTCCTATACTTCCTACGATACGCCACAGGCTCCCTATAGTCCTCCAGACTTGATTAGAGTATTCATGTGACCTTGGAACAAAGTTTTCTGTAGCAAGTAGTTGTTATATATTAATTTTACCAGCCCCACGAAACATGCCGTCTGAGGCATCAGTAAGCCTGTTTTGTCATTGTCTCTTCAGAGACTACAGAAAACTTCCCGGGACAAAAAACTATAAATAATTTGTGATATCAGAAATTATGGAATAAAATTATAACATAGAATGGGCATATTCATTCACAGCACGATGAAAGCATACACGCACAATATTTACACTGGTTTTTATTTTACTATTATTTACTGATATGATATCAAACTCTATACAGAGCGATATAACACGAAGCAATCTGATCATCAGAAGTAGTCCCCCCGTCGATCAAGTGTTTCGGCCCTTTAATCTCCTTTACACTCTAAATGGAAAGGAGGGGGGGGGGGAGGCACCTGGGCCATGACTCACAAGTGTCTACGCCTGCTGTTGTCAAATGTAGAAAATGAACCCACTCCACCTTGGTTGCAGCTTTAAAATCCACAATTCTGCCAGCCGGAGGCAATTGTGAAAGTAACCCTTATGTTGAAAACAAATTATTGCGGTCGTTCCACAGCATATCACGACTAGGGACAGACACTGACCCACATGCGCAAAGCCAACGAGGCTTTAAGCCACTGCGCGCTAGTAACTGAAATCTACTTGCGCCCGATACCTCATATAATAAACGCCGCGTGTTGTCTGTAAGCCACTGTTCTTTCACCAATACAACGAAAAACAATGTATTGCGGACTTAGAGAACAATGTTCCACTTTCCGGATGGTTCCTGTAACGCAGGTGCGGATAGAGTTTACTGTCCCGAGTTCCATATCTTATTGGGGTTGTTCCACAGCCAGCATGATTGATGCCTTTTCCGCAGTGTCACTGTAACTGGGCTGGTTATAACATCAATGTAAGAATGTGTATGACCGGGTCAGTTGGCCAGTCAATTGTGTTGTGCGCAGGTAAATATATTGACGAGAGCTAATTCTTTATACGTTTCTGTTCAAGTGTTTACAGGCCTTCCGCCTGAGATGGAGATTCTTGACTGAAGTTTATGTTTCTTCCCATGTTCGTTCTTACCCTTTTAGGTTCAGTGATAAGCAATATCGTATACTGGTTTTCAAATGTTCCAACTGTGCGTTCCAAATAAAACACAGCAATGTAGAAAATTCAATCAGAGTTTATTTTGACGTCATTAGACAAGCACTGCTAATTTCACAATGATTTGATCGTTTTCTACGCTCAACAAAATAGTGAGTATATCCATTTGGAAATTTTATATCCAACAGGAAAAATATATATCCAACAGAAAATAATATAAAAAGTTGTCAACTTAAAAAAGAAAAAAAAAAATTGTCTTGATAATCTCAAAGACGAATTTCACCTAACACTATAAAACTGCCTACCAAAAATCTCTACCTATCGCTAATCTAATTCCATCTCTAATTTCGGCTCTAATGATCCTATCGCAGCATCTCTCCTTTTATATGCAGCTCCTTCCTTTTCCCGCCATTTTTTACGCAACTCATCCTTTTTTCACACGTTACAATTTTCTATACACGTCTCTCTGTTTTCGACATTTTGCACACGACTTTCTGTTGTTTCGGCTTTTGTGACATCTCTCTTTTCCATCAACAATGGAAAAAAAAACAAAATCGCAACTCTCACGTGACAAAATTTCCCGCTCAAAAACATGCATTCATTGTTATTTTCTGAGACAACTATACCATGCCTCTCATCGTCGTGACTGCCATCTGTACCCTAAATCTATACTGCGTTTTGTGCAAAAACGCCTTATCTGCTTAACGTCTGTTATTCTTATTCTATGTAGTGTTATAACTCGTATAAATGGTAGTGTACGCCCAGCGGTCACATCACTAAGCCTCTTCAGTGCCCTTGTTCTCGACTGTCTCCTCAGCCCCAACAGTTTCAATAAATCATACACTGATGCAGCCTCGAGCCCTCTTGCTCCCACTTCAACTGCCATGATCCTTGCGGTGAACCCATCGTGTCTCAGATCCGAGGCCATATCACTTTACTTGGCCGCTTTGAACAAATGTTGCTCATCCAATCTGGATTCAAATGGCACGGTCAGTTCAATCAATATAACCTAGTGCGATGATGAAGAATGCAGCACTATATCACGCCAGTTTCGAGATTTCCTAATACTCTCTGGATATACCCCTCGTCCAGGTAGGTCTACCGCCATCTCCCAGTCATTTGCACAGTCAATGAGAGATGGTACACTGCTAACTGATTTACTCGGTTTGGGGGTGTGCTGACTTTCCTGCTCTCAGAAGGTATGTGTTTGCGATGTTCGGCCTGACATTGCTATTCGCTTTCATCCTTGCCAAATTTATTGTTGCAGCCAGCTCATTTAGCACTTTTTTGTGCTAAAATGTGGAGTTTCATAATGGTATGAGTTATAAAGTGCTCCAATACTTGTTTTCCGTTCCTTTAATTTCAAAATCCTAACTGTTACTGAGTTATTTTTTTCTATATTTTATTTTATTTGTATTATTTTTTTAATGCTCAGGTAATATCGTAAAAAATATTATTTAAAAAAATAAATAATTAAAATATATAATGAAATTGTATACACTATTAAAGAAATAACTAGGCAGTGTCTGTCCAGTAAGATATGTCAGTCATTCGTTCATCATCTTTGCCACCTAATCGTGTTGGCTTTCTTTTCCTCCCCGGCAGCTTTTATCTACCTTTATTGTGCGTAATAAGTATGTGTGCCATTTGGTTGTTGGCACGTTCTATTTTCCTACCTCCGACAGTATTTGGTATTTGTGTGTCAATGTTTAAACATCTTCTATTCATGTGTGTCATGTTTGCCTGCCTATCCTCGCGGAGATGAGTTACCGGTAAATTCAGATTGGCGACAAGTAATTTTTGGGTAATGACGTCTAGTGATTGTTTGCTTAGGGAGTGCTGGTCAATTATCGATCTGGTGGCATATTAAAGACACACCTGAATAAACACCCGACAAGCTTGTTATGAGCAAGATAAATGTAAGAAGGTGTAGTGGTAATCATTACCGAGAATTGACAGAAATACCAATTCCATATACGGAGAGTGATCGTTTGAATTTTAAAAACACATGAGTTATGCAGAAAAGTCCGTGAGGAACGTTATCATTACATGCACTTTCGAATGCTATTCGCCTTGCAGTTTAGAGGCTAATATACAATTACGGTGATTGGAAGTTTTGTCAGAAACGCCAGGTGTGAGCGTGGGCAGGAAAACTACAATATAACGTAGAACATTTTAGACATTCAACACTGCATTCCAGAATCGTCAAAGCAGACAGCTCAGACTGAAGCAAGGAAAGAGTAGAAGTTAGGATTCTGAACTTAGAGGAATGGAAAACAAGTATTAGATCATCTTGTGACTAATACAATGATGAAACACCACCTTTAAATACGGAAACCGAACTCCTACAGGACCTACTCACAAAGTCACAGAGGGAATCTTTAATAGAAATAATACCCCAGACGCGTGTTCGAGGCAACTTTATCAAATTGCCAAGACTATTCTACTGAGCAAAATAGAGTTCCCAACTAATTTAGGGTAAATTGTAATATATATTTTATACTTTGAGTTTGACACGTTTAAACTTGCTGATGGTTATACAGGTCCTTACTAGGCTGGCAACCTCAGCATGTGAAAAATATATATTCATGAACCACCACAGCAAAGTGCTGGCGAGTGCTTCGTGCTTGTTCTCTCAGGGAATCAAAAGCAGAGGTAACCCCATACTCTAACTGGAGAAGGAAGCGGAAGATGATGCCATCATTCATATATATATATATATATATATATATATATATATATATATATATATATATATATATATATATATATATATATAAGTGTATTTATTTATTTATATATACTATAAGTTGTAATAAGTGTGTTAATATTTAAACATGTCCAACCAGGCACAAGCGACTTGCCGCTGTCCAGTCGTAATTTTCCCAGTAAATTAACGACATGAATGGTGATTTTCATCATATCCCCTGAGTTATATTATTTACGTTCAAGGAGAGTAAAAATTCGGAGAAAAGATTCTGCTGACGCAGCGGAATTTGTTCTTTTATTTCCTCTAAAGTTTGTGGTACGAGCTTACGAGACCATTTGAGGTACGATTCTACAATACCAGCTGTATCGCTGTCCCGTGCTTCAAAGCATGCGATCGACACTTGAAACCCGCATTCAACGGGTTGTGAAGATATCTGCCTTGACCAGGAGAAGTGCCCTCACCACAGAGACGAATTACGTATACAGCAGCATCAACACTCCAGCAGTTTGGAAGCTAAGTGGCACTTTTAGCATGCTAACAAAACAGAACTTATTGAACTATATTACACAAGTAAGCTTCCTAAAGCCGATATCAGTTGCAATGACGTAACCTATTTTTTAGTAATCACCAGGTTATATTTATTTACATTTGTTACAAAGTAATTGATCATTAAAGTTGTTATATGCTGTTTTTGACAAATTCATAGTTGATTTAGTTATTACAGAGAGAAATGCACACGGATGAATTAGCATCTTTATGATATATATATATATATATATATATATATATATATATATATATATATATATATATATATACAGGGAAAAGACAAAAATAATGAGAATAAATGCAGGTAATGAAAACAGGGTTGAACTTGAAGAAACGCCAATACAAGATGTAGAATCATACACATATCTTGGCAGTAATATAGACAAAGTTGGAGGGACAGACAGCGATATCAAAATAAGAATACAAAAAGCAAGAGGAGCTTTCATTGCATTGGGAAATATATGGAGATCAAGAGAAATAGGATCCAACACGAAAATAAGAATCTTCAACTCAAATGTGAAGTCAGTCCTATTGTATGGCTCGGAGACATGGAGAACAACAAAGACAACAACCAAAAAGCTACAGACTTTCATAAATGGGTGCTTGCGTAGAATAGAGGGATTAAAATGGTATGACAAGGTTACCAATGTGGAACTGATGACAAGAACTGGACAAGTGCCAGTGGAACAAGAGATGAGAAGAAGACGATGGCGATGGATAGGACACACACTGAGGAAACCTGTTGATAGCATTACAAGGCAGTCCTTGTTCTGGAACCCCCAGGGCAAGAGAGGCAGAGGAAGACCAAGAAGTACATGGAGAAGAGAGTTGGAAACAGAGGTGAAAATGATGAGGAGAACATGGAAAGAACTTGAGATGATGGCACGTGACAGGAGGACTTGGCATGTGTTTGTTGAAGGCCTATGCTCCTTTGGGAGTGGAGGGTTATGAAATGAAAAAAATGAATATATATATATATATATATATATATATATATATATATATATATATATATAAATATATATATATATATATATAGAGAGAGAGAGAGAGAGAGAGAGAGAGAGAGAGAGAGAGAGAGAGAGAGAGCCCAATAATAAGAAGAATTTCACTGTTAATTCAGTTGGGGGTTTGTATGAGCTAAATTAAATTATATAAAACATATTCACAAAAGTTGTCGGGCTGAAAAAAGTTAACATTGCTAAGACACATTCAGCATTGTTCTTGACTTATGAAATATCTTGTGAATTCTCCCTCAAGGCAGAAGCATCATCATCCTTTTTTCTGCATCTCTGCCAAAAGTAATCTTGTGCAAAAGTAGACATGTTTGAAGACCCACATTAGATACTCTAGGTATTGGCCATTGTGTAACCATCACTACAGAGCAAAGGGGAGACAACCCGTGACAACCTTTCAGGAACCGATGGAGCAAATGCAATCAACAAACATATACAGGTGAACACCACTTTACGTCACTGCGCTTTACGACGCTTCTCATTACTACGTTCTCCGCATTTTCGGCGCATTCTTCGCTCTTACATCACTTTTCGGCCAACCCGAGATCACCAGTAGAAATCTCTGAAATCGGAGTCAGACGCCATCTTGAAGTCGATCAGCCAGACTGATCCTGCCATTTGATCGTTGTGTATCCCTCAGTGTTCTCTAACGTTTTAAAATAGTTACATTATATACAAAAGTGACGTTTTACTTAAATTATAATGGCATCCAAGTTACTAGTGACAAAAAAATGAGTTTTAACAAAGTCAAAAATGATAAAGCTAAATAACCAAGATTTAACGAATGCTGACATAGGTCGAAAGCTAGGTTTGGCACACTTAAACAGTGAGTACAATTATTAATGGAAATGACAAAGCGTGGAATGAAATTAAAAGTGCTACAGGTGTGAACATTAAAGTTATTAGAAAAAGTGATAACCTTATTGCGGATGTGAGCATTACAGTTATTAGAAAACTTGATAACCTTATTGCGGATGTGGATAAAAAAGACTAGGATTATTAAATGATGATGAAACTGTTCTATCTCCTTCATTCTTTTTTTTTTTACAATAATTAGAAACGGTTTCTCAAGTTTGCATTTACCAATCACTGTAAGCTAAAGATGAAATATTTTAAGTTAAGCAATGAGTTTATTCTTATTAGTATTCTATGATTTGTATGAGTGTTTCTATTGCGAACTTAATATATGATATTGTAAATATGTTACTAGGCTTTGCTTTGCGTTTGCAAGAGAAAAAAAGCGATTCTTCGCGTTACGGCGATTCTCGCTTTACAACGCGGTCCTGGAACCTGAAGGTACAGGTAGGCCATAGCAGATGCTGCCGTAGGGGAATGACGTGCTAGAGACTTCAGCAGACTAGGTCCAGCATCGAGAGGTGGTGTGACGAGTACCCTTCCTCGCTGTCTTTTCCTTCCGTAACTCAGTTAGGTAGCCATTTACAGCTTGGTAGATTGGAGGGTGTCGCTACCATGATTCGATCGAGGTTCGCCTGTACCTACGTCCTACTATCTCCTACCATCATCAGTCGTGCCTTCATCATCCTCTTCACATATGTCTCCAGTTCTCTTTTCTGTGTCTTCTTTGGTCATTGTCTTCCTATCTTATATTGGACAGTCCAGAGCAAAGACTGGCCAGTAAAGCTGTCAACAGGTTTCCTCAATGTCAGTCCTATGCATCTTCAGCATCTTCTTCTCATCTGTTGTTCTAATGGCGTTTGTCTGGTTCTTGTCATCAGTTCCACATTAGTGATCTTGTCATCAGTTCCACATTAGTGATCTTGTCATCAGTTCCACATTAGTGATCTTGTCATCAGTTTCACATTAGGGATCTTTTCATCAGTTCCACATTAGTGATCTTGTCATCAGTTCCACATTAGTGATCTTGTCATCAGTTCCACATTAGTGATCTTGTCATCAGTTCCACATTAGTGATCTTGTCATCAGTTCCACATTAGTGATCTTGTCATCAGTTCCACATTAGTGATCTTTTCATCAGTTCCACATTAGTGATCTTGTCATCAGTTCCACATTAGTGATCTTTTCATCAGTTCCACATTAGTGATCTTGTCATCAGTTCCACATTAGTGATCTTGTCATCAGTTCCACATTAGTGATCTTGTCATCAGTTCCACATTAGTGATCTTGTCATCAGTTCCACATTAGTGATCTTGTCATCAGTTCCCCATTAGTGATCTTGTCATCAGTTCCACATTAGTGATCTTGTCATCAGTTCCACATTAGTGATCTTGTCATCAGTTCCACATTAGTGATCTTGTCATCAGTTCCACATTAGTGATCTTGTCATCAGTTCCACATTAGTGATCTTTTCATCAGTTCCACATTAGTGATCTTGTCATCAGTTCCACATTAGTGATCTTGTCATCAGTTCCACATTAGTGATCTTGTCATCAGTTCCACATTAGTGATCTTGTCATCAGTTCCACATTAGTGATCTTGTCATCAGTTCCACATTAGTGATCTTGTCATCAGTTCCACATTAGTGATCTTGTCATCAGTTCCATATTAGTGATCTTGTCATCAGTTCCACATTGGTGATCTTGTCATCAGTTCCATATTAGTGATCTTGTCATCAGTTCCACATTAGTGATCTTGTCATCAGTTCCACATTAGTGATCTTGTCATCAGTTCCATATTAGTGATCTTGTCATCATTTCCATATTAGTGATCTTGTCATCAGTTCCACATTAGTGATCTTGTCATACCACTTCAATTCTTCTATTCTACGCAAGTAAATAAATAAGGGGGCAGATGTAAAACTTGTAAGGAAATGAATATACCTTGTATATATTAACAAATAAAACAGAGTCAGTACCGTTGTGTTTGTTAATATATATATCCTACACTAGCTCCTTTTAATGGAAGTCTGTAACGTTTTATAATTGTTGCTATTATTGTTCTGCATGAGTAAGATAATGCAGGCAGATAAATATTATTTCTACAATTATATACACAATATATCCTAATTATAACCCACTAGATATCGAGACATATTTTTAGGCCACTAACTGAAACAAATTACTCATGTCAGTTAATATGTTAACTTTCTTGCTAAATTCATGAATTATTGACTGTCAGTTTAGATGAATGTCTGCCTGACTTGCCGTCAAGTTGCAGTCAAGTTTGTGTGCGGGGCTGTCTAGCTGGCTGATCGGTGTATGACTGACTTGATTTGACTTTGATCGACTGTCATTGAGCGTCAGCTCTTGGTGACCTTGATGCCATTATGTAGTACTGCGCAGTTCGTGTAAAGGACTGTCATAGATTGTATTTTCTATGGATGGGTTGTGGGGTAGGAGGATTTGTCTCATTCCCTGGAGTGCTGGGCACAGTAGTAGATGATGTTCTACTGTCTCCAACAGTTTTGGGCAGTGTCTACACTTTGCGATATTTTGTGAACACATTCTGTTTCTGTGGCCATTTAATGTAGAGTGGCCTGTTCTCTATCTGAAGATTCTAGTTTGGTATTTTCGTTCAATATGGTTGATAACTGACTGACTGGCTGATTTGCTTCATAGTCAGCCCCTGACTGTTTTGTTTCATTGTCAGCGAATCTGGTTTATTGTTGTGTGTCATTCGCTGCCTAGCTTCATACAAATTGTTTTTATTTGACCATAGAACCTATTGACTTTACCGCTGACTAACTGAGTCAGGATAATTAGCGCTTGTTTTGATAATTTTGTGAAAAGACACCTTTTCATTGCAGGACATAACTTTTACATGAGGCCAATTCTGTTTTATTCATTTTTTATGTAATATTTTTTGCTGTGTTACTGTGGTTAGCTTCTTTGTGTTGCAATCGGTTTTTCTTGATTAGTACTCATTTCCTCAATTAAATAGTTGTTTACATACTGCCTTCTAGTCCTTTATTTATTTTATCTTAGCCTCTTCATATTTCTCATCGTTATTTGCTGCCTGTGACTGTGACTAACGAACAGCAATCTCCAACCGTCCTGTGATTCTAGTTTATTGTTCATTTTTAAAACTTACTCCTGTGTAATTGTTCATTTATTTATTTAACTTTCTAATTGGCGCGTGCACCTGGCTTAATTGACAGGTGCACAATGAAGTAAAAAAAAAAAAATTGACAGTTGAGTAGTTGCCAGCAGTGCTTCTGTCCAAGGTTGTGTTAAACCGGAAATCATAAACGTCGCCTGCAGAAGATATAGATCAATTGAAAATGGCGGGTTACAGATAATTATCTTTAATCTCAAATGTTCGATAGTGGTGGGTGCTTTATTGACAGCAAGTCAAAGTTGAGACTTCCATACTCCAAAATAAAAATGAAAGAATAGACAAATAGATAGACGGACAATGAAAGAGACAGATAAACTGACCAACATGCAGCAGACAGATAAATGAAGGACAGGTAGACAGGTTAATGAGGGACAGACAGACAGACAAATAAGTGAGGGATAGACAGACAGATAAATGAGAGACAGACAGATAAATATGGGACAGACAGATAAATGAGAGACAAACATATACATGACGGACAGACATACAGATAAATGAGGAACAGGCAGACAGGCAGATAAATGCGGGAGATACAGACAGACAGATAAATGAGGGACAGACAGACAGAGAGATAAATGAGAGAAAGACACATAAATATGGGACAGACAGATAAATGAGAAACAGACATATAAATATGTGACAGACAGGCAGACAGATAAATGACAGACTGATAGGCAGAGAGATAAATGAAGGACAGACAGATAAATGAGGGACAGATAGGCATACGGAAGGTGGAAGTTTGTCATTAATGGAATATGATGTGTCTAGGAAAAGTATCATGTATTTAAAATGTTAGTTAGTGGTACTTTTTTTGCGTCAGTAACATAGTTGACACTGTTATACTCCTGAACTAAGAGAGTGAATAGATAAATAAATAGATTGAAATACAAAGCAGGAGGCAGACAAACAGACAGGTCAGATAGGCAGACAGACTGACCGACCGGCAACAGACAGAGAGACCGAAAGGCAGAGAGACAAACGGACACAGCTAGATAAATAGATAGACAGACAGACAGACAGACAGACAGACAGACAGATAGATAGATAGATAGATAGATAGATAGATAGATAGATAGATAGATAGATAGATAGATAGATAGATAGATAGATAGATAGATAGATAGATAGATAGATAGATAGATAGATAGATAGATAGATAGATTCTTTAGTGTCACACTAATAGACAATATCGCTAATGCCTGCCTTTTCCCTACCGTAACAGGTACAAAACGTCACAAATGTCAATGTGTTGTCACGTGCTGGCTTTCAAAGCATGTATACACTGCTGAGACAGCGCAGACAACGCTGGCGTGGCCATGTCCGCCACATGGCAGATGGTCGCATCCCGAAAGATATCTGCTACGGACAACAGGCAGGTGACAAAAGAACAGTTGGGTGACTGCAGCTGAGATTCAAAGATGTGTGCAAGAGACATGAGGGCACTAGACATAAATCCAGCAACCTGGGAGGATGAAGATGCCGATCCACCAAGTGGCGATGCTATCTGCGGCATCACCTCAGATTGAGCGAAAAGAAGCTCATACATTTAGGAGAAGAGAGGAGACAACGTCAAAAGAAACACCAGGAAAATAAGCAGCAGAGGGCTGTCACCTAAGGGGCGCATACCCATAGTCAGTTATGACTGAAAAGTTAGTTGCTTATCCTTTACAGGACGTGGCAATCAACCCCAGCTTTTATTGGCTGTTTGTGATTTTTCTAGGCAATTTTTTTCATTCAGTAGTTTGCCATTGCTTTCTGAACGGTACGGCGCTTATACCATTGTTAAAAATCCACACAAAGCGGTTTGCTACCAAACCGCCTGCAGCAGGTTTCGAACCTGGTATATCTGGATTATGAAACTGCGTTCATATCCATTAGACCACAGTTATGACTGAAGGGGCTATTAATATCCATCCATGTCATGTCGGTATTTTGTCAATGTATTTCTCTACCTGCTTTTCTCATCTTTTCTTATGAACAGAATCTACCAGTTGTTATAAAAACATGTTGATAACTTCTCAGCTCCCTTCACTTGCCATTTATTCATTGCGAGATCCTACTACTTGATGCCGACAGGTCTATCTATAAATCTAAACCTGTGTTAAGTCTGAGGTTCAAGTTGTTCAATCAAATTTAATGAGCAACTCCTGGTTCTTAACATGTTTCCCAACAGGGGAGAATCATGACGTGTGGGTCTCTGGGTGTGACTAGTCGATACCTGAAGCATTTGTTAAGCAACCCGGAGATTGCGTGTTTCTTGGCTGCGCCATGCGGAGGTGCTTCAGTTTCTTAGTTAGGAGTTTAACATAGGAATTCCTGCACGAGCAACGTGAATAGCATTGTATCGCTATATGAGCAAAGTAAAACTCGCTGTGTATGCAACTAGGTAGACATATTTTCAAACAAGATTTCTAGATGAAATATGAAAAGCATACCGAGTGCTTTCGTGTAGTAATGTTCTCCACCATAGTAAAAGCCATAGAAGGAATCAAATCCACGAAATTTAGGTGTGCATACCCACTGACAAAATCCGAGATGCCACCTAGACAAACAAACGTTACCTTGTGTCAAGCTAGCATGGCTAAAAGTGTATATATTCGAGACAATAATAAATTAAAATGAAAAAAATATGTGTATGTGAGCGATGATCATATAGAACAAATGAAAAGGTGAACTCTGGACGAAACAAAGGAGATTAGTCAGAAAAAAATATAAATTGGAAAAAAGGGGAATACAGTGTTAAAAGAGAAAAAGTCTAGAGAAAAAAAAAGAACTATTTGCCATACCACAGATTGTAAAAATAGTAGACAAACAGTCTAGCAGGTCTTGAAGAATAATAAGTTAATTACAGGACTTTGTTTGAGAAATATGTGACGATATCTGTGGGTGTCCTTTTACATATTTTTCTTTCTCTCCTACTTTATCCATTTATTTCTTCATTTTCGCACATGAATTCGTGCTATTGGCACTTCCTAAATTGCTATTCCATTTTTCACACTGCAGTAGTGTTATTTCACGAGTAATTGACTATCTTAGGGATCAATTGTAATCGCTTAAGTGGTCGCGCCAGCCTGAATGCAGACGGTAAATGTGAAAGTAATGGCTAACTTTGACCTACCTCATTTCCAACACAGACAGCAGGCGGGTGACCACCTATGCTTCGCGGTTGGTCACTGCGCCTCCCAACATCTCGGCGGTAGGGGACAAATGAAGCCATATTGTCTGTCTGAGGGAGCCGGTTGAGGTCCGCGTACGTCAGGGGTTATCTGTCCGGCAGAAGACTTGAGTACGCGTGATAATCATTATCATTTTTGTCCAGACATTATCGGCGTCTTTATTACCGATAAAACATCTCTTAAGATACATTATGAGCAAGGTAATCATTAGGGATGAGATCAGAGATATGTTGGCAAGTCTGTGTAATAGCAATGGAAGTAATCATGCCATATTTGGAAGACATGTCATGGGTTTAAATTTTACCGTGATAATTTTAAACACGCGGGAAGAATTAAATCTAACACCTCGACCCCCTAGTTCCAAGAGCAGGATTGGTTCAATCGAGAGCAGAAAAAAAAAACAATAGCTCTGATTGGCAAGTTTGTTAGAAACACAATGTGGAAGCTTGGAGGAAGAAATGAGAACATAACCTAGTAAATTCGGAGACTAAGACCGACTGCATTACAACGTCAAAGGAGCAACTCCAGGAGCCAGAGAAGAATAGGACAGAGTTCCAAATTAAATAAGACAAGGCCGAAGTATTTGGGCATCTTTGAAACTTAAAAGAAAACCCGCATTTTTAAATACAAAGACTTTCTACCTAGGAACCAAAGCTCCCGACATAAAAGGGATTCTAAATTTACCCCTTACCAAGTGTTCGAAGCATCTAATATACGTTGCTGGGTCCATTCATCGTTGCCAGGAGATTGTAGATCCCAAGTTGGGGTGAGTTGTACATATTTGTTACAATGTGAATACGACATGTTTTCTTGCTAAGAATACAAGTTATACGAGGCTGGCAACCTCAACATATGAAATAGTATGTTCATAAACCACTTCAGCAAGTGCTGGCGATAGGTCGTACAGAAAAACGAAAGCAGAAGTAATCCCAGACTAAGTATGGAGCAGTGAGGAGTGATGATTACATTACATGTGCATAGTGTTTATATTTCTGTTTTGAGTTATACGTAAACCTCAGGCACAAGCCACTCACGCTGTCCAGACAAATTTGTCCCCATTAAATAACCCAGAAGAATAATGATGATTTCTAATCATATTCTCTGAGCTATGCTGTATATGCTCAGGGAGAATAAAATCTCACAGAGGCAAAACGGGTGGGCAGACAGCGTGAAAAGGCGCATGTTTAATTTTCCGACCACAATGTATTAGTTCTTTTATTTTCTCTAAAGTTCGTGGTACGAGACCAGTTGGTAATAAGAGTTTCTACGCCAGTAGTATGTATTTCACGAGCTGGGATTCGACACTAACCACCTACATTGGACGAATTGTGTAGAGAAGTGCCCTCATCACAACAGACTTGACGAAACACCTGAGGCAGTACTCAATCATTTGAAGAGGTAAAAAGGCAATCGCAACGGACTTTTATAATTCCCCTATCTAGTCTATAAGAGGACACTTTTTATCTAAATTTCACTCATCGTTCATATTTATTTTAAACTGTTTTATAAAACAATTTATTATTAAACTTGTTACGTGTTATTTTACAAATTCATTCTTGATTCAATTATTATAGTTATAATAGCGTACTTGTGTATCAGACTCTTTAATATGTATATTTACATCTATAGAGCCAGTAGATAATAACAAGAAATTTCGCTGAACTAACTCAGCTGGTTTCTTGAACGAGCTAATTATTGCGTAACCCATTTTCACGAAAGGCGGCGGGTCAGTGTAACGAATTGACTAATAATTTTATTTTACCAACACGTCACACTTTTTCTTACTCTTTTAATGTCTACGTAGCCCATTATTCCCCTCTCAGACCCCACCCCGCGGTTTCATTTCGTTCTGACCTTCATTAAAAATTCCCCACTTGGTCAGTAGCGTTCAGCTTACGATAATATTACCTAAGCTGCACCTGGTGTTGTCTGACTAGGGGAACGTTTCTTGCTGGTAACAGTGTTTGGTCACGAGCTAGAAATAGTTTCTTTGATGAAGCAAACCGCTAGCCTACTACATTCGGTAGCGGGAGCAAAGGGGAGACAAAACTCACTTGTGTTCTGAGATTTTGGTTGTGGCCCTTGATCGCCGCAATTAGCCCTTAGAATAATATTATGTCTTATCTACGAAACTTTCTCGCGGCTGTTGTCTTCTGATGTAAACTCTAGAATAACATTTGTCTTACTCATGATTACGTTATACGCCGAACATCTGTGAGAAAAGGTGGGGGTCATCATCATCTATAGCTGTCAGCTCCCCGTGGAGTACAGGGCCTCAGTAAAAACGTATCATACATCCCTAGCCTGTCCTGTGCCATTAATTCAAGCTGGCTTCATGTCTTATTTATCCCTTCATGACTGTCACCATATCTCTTCTCCATATGTGTGTAGTTCTCCCTCCGTTTCTCTTACCGTGACAAGTTTACAATAGGAACTACCTTGTAATGCTGTCGACTTATTTTATTCAAGTGTGTCCTACCCAAAAGCACCTCTTGTTCTACTAGTGTTTGTCTAATATTTTTCTTCATTTCTACTTTAGTGATCGTGTCACACCATTTCAGCTATTGTTCTACTGGTGTTTGTCTAGTATTTTTCATCATGTCTAATTTAGTGATCGTGTCACACCATTTCAGCTTTTCTGATCTACGCAAGCACCATTCTATGAAATTGTTATCTCTTTCTGGTTGTCGTATTTGTGCTGTCCATCTTTTAGATACATACAAAAGTGCAGACTTGATATTTCAGTGGAAATTGCTGCTAGGTCTTAAGATATGATGCCCTAAAAAATCCGAAAACCCAAGAATTAAATACCGCAACGCCGTAATTAACGCCAGCAATGTTGAGCGTCAAGGGAAATAATTTAAAATAATTTTTAATTTTGAAGGGAAGTTAGCAGATTATAAAATTTAAGATTTTATGTGATTTATAATCTTTAATTTTCTATCTTTTACATCATAGCTTTTAAAAATGAAGTAAATAATTTTGGAATATGAAGATGTAAAAACAATATTTAAGAATTTATATTGCTAATATTAATATTAGGGTATAATAATGAATTAGCTCTATTTAGAAAGCGGAGCGTCATTATGCATAAACAATTACAAGTATGTTTTGTAGTGTCTGTGCCTGAAATTATAGTCATGAACCTTAGCTTAGCAGCGTTGGCGTAGCTAGAGAGTCTTTTTTATGGCTTAACGCTAGCAGATAGATGGTGTTAATCCTTTTTCAGGACTTAGTATCTATCAACGCTGATCGGGTTAGCAGCGAACGGAGTTCACTTATTTTTGGATCGTAAATACGCTCTGATATAACCAAATACGTGGAAAGGCTCGCGCCTCGCCAAAAGTAGGCAAACAAAAAATTGCAGATAATGTCAAGCATATCAGTGAAACGGGGAATTGCAAAGAAGAAATTGATGCCAATTGAAATTTTACAACTGATGGATGCAGGACCAAAACCTAAGCAAGACAAATTATAATATGGCAGGCTAAATAATGAAATAATAAGCAAACGCAAACGACAAAAAAACATGGCTAAAGCACAAGAGCAAAGACTGGCAATGTATCACAGACAAAACACGACAGCAATTAGTGATGAACAGTGCGATTTTGTAGAAGGAACATGTAAAAACAACGGTAAATTTATTATAAGAAAATTAATTGAGAGTCTAGCCTACTTATGGAACACCCTTTCACACCACCTAAAAAGCCTACCTAAACAATATTCATTTAACAAAGCACTTTTCAAACACGTCCTCAACCCTGATTATCTACCCCGATAGAAACATCATTTGCCTGTCAACATCTCATCCATAAGTCAACATGTCTTTTCCTCTTCCGTTCGTTTTTTGTGAATAATTTGTTTTATATCCATGTAATATTATTATATTATTATATTCACTTTAAAATATTATTATATAATGTAATGTGTGTGAGAATGTACCCGCATACCACTGCACTTTAGAAATGTGAATGTTTTCGTTTGCTTAAATGGGATGATGTAAATGAGAATAAGCAGATATTACATAATTTTTTTTTCTTTACCTGTTGTAAAGGTTTTTGATGTTATTGTGTGGTTGCTATGTTACCTAGTGTACTGGATGAGGTCAGCTGTAAAGGCTCCTGAAGATGAAAGTTTATGTGAGTACAGAATGCCTTTCTAATACCACTTATGACCTCAAACAGACTTATTCTGCTATTATGTATGTTAGCTACGTTTAATGTCTAGGGTACTGAAATGTGATGTGTAGGTAATTTAAATACACTGACACACACATGTAAACACTAATTCTAATAATAATAATAAGCTCTATGATCAATCAACTAACACTGGCTTTAGAATTTAAATTTATAATTTTTTTTGAATTTATTTAGTCCTGAACCAAATTTTCTTATGGTCAGGACGTATGAAACAATATGTATTTATCAATAAAAGTGCATATATATATTAAATAATCAAATGAAAATTTTGTACATATATATATGTTTACATTGGTTAATATTAACGCTAACTACAGTGTCTTTGGAAAACTAGCACTGGATGTTTAGTCGGGGGGGTGTCATCATACCCGATCTCTGTTTACAATGTTCATTGTCTTTGAAATATGGATTGAGGTATAGTTTATATCCACCAGGATTTTCTTTTATTTATTTATTTGTGGAAACAGTTTGATGAATCTACAGCAGGCCAGGTATTCACTTATCTGGCCTGTGACGATGCAGTAAAGAATTCACGTGGCCCACTCCTCACAAGTGCTGGAGTAAAATGGTGGGCTTCTTAGGCATCCACTCTTGGACCTCTTCAAGCATCTGGCACTAGCGTAGTGCCAGACCAGAAACTCTGAAACCAAAATTTGTGCCATGTTGTCGTGTGGTGAGTCACTGGGGCAACTACTACAGTAGTTTTTGCCAGGAATAGTCTATGAGATATAGATATAAGGTCTCTAGAAATTGGCTCGTTAAGAAAGAATAAAGACCTATTCGAGATAGGGCCAAGAAGACAGGAATGCGAATGCTTTCCACTAGACAGTGTTTTCTAATTAATTATGGAAAGAGTTCTGTTTCCCCACGACCTTAGCTTCTGCCCTTAGATCCCGTAAAGAAAAAGCCCCCAACCTCATCTGAGTAGAGAAAGGTTCCTATAGGTGAATATGTAACACCGACAGCACGAGTGATACATTAACAAACTCTTGATAATGATCAACCGATCGTTGGGTTTATTAATGAAATATCCACACATATAGGGTTATTAATGGTTAGAACGTGATGATGGTGAAAGACGATTCACACAAAACACACAGATGAGATAATAAAATTACAGTTAATTAAGTAATAGTTAATTAAGAATGAACTGGTGTAAAGTGAAATGATGATGATGTGATATGATACGTGTTACCAAAATGGTGAGTACTCTACACAGTCCATGTGTCTCTAAATGCTTCTCCTAGATATGAGGATTGACATGTATGCATAAAATGTCCCAAGTTGTTATACGTTATGTCGAGTGGGGTATCTCTAAGCTGAGGACGTTCTGATGAATACTTTTGTCGTACGGAGAACGCTGACGAGATATCTATGTATATTCCTTCACTGTTTGAGTATATCTCTGTAGTGTTGATCAACAGTTAGTAGCTGTCATATGAACAAAAGGTCTGTTGTCTAATCTCCCGACGGTACTGGTCAGACTGGATATCTTCACGAAATGTTAGTGATATGTAGACTCATAATCTTGCGTATGTAGTCGTGATTCATATACTTTCGAGTCTGCTTCATAAAATGCGTTTAAGAGTGTGTTGCACGTGGTATAAATATGCGATTCCTCTTTTGAGCTCTTTTGCTTGACTTCAGATAATAATGATCTTTCGAGTGATTTGAATTTATGATGACTCTGTATTGAACTTGTGATAACTCTGTATTGAACTTGTGAGCAAGCAGTATATGGTGACGAAAAATGCTGCGTCCACCTTCTGACTTGTGGGTGAGACAATATTCCTTTTTAATTGAGGAATGAAAGATGTCCTATGGCGAATTCTGCTAGCCAAATGTCCGTTTTTGATAACTTATTTCTGGTTAGATGTCAGACACGTTGCGTGTAGACTCAGACTTCTGATGAACTGAAGACACACAAAAGTCTTCGTAAGTTTTCACATTTAACATCACTGGTTGACTTTCATTTAAACTACTGCTCATTATTCTCTCTCTCTCTCTCTCTCTCTCTCTCTCTCTCTCTCTCTCTGAGTTCAATTCTAATGATGTTAAATATCTTGTGCATGAGAGTGTGTGCGCATGGGAGACTGTGATGATGATAAAGGTGAAATATGACCTATTAATTACCTCCTATCATCCTATCATCTTCTAGGAAAATTTTCTGATTTTATTAATCAGTTATGCCAAGAATTATTTGAAACTTTATCTTTCGCACATTTTAGCTGTGAAGTTAAAATAAACAAAAATAAGAAAATGTATTAATAAGTATAAGATCTACTAACCTTCTTTTCCCTTCGCAAAATCCTTTAAGAACACAATTAATCACAGAACTGAATTGTATCCACTCTGAATAAACACGTGTGTTAGGCTATGCGTTTTTGGGTTTAATCTCTTCCTCACAAGGTAAAAAAACTAGACTGCTTCACTCTAGTAGATTATGCGGTATTATATATTTCTGGAAGTCACCTGGCCAAGCTGGGCGTCCAATGTGGTAAACCAACGCTTGTCTGAACCGCGGCCGACTAAAGATAACACCATTACAGCATGAGACGTTTTCCCCTGGCCAATCTGGGCGTCCAATGTGGTGTCACAGAAATTACAGCATGCCCAGATGTTTGATTAGGATGACCATATGTGTTTTTACCAGATTTATCACGATGCAATGTGGGCTCCAAACGATAATGTCAGGCATGTGGACTCAATCAAAGGACTTTTATTTTTCCCGATGAAAGAACAAATGTGGTTCTCTAGATACCGGTCGCGAGTAATAGCAAATGTGGGTCGCAAATATGGGATGAAAGAGCAAATGTCGGAGAAAATACAATATGAAAAATGTAGGAAAAGATGGAGCAAAAAGGCCTTTGCGCTCGTTTATCACAATAGCCCCTCCTCAAGTGTGATGTCAATCGTACTCAAGAGAGCTTAGCCTTCTTGCTCGGGATTCCTTAATCATTTTCCTCATCTTCGTTTTTCTCTCCGGTTTCCACCCTTTCTTCTACTTGTCTGTGCTCTCCGTCCTGCCTCATAGGATGACGGCTTAAAAAATCCGCTCCTACGTTATGTTTTCCTTGGATATAGTCCACTTGGAACGTGTAAGGTTGTAGAACAAGCGACCACCTCATCAGTCTAGCATTCAAATTCTTTGAATTGGCGAGGAAGGTCAGAGGTTGGTGATCACTCTGGATTGTAAATTTCCTTCCGTACAGGTATGCTTGAAATTTTTTTATTCCCCAGACGAGGGACAAACATTCCTTTTCGATTGTGGAATAGTTTTGTTCTGCTCGGTTTAACTTCCGACTCGCATATGCGACCGGAAATAGATTTGGTGGGCTTCTGTCATCTGGCTGTAGTAATGTAGCCCCGATTCCAATGTTACTGGCATCTGTGCGCAAGATGAATTTTCTAGTTAAATCCGGAAGCCGTAAAATAGGTTTTGTGGTGAGTTTCTCTTTTAAGAGTGCATATGCATGTTCACATTCTGCTGACCATGTCACTTTATCTGGGTTTCCTTTCTTGGGTAGCGATGTAAGCGGCGCACAGAGGCTATTAAAATCCTTTATATATCTCTGGTAGAATCCACAGAGAGATACAAATGACCGGACATCCCTTTTTGTGGACGGTCTCGGTGCATTTCTCAGCTTCTCAACGTTTTGAGTCTCGGGGAACATGGTCCCATGGGATATAGTATGTCCTAGGAACTCTAGCTGTTCACACCCAATTTGACATTTGGTTGGGCGGGCGGTTAGTCCCGCTTCTCTGAGTCTGTTAAACAGCAAGGATAGCGCTGATATATGTTCTTCAAACGATTCAGTAGCTACTAGGATATCATCCATAACATTGCTGATGGCGGAATGATTCAAAGGATCCAATAACTTTCGCATCATCCTTGTGAAGACACTAGGAGCATTGTTCAGTCCAAATGACATCACATTAAACTCGAAGTGTCCATCTGGAGTACTGAAGGCTAACAGGTTCCTCCCCTCAGTTTTTACCGGTATTTGATAGTACCCTTTACTGAGGTCGATCTTTGAAAAATAGCGAGCCCTGCTCAGCTTAGTAAATAGCTGGTTCTGGTCCGGTAACGGTTCTGGCTGGAACTGTGTTAACGCATTCAGCTGTCGGTAGTCGATGCACAGGCGGTGTTCTCCACTGGGTTTGCGTAACAGCACCACTCCCGCACTGTAAGGGGACTCCGACTTCGAAATTATGCCTTCCTTAAGTAAGTAATCAATTTCTTGCTTTAATGCCGTCGCCTTGGCATACGGAATCGGATAGGTTCTCATTCGGACGGGCGTAGGATCCGTGACTTCCATGTCAAACTCCATCAGGTTTGTCCGGCCCGGTTTGTCTGTCAGAGAGTCGGCGTGGTTTTCCATCAATCTCCTTACTTTTTCTTGCTGGGCTTCCGTTAAGGTGGAGCTTATTTTCACATCTAAATGTGATTCCTCCTGTATCACCGGGTACTCTACGGATGATAATGGCTCTTCTTCCATTTGCATAGCAATGGCCATAGTCATGAGGTGCGCTGGTTCGGCAGGGGCTCGCTCGTAAAACTTCTTAAGCAGATTTAAGTGATAAATTTTCTGCTTTCCGTTCACGGCGATTTTATAGTTGGTGCGAGAAATCTTTTCCGCCACTTTGTAGGGTCCCCTCCAGCAAATCTGCAATTTATTACTGCTACTTGGCAGAAGAAGTAGCACCTTCTCTCCTACTGCTAGTTCTCGGTCCTTCGCATTGCGATTGTAATATTTGGCATGTTTCCGCCTAGCCTCCCGTACTTTCGCTGTGGCTAATTCCCAGCCAGTCTTCAGGCGTTGTTTCAAGTCTGTGACGTACTGGAAGGCTGATGTGACAGTGTCGTCTGCCTTGGCATCTGTCCATGTTCTTAGTAATGCTTCTAATGGACCTTTAATAGGTCTTCCGAAGAGTAATGTGGCCGGAGGAACTCCAGTTGACGCATGCGGTACTTCCCTATAAGCAAATAATGCGGCAGGAAGATACTGATCCCAAGTTTCTGGCTTCTCCTGTGCCAACTTCCGAAGAATAGAGGTGAGCGTCCCGTTAAACCGCTCTACTTGCCCGTTACTTTGGGGGTGATAGGGCGAAGTATGGATATGCCTAGTCTTGAATATTCTAAGCACCTCCTCTGTCAACTTGCCTCTAAATTGTGACCCGTTGTCTGTGAGAATTTCATGCGGGAAGCCCAATCTAGTAAAGATATTCAGTAAAGCGTCAGCTACATGCACTGAGTCGCATGCTGGCATGGCTATGGCTTCGCCCCACATGGAACAGGTGTCCACTAAGGTAAGGATATGGGAGTTCCTCTTCTTAGTTCTCAGCAGAGGTCCAATTATATCCACGGCCACTCTTTCAAATGGGGTGCCCAAGATTGGCATCTCCCCAAGGGTCGCGGGTGCCGTCCAGTGTTTTGGTGCAACTTTCTGGCACTGAGGACAAGACTTGACGAAACGTTCAATGTCGCCGGTGATCCCTGGCCAATAATAGTGGCAGGCGATCCTTTGAGTCGTGGCGCTCATTCCCATGTGTCCACTAAATGGGATAGAGTGGCCCATCTCAAGCACCTGGTTCCTATAGGTTGCAGGAACTACTAATTGGTTGTGTTCCTGTCCTTCATTTCCAGCTCGGCGATACATCAATCCATTTTTCATAAAGAAGTCTCCCTTGGTAGGTGGGTTGTGTGTCCTAGGTAATTTTTTAAAACAGGGCGCCAGTGAGGAATCTTCCATTTGGGCCCTCTTCAATTCCTCGGGGAGGATATTGGTAGGAGGTTCCTGCTCTGCGTCTTTTTTTGACTGTCCTCTAGTCTGTACGGCCGCTATGACTAGTGGTTGAGTAGGTTCTCCAAGGAACACATATCTACATCCCAAGATTAAAGAGTAGATTGGTTCTTCCATTATAGCTGCACGAATCTCTCCTGTCACATAACGAGATTCCACTCTGATAAGTGCAATTGGCAGTGTCATGGGTGCAACATCCTTCGTCGGACCTTGGATGTCGACACTCTCTTCTGTTATCTGGTCAGGGGTGACAAGAGATGCCCTGACCACCGCATCGAAAGCAAGTCCTGTGTCATAAAGGCACTCCACAGATTGTCCGTTTACGAGGACTGATTCGATGACAGGAGGATGAGAAACGTTTCCGGTCCTCTGCTCCTTCCGGGGTGACGATTTTGTCTGCAGACAGGCAGCATGTTGGGGAGGAGGTCTGCGCTTGCACTCATTAGTGTTGTGATTGTTCAAGCGACAGTACTTGCACCATTTATCTCCCTGTCTCTGGTGTGGCGCAGCATTTTTCTTGTTTTGCTCTTTGTAGTTATCTTGTTTTGCGTGCTGTTTATGCGAGATGTGTGGTCCTTTGCTTTGTTGGTCTGGTTGGGAGCGAGCAGGTTGCTTTGGCGCCTGATCCGAAAACTTCTTTCTGGCTCCTTGAGACTCCATGAGAGCATTTTGGAATCGCTCTGCCAGTGTAAGAATATTTTCTAACCGGTCAGCGCCGTTTTCAGTGAGAAATCTACGCATTTCCACCGACATAGACTCTTTTAGTTGCTCTATCACAATCAGCTCTTTCAACCCGTCATAGTTCTCGGTAAAGTTTCCCAGTGTACACCACTTCACTAAGTAGTCTTCAATACGGGCTGCGAACTGTGAGAAAGTCTCTCCTGCATCCTTCCTAGAACCTCGAAATTTTTTTCGGTAAGCCTCTGAATGAAGCTCGTACCTCACCAAGAGAGCTTTTTTCAATGCCTGATAGTCATCTTGCTCTCCGGCCGGAAGTTTATTAAAAACTTCGTAGGCGGCTCCTCTTAGGCCCTGGGAAAGTTTCAAGTTCCACTTCCGTTCTTCAAGTCCAAACCCTGTTGCAAAGCGTTCGAAGCGGTCTAAAAAGGCGTCCATGGTATCGTTCCTTTCTGAAAAAGGTTCCAGCGGAAAGTTCATGGCATTGGGTGGTGCAGGTTGCGAAGTAGGCACACCATCTGAGCGGGGTGAGTACCCTCCATCACAGTTGGAAGCCGCTGCACTTTTTGCCAGCTCTATCTGATTGGTCTGTCCCTGGATTTCCAGTTGCTTCATGTTAAGTGCATGCTCTGCTGCGGCTTTCTCTTTACGCTCCGCTGCTTCTGCTGCTTCTTTCCGCTCCGCTGCTTCTGCTGCGGCTTTCCGCTCCGCTGCTTCTGCTGCTTCTTTCCGCTCCGCTGCTTCTGCTGCGGCTTTCCGCTCCGCTGCTTCTGCTGCGGCTTTCTCCTTCTCCATTGCAAGTTTCTGCACTTCCATCTCTCTTGCATGGAGTTTATCAGTCTCCTCACTCACAAATTTCATCAGATCTTTTCCACTTAACCCGTATTCACGCCCTGCCTCCATTAAACTAGTCCTAATTTTTGCGGCATCTGCCATGATATGCAGTATGGGTTCGCGAAGGGAAAAATTGGCAGTGACCTCCAAACAAATTGTTTAGACTCGCACGAGTAATTATCTCTTTAAAACCAGCTAGGTTTAAATTAGTAGTCAAGTTCAAATAGTTCTTAAAAATCACTCACTCCGCGTATTCTGAAAATTATATAACAGATTATCTCGAAGTTTCTAAGAAAAATTTGCTAAATATTTATGATAAAAATTTTCCCAGCAGTTACAGAAAAAGATTTTAAAAAATCAGTACCCTACAGTATCCTCTGTTCTCAAAAAGTGTTTACTTTGTCCGTTTGATACTCAATTTAAAAAGTATCACTCGTGCTTTAGAGATATAAATTATCCCCCCTATGAAATAGACAAATTATAGTAAGAGTCAGTCTAGAAGGTAATCCCTCAAAATGCCAACAAATTTTGCAGTTATCGCAACTGTATAGCAGAGATGAAAATGTGATTTATCACACTTCTAAGTCCGGGTTCACTAATCCCAAGACGAGTCCACAATTGTCGTGTGGTGAGTCACTGGGGCAACTACTACAGTAGTTTTTGCCAGGAATAGTCTATGAGATATAGATATAAGGTCTCTAGAAATTGGCTCGTTAAGAAAGAATAAAGACCTATTCGAGATAGGGACAAGAAGACAGGAATGCGAATGCTTTCCACTAGACAGTGTTTTCTAATTAATTATGGAAAGAGTTCTGTTTCCCCACGACCTTAGCTTCTGCCCTTAGATCCCGTAAAGAAAAAGCCCCCAACCTCATCTGAGTAGAGAAAGGTTCCTATAGGTGAATATGTAACAACGACAGCGCGAGTGATACATTAACAAACTCTTGATAATCATCAAGACATCGTTGGGTTTATTAATGAAATACCCACACATATAGGGTTAGTAATGGTTAGAACGTGATGATGGTGAAAGACGATTCACACAAAACACACAGATGAGATAATAAAATTACAGTTAATTAAGTAATAGTTAATTAAGAATGAACTGATGTAAAGTGAAATGATGATGATGTGATATGATACGTGTTACCAAAATGGTGAGTACTCTACACAGTCCATGTGTCTCTAAATGCTTCTCCTAGATATGAGGATTGACATGTATGCATAAAATATCCCAAGTTGTTATACGTTATGTCGAGTGGGGTATCTCTAAGCTGAGGACGTTCTGATGAATACTTTTGTCGTACGGAGAACGCTGACGAGATATCTATGTATATTCCTTCACTGTTTGAGTATATCTCTGTAGTGTTGATCAACAGTTAATAGCTGTCATATGAACAAAAGGTCTGTTGTCTAATCTCCCGACGGTACTGGTCAGACTGGATATCTTCACGAAATGTTAGTGATATGTAGACTCATAATCTTGCGTATGTAGTCGTGATTCATATACTTTCGAGTCTGCTTCATAAAATGCGCTTAAGAGTGTGTTGCACGTGGTATAAATATGCGATTTCTCTTTTGAGCTCTTTTGCTTGACTTCAGATAATAATGATCTTTCGAGTGATTTGAATTTATGATGACTCTGTATTGAACTTGTGAAAACTCTGTATTGAACTTGTGAGCAAGCAGTATATGGTGACGAAAAATGCTGCGTCCACCTTCTGACTTGTGGGTGAGACAATATTCCTTTTTAATTGAGGAATGAAAGATGTCCTATGGCGAATTCTGCTAGCCAAATGTCCGTTTTTGATAACTTATTTCTGGTTAGATGTCAGACACGTTGCGTGTAGACTCAGACTTCTGATGAACTGAAGACACACAAAAGTCTTCGTAAGTTTTCACATTTAACATCACTGGTTGACTTTCATTTAACCAACTGCTCATTATTCATCTCTCTCTTTCTCTCTCTCTGAGTACAATTCTAATGATGTTAAATATCTTGTGCATGAGAGTGTGTGCGCATGGGAGACTGTGATGATGATAAAGGTGAAATATGAACTATTAATTACCTCCTATCATCCTATCATCTTCTAGGAAAATCTTCTGATTTTATTAATCAGTTATGCCAAGAATTATTTGAAACTTTATCTTTCGCACATTTTAGCTGTGAGGTTAAAATAAACAAAAATAAGAAAATGTATTAATAAGTATAAGATCTACTAACCTTCTTTTCCCTTCGCAAAATCCTTTAAGAACACAATTAATCACAGAACTGAATTATATCCACTCTGAATAAACACGAGTGTTAGGCTATGCGTTTTTGGGTTTAATCTCTTCCTCACAAGGTAAAAAAACTAGACTGCTTCACTCTAGTAGATTATGCGGTATTATATATTTCTGGAAGTCACCTGGTAAAGCTGGGCGTCCAATGTGGTAAACCAACGCTTGTCTGAACCGCGGCCGACTAAAGATAACACCATTACAGCATGAGACGTTTTCCCCTGGCCAATCTGGGCGTCCAATGTGGTGTCACAGAAATTACAGCATGCCCAGATGTTTGATTAGGATGACAATATGTGTTTTTATCAGATTTATCACGATGCAATGTGGGCTTCAAACGATAATGTCAGGCATGTGGACTCAATCAAAGGACTTTTATTTTTCCCGATGAAAGAACAAATGTGGTTCTCTAGATACCGGTCGCGAGTAATAGCAAATGTGGGTCGCAAATATGGGATGAAAGAGCAAATGTCGGAGAAAATACAATATGAAAAATGTAGGAAACGATGGAGCAAAAAGGCCTTTGCGCTCGTTTATCACACATGTGTCAACACACTGCCTACTGCACCAATTTTACACACAACAAAGCAAAGCAAAATTTACAAAGATCGATTCAGATCTCTCTGACCAACTCAGCAAATCTCACCCAGGTGGTATCAATTAGTACCAGTTTTCCATGACTGCATTGCATCCGAAATATGTTCATTAGTCTCCTTTTCCATCCAGTAAGGTGGGTGATATGTTCCCACTGATCTCAAATATAGATCTGTCTTCTATAGTCTTGGATATGTTTTCTTATATTATTTGTTTGCTTCTAGGCCCTGGACTGTCGCTAGGGACCTAGAATAAGCACTCACTTGTCGTAATCATTTTTCATGATATGGCAGTATCAATCACTCAAAATATTAAATATTAAATAAAAGGGTTAATGAATTTTTCTCCTTACCACAATTCAAAATTGAAAACACAGTTACGTTGTACTAGCAAAACTCAGCTGAGCTGCTGGCTAGATTATGGCGTCCCACTGATAATATATAATATCTCCTGGAAATCACTCTTCTAGCATTAACGAACTGTGCATCTGGACAGTCTACTACAAAATGGCAATTGCTTCTAGTGTTTTTTCTACAATATGAAATCTTCTGTCCAATCAGCGGGCTTCCCCACTAACGTTCAAATATTTAAACTACAAAGTCAAATTTAGGTCCAGTTTCTGTCTAGTGTAATATTTTTCTGTCGGTCTGTCCGTCCCAACTTGGTTTTTCCCAAAATTACACTTGTTTTTTGGACTAACTACAAGAAAAAACTACACAAATTTTGTCTCCCCCTACTTCTAAGATTCTATTCTAAGTTATTTTTAGCTTCTACCCTCCTATCCTGCCCCTAGTCCACATGTAATGTTTTTCTGCATTTTTAGTCTCAAGGACGTCAAAATGTAACTTTAGTGAAAATATGCACAAAAAACTTCTGCTAGTCTGTATTGAACAATACAGTCTTTCGTCAATATCTTCCGTGTTATCTGTCCGTCTGTGTAATTAAAAGTATATTATTTCTCTGTTAAAGATGGGCTATCAAACTAGCTATTTTTTATTCTCCTAAACTTATTATTAAGAAAAAAACCTACTTTTTTCAAGGTTAGTTTTGAAATTTGTTTTTGTACCTTCGTTCACGCGTTTGCCGCTAGATTCAAACTAAAACGACTATTTACCGTAGAACGTCCAAGATACGTCTGTTTCTAACAAGAGCTAAGGTCGTTTTTTGTCCATTTCCTTACATTGTGTCAACTAGTGGCGTAATTATTTTCCTTTAAAACTACAAATTGCGTCTTCTAGACTTTTTAGATTCAAACACGTGTTCAGACCGTCACAATTTTTTTCTTTTATCTCCGTTTCCACCCCGTCTAAAAAGATAGTTCGTTTAGTCTGCATGTTATAACTAGTTAGTTTCAATGGCGCTAGAAAACGCTGGCATGGGCGATAATGTATCAGCATATCTTACCTATAGTTTTATCCATACATGTTAGTTTACCTGATTACGTTATAAATGGAGGAATTTTAACGTTGCATCACTGCAATTTCACCACACATCTCCCCACTTGAGAACATGCACTAATGCAAGTTCCAAAACCAGTGATACACATAGATAAAATTAACTCCTCACGCCTGCCAACTACTCTAATTTTGATCACAGGGGTGCCTACTGAGGAAATCTGCACCGACATTCTGTGACCCCGGGATATATTCAATATTAAACTGATATGGTTGCAACAATAAAGACCATCTTAACAATCTTGCATTTTCATGCTTGGCCTAGAGATAAGAACACGAGAGGCTGGTGATCTGTCTGGACCACAAAAGTCCTACCATACAGATAGATTTGGAACTTTTTTATTGCCCAGATTAACGCTAAACATTCTTTTTCGCTTGTGGAATATCCTTGTTCCGCTTTGTTCAACTTGCGGCTTGCATAAGCGACTGGGTTCAGTCCCCCATTTGGTGAAGAGGACCTTTGCAACAAAGTGGCCCCCAGGCCTACATTGCTTGCGTCTGTTCTCACCACAAAGTCCTGTGTCAAATCAGGCAATTTGAGAATAGGCTTGCTAGTAAGATTTTCCTTTAACTCTTGAAATGCCAATTCACATGTCGCTGACCAAACAACTTTATCTGGATTTCCTTTGCGAGTCAGATCAGTCAGAGGAGCACATATAGAGTTAAAATTTTTGATATATTTTTGGTAAAATCCACATAACGACACGAATGATAGCACGTCTTTTTTTGTTTGCGGTCTAGGTGCTCTCTGCAGTTTTTCCAAGTTCTTGGGGTCAGGGGTCATGTTACCCTGATATACAGTATGTCCCAAGAATTCCAACTCTTTGCATCCAATACAACATTTTGTTGGTCTAGCAGTTAAGTTCGCTTCTCTGAGCCTATCAAATAATATATTCAGAGAGTTAATGTGTTCTTCAAATGTTTCTGTGGCGATGAGAATATCATCCATGAAATTTGTGATACATGGATTATTCCAGGGATCCAACAATTTGAGCATCATCCTAGAAAATACACTTGGAGCATTTTCAATCCGAATGGTAGCATGTTGAATTCATAATGTCCTTCTGAGGTGCTAAAAGCTAAATAATGTCTAACTTCAGGCTTCACTGGAATCTGGTAATAGCCTTTGCTAAGATCCACCTTCGAAAAGTATTTTGCCTTATTCAATCTGGCAAATAACTGTTTTGTGTCCGGTAATAGATCCACTTGACCTTCTGTGACAGCATTCAGTTTCCTGTAATCTATGCACAGTCTATGTTCTCCAGACGGTTTCCTCAACAAAACTACACTGGAGCTAAAAGAAGATTCACTGTGTGAAATAATCCTTTCTTTCAACAAATACTCTATCTCCTCTTTCAATGCCTTCTCCTTAGCGAACGGAACAGAATAGGCTCTCATACAGATTGGTGTTGAGTCTACTAGCTTCATGTCATACTGTAGCAAATTAGTATGTCCTGGTTTATCTGTTAATACATCCGTATGTTCCTCAAGAACCTGTTGAACTCTCTCTCCCTGATTTTTAGTCAGGTGCTTACTGACTTTTACCTGTGCGGCTGTCTCACAGGGGTGTAATGGGTATTCATGTGAGGTGAGTGGTTCCTTTTTCATTTCAGTTGCGATAGCCAAGGTCAGTAAGGGGGTGCCTTCCTGGATTGGTCTGTCCAAATACTTCTTTAAAAGGTTCACATGATATATTTTCTCCTTCCCCTTTTTGTCAATTTTATAGTTTGTTCTAGACACCTTCTCTAGAACCGTATATGGACCTTGCCATCCAATTTGCAACTTATTCTGGCTGCCGGGTAGTAGAAGAAGCACTTTCTCTCCCACAGCTAATTCTCCGTCCTTTGCTTTCCTATTAAAATACGCTGCATGTTTCTTCCTGGCTTGTCTCAAATTATCATTTGCCAGTTTCCATCCAGCTTTCAGACGAGTGGTCAGATCGTTCACATATTGATATGATGAAGTAACAGTCTCCTCTGCCCTCTCATCTGTCCAGGTCCTTAATAAGGCTTCTAATGGACCTTTTATTGGCCTCCCAAATAACAGTGTTGCGGGTGCGATCCCGGTTGAACTATGTGGTACTTCCCGATACGCAAACAACGCGGCGGGCAGAAATTGATCCCACATATCAGGTTTCTCATGTGCCAGCTTCCTCAGGATAGAAATGAGGTGTCACCTTTTCTTTTTTTTTCTTTTTTTTTTCATGGTGTCACCTTTTTTTTTTTTTTTTTTTTTTTTTTTCACCTTTTTTTTTTTTTTTTTTTTAACACTTTTATTTATCGTTCTTCAACTTTACAAAACGGGTACATTGCATGAAATACCAGGCAAAGACATTGTATATTACATATAAAGCCTCATTCGCACTCTCCCAAATAAAGTTAAACAAATTATTTAAATAATAATAATAAAATAATATAATAAAAGATTAATTAGAAATAAAAATAGAAAATTTTAAGAAAATTAAAAAAGATTTATAGCTAATTCAAATTCCTAAACAGTTCATAGTATTTTACATATGTATAAAAAAGCTTACACTTGCTCCTACTTCCATTTTTCCTTTTTTAAATTCCTTTTAGAATTTACAAGAACCCGCAAATTGTATAATGCATATAAAAAACACGCGTACTCTCACTCACTGGCACACTTGAAAGAAAATGTTCCCAAAAAAATCCTCACATATACATTGAACTTGCATCCAGAAAGCCAAAACATGGCTATAATTATTTAAACATATGTACAGTCAAAATCTGGGTTGAAATTAGTTTCCTCCCCCCCTCCTTTTTCCACCACCCTCCCCTCCCCCCTCCCCCCCTTTCCTCAACCCCTTCAACTTTTGATATATTGTGTTTTTTGTAAGAATAATTTTGAGAATAAGTGGCTGTTGTACTGTTTTCCTTCAAACACCGCGCAGTTCCTACAAATCCAGACTAAATATTTAAATTCCACTATCAGGCTCAAAAGTTTCAGTTCTACTTGTTGTGTGCACTTTGGTAGGGAATTCAGCATGATAGCTCTATACATGTCTACACTGCGTGGAAAGTAGACCATCAATTCCTTTTTCAAAATTCCTATTGTAGGAGTGACTGTACTACAGTAAAAAAAACAAATGATCTTCTGTTTCCTGTGTATTGGTATTACATAATTTGCATTTTGGGAGGTTCTTCCACTGTGCAACAAGTCTTTGCCTAATGGGTGTCATGTTATAAAATAATCTAAACGTGACTTCCTTTGCGGGTGGAGCAAGTGGTAACTTGTGTAGGCTCTTAAAAATAGGTTGGTAATCAATTATAAAATAGTTATACCCACGTTTTATCCTTGTCACTAATGTGGGTTCTTGTGCACTAATAAGACTTCTGTAAATGGAGCGTGTATTTTGTTGTAATAAAGGTGTATTTCTTTGTATGATTTGTATGCATTGCCTGTAGAACCGTGGTAAAGTGCCAAAGTAATGAGGTTGATTGTTTTTGTAACGACACACGTTGGATAATCTCAGACCAATATAATAATGAGCCAAAGGATATTGTTCAGGATTTTTTACTATTTCTCCTATGTACTTGATTCTTAAAGCTTTTATTTTAGTTGCTATATCTTGTAAAGATACTCCCCCTCTATCTTTGGGTTGTATTAACGTTTTATGCTTTATACAGTGTAAGGTGTTGCGAAATAAGAAAGTTCTTATTAGTTTGTTTATTCCTGTAATAATTTCTTGAGGAATGGTTTGAACATTTGCTATGTAAATCAATTTAGGTAGAATAAAAGTGTTGATTAAAACCGATCTTCCGAAAATTGTAGTAGTTTTATATTTATATCTTTCTAGTCTGTTTTTTATTTTCTCTAACAAGTTTTTGCATACCTCTGTATTCCTTTGTGTTGGGGTGGCGGTGTATGTAACACCTTAAATTTTTATTTCATTTACTTGTAACAACTGAAAGAGGAAGTCTGATCTGTTTCTCCATTTACCTATTCCCATTAACTGTGACTTCTGAATGTTTAATTTTGCTTCACTGGCTTGTCCAAACTCATTAAAGGTATTTAAAATATTTTGAATAGATGAAATTCTGGTTGGGAAAAAAATCGTATCGTCCGCGTACGCGGCTAATTTCCTTTGACCTTGTCCTGGAATGAAAACCCCCGTGATGTTTTGTGTCTTGTCTAATTTTCTCTAACACGGGTTCTATTGACAGTACATATAGCAAAGGCGAGAGTGGACAGCCTTGCCTGACTGACCTAGTTAGAATAAAAGGTTCTGTGATTGTGTGATTTATTAAAAGTCTACTTTCGGGTGTTTTATATATAATTTCTATCCATTTCCTAAAGTATGGCCCTACATTACAAGCAAGCAGTGTTTTGTGCAAAAAGGAATGGGATACCCTGTCGAAGGCTTTTTCTTGGTCCAACGATAAAATAGCGGCCTCGTGCTGCTTGTCTGCCGCGTAGTTAATCAGGTCTCTAAAAAAGTGTGTATGTTTGCTAATATTTCTCTGCGGCACGCTGTTCTGTTGGTCGTCATGAGTTAGGATATGCATGAATGATTTCAATTTATTAGTCAGAGTTTTAGTTAAAATTTTGTAATCAGTGTTTAGAAGTGATATGGGTCTATAGTTTTTTAGTAGTTTCCTATCTGTTTTTTCTTTTGGTAAGAGTACTATGTACGACTGGTTTAAACTTTCAGGAAGTTCGCCTTTCTGAAAAGCTTCCTCAAAAACTTTCATTAATAGTGGTCCAAGAACGGGAAAAAAGAAAATATAGAATTCTGATGTAAGGCCATCTGGGCCAGGGGTCTTATCCCTGTTTAGTGTGTTTACTGCCTCCCTCAAATTTTCGAGTGTTATAACTTGGTCTAAATTTTTATTTTCTTGTTCTGTAAGAGATTTTGTGTACTTTAAAAAAATTTTTTGCGTGTCTGTTCTTGTTTCTTTTTTGGTGTATAAATGTTTATAAAATTCCAAGATGGTCTGACATATGTTTGTGTTGTTTGTTTGCAATTGTCCATTGTTATCTTGTATTTGGCGAATCTGCTTATTTTGTTGAACGTTCTGTTCTATTGCCAAATACTGTTTGTTTGGAGTCTCTTGTGTTGTGTATAACTTCGTTCTCAGCATTGCACCTTTGTATATGTGCTGTTTATGCTGTTCTAACTGGTCCTGTAACATCTGAATAACCGGGTCAGTTTTGTCTATCTTCTTTGTCAGTTTGATAGCTTGTTCTAATATCTTTTCTTGTGTTTTGGATGTCCTGTGTATGTAGGTTGCCAGGACCTGTGTCCTGTCTTTTATGGTGTTTTTTAATAGGTCCCAATATCCTGCAATATTTTGTTCAGGAGTCATGACCCAAGTGGGCCCGCCCCCCTTAGAGTGTAAAGGAGTATACTGGGCCGAAACACTTGTCCGATGGGGGGACTTCTTCTGATGATCAGATTGCCTCCTGTTGTATCGCTCTGTAAAGAGTTTCCTATCATAGTTACATGGTCAAACCAGTGACGATCGGGAAAAGACCGATTGACTTCTGGAAAGACAGATGACACTGGGAAAGACTAGAAACCGGCTGACCGGGTTAGCACCCCGTAAGCTGTATTCAATTGCTACAGGACCCAAAAATGATAGATGCCCCCAGGATTCACCGAAAGGGGGGGGAGAATGATGAATCCACAGGCGCCTCATTGGAATCGACCAGACCCGTTACACGGACTTCGAGCTCTGAACAACGGCTGGAATTTCCATGTGCCTGTGGTAGGGAGTTCTCTACTCAGAGAGGAATGAAAATCCACCGAACGAAAAAGGGGTGTGGGAGGTCATCTGGGGGAGATCAACAGCGCTCTGTCTCGACGGATAAGACGTTAGAAGAACGCAGCCAGGAGTCAATCCACAGTGCTGAGTACATTCAAGTTGATCTGCCTGATGATGATCTCACACACTTCTTGGACGGGAAGAGAGATGCAATCAAGTTTCCACCTGCCAGTGCAAAAGGGCTTTGGGAACAGCTGGACGAAGCCTTGGCAAAAGAGTTGGATAACAACCTGAAGCAGATAAGTTTGGAGAAGAAGCTGGAAATCTTCGGCGACATAATATATCTGCACTGTCGCAAAGTGTTCGGAGTGAGGGAGGCAAGGGAAAGTAACCCACCACGAAAAAGTAGAAGACAAATTAAAATAGAAGAAATCAGGAAACAGAAGAAGCATGCCCGAAAACTTTTCAAGAACGCAGTTGCCACAGAGAAGGAAGGGTTACGACAGGTTTGGAAGCACCTGAAAGGCCAACATAATGCCCTTTGTAGAGCAGAAAGGTTGTGCAGGAAGAGAAGGAAGACTCGAAGGGATAGGGAAAGATTCTTCAGGGAGCCCTTCAAGTTTGCCAAAGAACTGTTTGAGCAGCCACGGTCGGGTACGCTAAACATCAATAAAGAAGACCTGGAAGAACACCTTAGAATGACATATTCAGATGGTCGCAGAGATGAGCCGCTCAGCAGCATGGCAGGCCTTAAATGGCCGAGTAAGCCAGGAGCTGAATTTAACACCAAGCCCCCAACGGTGCAAGAGGTAGAAAGCATTGTCCAGAAAGCTCGGTGCAAGTCAGCTCCAGGTCCTAATGGTGTTCCATATGTGGTGTATAAGAGATGCCCTGAAGTGCTCAAACGACTGCTCCGTTTACTAAAGAATGCGTGGAAAGCCCAGCTTGTAAGCAAGGAATGGAGAAAGGCGAATGGAGTCTACATCCCGAAGGAGCAAAATTCCACAGACATCAGTCAGTTCATCCTTTAAGGCGATCTTTGTCCTCTCAAGGCTGTGTGTGGTCCCGGTTGCCGGGTCCTCCCAGCGCAGTAGAGGCAGTGAGTGGGAACTGTGTCTGTGCCAGACTGCCCTTTTTCGAGGACCTTCGGTCCCGAAAGGATTTTGGCTGGACGGGCGTCTGGGAGACATGGCGAAATGGTTTTATAGCGACAGGAGTAGAGTACACATGAGGGCAAGTTCGGGGCACAGCGGATTGATCTACCGCTTGCTTGTCACATTGATCACAGAAACAACAATTAAAAGTCTGTTGTACCAATATACGCCGCCAGGTGTGACGGAACAACGGACGATTTCTTGTTGCCCTAATGACGCCGCAAGGTGTTATGGCCGAAGACTGCTTAGTCGGTCGGCGGTCAAAGGAATAATAATAATAATATTAATAATAATAATCAGTCAGTTCAGGCCAATCTCACTACTCAATGTGGAAGGGAAGATATTCTTCTCAGTGATGGCGAAAAGACTCACTACATACCTCCTGGCAAATGGGTACATTGACACTACCATTCAGAAAGGAGGTATCCCAGGTACACCAGGATGTCTAGAGCATGCCACAATGATCTGGGAAGCAATCCAAAAGGCAAAGTCTGACAGAACAGACCTCCTTGTAATCTGGTTGGATCTGGCGAATGCTTATGGATCCGTTCCACACCAGATGTTGTGGCAGGCCCTGGAAATGTATCATGTTCCACAAGAGATTGCAGCAATGCTGAAGCTGTATTTCGCAGGGTTTGCTGTCAGATTTTCAACCAGAGAGTACACAACGAAGTGGATTGGCCTTGAAGTTGGAATTGCAATGGGGTGTACCATCTCTCCGATACTATTCGTGATGGCTATGCAGGTAATCCTCAATGCGGCTGAAGCAATGGCTATAGGTCCAAAGCTCGGGGGAATGTGTCACATGCCACCGCTCAAAGCATTCATGGATGACACAACAATTCTGACATCAGATGAACATCAGGCCCGGAGGATGTTAAAACGCCTGGATGAACTAGTCAGCTGGTGCAGAATGAGCTTCAAACCCAAGAAGTCGAGAAGCCTATCAGTCAGGAAAGGGAAGATAGCAGAAGACATATTCGTGGTTTCCAACCAAAGAATCCCTACTGTTATTGAGGAACCTGTTAAAAGTCTTGGCAGGGTGTACGATGCCTCATTAAAAGACTCGAAGGCAGTGCAACAGACAATAGAAATGGCAGACAGAGGGCTACAGATCATAGACCAAAGCAGACTCTTGGGAAAATTCAAACTGTGGTGCCTCCAGTTCATGTTGATACCGAAGTTGCTGTGGCCACTGCTTATATATGAAATAAGCACAAGTACAGTCGAAGCTATAGAGCAGAAGGTCAACAAGTTCATGAGAAAGTGGCTAGGGGTACCACCAGGTCTGTCAGATGTAGCACTGTACTGCAAAAAGTCAAAACTTCTGCTTCCTTTCAAGTCAGTTGTTGAAGAGTACAAAGTTGGAAAGGCAAGGCTTGCAATGATGCTACGCGAGTCAGCTGATGACGTGGTTAAGTCCATTCAGCCCACACTGAAAACAGGAAGGAAGTGGAGAGTGGAAGAAGCTGTTGATGCTGCCCAAGAGTCACTCAAACTGAGGGAGGTAATCGGATACACACAGACGAATAGACGGGGATTTGGTCATGGAGACATCCGCTGGTGGTCCAAGGCATCAAGCAGGGAGCGCAGAGACATGGTTGTTCATGAGATACGAGAGGCTGAGAATGATAAGAGGTTGCAAAAAGCAGTGCAGCAGGTCCAACAAGGCCAATGGACTACATGGGAAGGAGCCCTGCAGAGGTCCTTGACATGGAATGATATATGGCATATGGCACCTCTTAGGCTCAGCTTCGTTGTTAGATCAATGTATGACCTGCTGCCGTCGGCCACCAACCTTGTGAAATGGGGAAAGTCGGATGATGAGCAGTGCCCCCTGTGCCAGGGGAGGCAGACACTCGAACACGTGCTCTCAGCGTGTAAGGTGTCATTAGGGCAAGGGCGATACACCTGGTGCCATAACAAAGTGCTAAATGAGCTTGCTGCGACAATAGATCTAGCAAGGATGAAGGCGAACAGCAAACCCAGGCCGAGTACCGCAAATACATACTTTCTGAGGGCAGGAAAGTCAGCACACCCCAAACCGAGTAAACCAGGTAGCAGTTTACCATCTCTTCTTGATTGTGCAAATGACTGGGAGATGGCGGTAGACCTACCTGGACGAGGGGCATATCCAGAGAGTATCAGAAAATCGCGGAGACGGCCGGATATAGTGCTTCATTCTTCTTCAACGCTTCAGGTCATACTGATTGAACTGACCGTGCCATTTGAATCCAGATTAGACGAGCAACATTCGTTCAAAGCGGCCAAATATAGTGATCTGGCCGCGGATCTGAGACACGAGGGGTTCACTACAAGGGTCATGGCTGTTGAAGTGGGCGCAAGAGGGCTTGTGGCTGCATCAATGTATGATCTATTGAAACTGTTGGGGCTGAAGGGACAGGCGAGAACAAGGGCACTGAAGAGGCTTAGTGAAACTGCCGAAAAGGCATCAGGCTGGCTGTGGAACAACCGCAATGGGCAATGGAAATCGTGACAATAAACGCTGCGGTACAGAAAACACCAGGAATTTTTCTAAGTCCACAAAACGCTGAGTTTTGTGGTGTACTAGTGAGCGGGCTGTGACTGAGGGGCAACAGGCGATGTATATTATAGGAGGTGTCAGAGTCAGAATTTCAGTGGCTAGGCTCGGCGGCTTCGCGATGGTGTCTCAGTGTGTGCGACGGAACGAACGGAATAATTTGTCTTCTCTTTGTTACTTTCACAATTGCCTCCACGGCTGGCGGAGTTGTGGATTAAAGTTGCTACCATAAGTGAAATGGGTTCATTTTCGATACAAGACAACAGGAGGCTGAGACGCTTGGGAGTCATGACCCAAGTGGGCCCGCCCCCCTTAGAGTGTAAAGGAGTATACTGGGCCGAAACACTTGTCCGATGGGGGGACTCCTTCTGATGATCAGATTGCCTCCTGTTGTATCGCTCTGTAAAGAGTTTCCTATCATTGTGTATCCTAATATGAGCTGCGTTATTTCCTTTGTGAAGAAATCATGTTTAAGTAAACTATTATTAAACTTCCAATGTGGAGATCTTTTAGATGTTATAATGGGCGTCCCTATACCTAACACTGTATAAACTGCTTTATGGTCTGTGAAATCGAGTGTGCTGTTAATATGTTGTGTTTTCTGTACCTTGTAAATTTCTGATGTATATATCCTAGGAATCTATCCTAGAAGCTCGTCGTAAGCCTGGGTATGTCCTATCTATGAAAGTGTACGATCTATTATTTGGTTCAACACTTCTAAAGGTATCCTTTAGACCATGCTCATCTAAAATAGTTTGTAATATCTTCCACGGAGATGTCTGATTCTTATTCACATATGTGTCCTGTTTTTGTAAGGTTCGACCAGCACGATCCAGGTCAGACGTGACACAATTAAAATCCCCTCCTAAAATTAAGTTCCCTCCTTTGTATTGTGGTGACAAAAAATCAGAGAGCTCTCCATAAAAGGCTGGCTGGCTTGCCCTTTGACTGGGAGCGTATACATTGACCAATGTGTATGTGTCTTGTTCGCTTTGTTTATTTTTAATTTGGACACAAACTAATCTACCGCTAGTGTCCGTGTTATGGTGTGTTGTTTCCCAGTCTTCTGATACTTGTAAGATCGCTACACCTGTGTGTGACGTCCCTATACTAAACCACCCGTTTCTTAAGCCTAATTTCGTTGTAATTTGTTTAGCACGGAAGTTTGAAATAACTCTAGTTTCTTGCAGAAAAACAAAATCGGGTTGGTATTTTTTAATTAGTATTTCCAGAGAGTTTAGTTTATTTGTTAAACCATTTATGTTTAAAGACAACAAGGTTAAACTAAAGGGCGTAGTGTTGGGGTGTAAAACTGTGTGCGCCATGAAAAAACCCAACATTAAACATTATTAAACGTTTACATAAAATAAAACAAAAAAAGACAAGACAAAAATATGCAGTTCCCTTGTTACTGCATAGAGCAGGTGCAGTCAGTTCTAGGAAAGAGGAAAGGTACTTGAGCATCCGTGTGGGTAAGGAATAAGGTTGATGGATGAGGAAAAAAATGCCACTCAAGAAAAGAAAGGCCCGAGACTTGGAACACGGATCACAGGATGAAAATTGACAAAAAGGACTATTGGAGGAAAGGGTGTGGTTATGTGATGAAAAGGATATGAAAAACCAAAAGGCAGAAAAGTAAATAAGTATCAAGATACTACAAAGGGAAAGGATGTCGTGAAAAGGAAGAGAATTATAGCATTGTAAATACATACTTGTGTATCTCCATTTGCACATATATGTATCCACTATGTATCTTGTATCTCTATCTGTCCTTGAATTCATATTTATATGTATTATTTTAGTTACACAGTTCTTACCGTCCTTGAACATCACGAGTTTCCCTTCTGTAACTCTGGGTCGTCTGTGTACGTGCGACGCACTCGTGAAAAAATTCTTTTCCATTTTCAGAAGGTTAAGTCCTGTCCCGGTGAGTTGCTCTCCAGGTCTATTGATAACACTCGGTCATAGTAATCCTCTGTAGCCCTTGCTGTCCAGGAAGAGGGGGCACCACCTCGGAGTGGCGTGTCTGTGTCACAATCACTTGTGCTGCTGTCATGCTTGTTGTTTATGTCAGTGGTCATATTGGTGTCACCCAGAGTGGACTGAGGGGACATCTGCGTAATTCTTCTTTTGACTTTAATCTGTTTCGACTTCTCTTTCTTCTGTTTCCTCTTGTTTACAAAAAGTGTAAATTTGTCATTGTTCATATCTTCTGGGTCAGATTCGGGTAAATCCACGTTATTTGTGTCTTGTGGTGCGTCATTGGTTATCTGGGGGTTGTTTTGTATTAATGGTGCAGCTGATGTTGATGGTGCTGATTTTGTAGGTTGTACTTTGTCCGGAACTATAACTGTGGTTGCTACTTGCGGTTTCCTTTTTGGGCATTGGTTAACCCAATGACTGTCCAAACCACAAATTGCGCAAGGCGTTCGTCTACCGGTCATTGTCACAGAAATTTTTACGTTTGTCTCGTGTCCCTGCGACTGTAGTCTCATGTTGACATAATGCGGGATGTTTCTGGTCGGGTTACTCATGAAGGCCCACTTGTCAGTTGCGTTCTTTAACTGAAAAGCGTCGGCTTCTTTGTCGCCCGTAATGGATGTGACGACTTGCAGAACAGCGTCCTTTTTTATCTTTGGGGGTAGCCAATGTAGCACCCCCTTAGACTTTTCTTTCTCTTGATGTTCTATGATTATTGACATCTTGGGTTATCCCATTCGAATTTCTTCCCATGAAGCTTCTGATAGTGCGTTATATGAGCTGACGTCGTAAGGGTCGCATACCATTTTAGAGGGTCTGAGAATCTGTAAAGGGCTGCAATGTTATTTGAGCCCACCCCTGCAGGTCCAGCCAAAATGCTGGCCATCAGCGAGTAAGAGGCTCTCGCGGCTTGTGGTCCGGATGTTGTTAAAACTAGAGTACCGGGTCTGTGCAGCGACCCGCCTTCCAGGGCGTCTTCCATGTTTAGAATAATATCTTGTACTTCCATTTTGGATTTAGAAAGAAAAGAAATATCCACTCAGAAAAAAAAATACACGCTCACAACAAAGGTAATCCGCACGAAAAAACTGTGAAATAACACTTGAACACTAGTGTCACCCTTTTTTTTTTTTTCTTTTTTTTTTTTTATGTTATCGCGCCTTTTTTTTTTTTTTTTTTCACCTTTTTTTTTTTTTTTTTTTTTTTCACCTTTTTATTTTTTTATTTTTTTTAAACACTTTTATTTATCGTTCTTCAACTTTACAAAACGGGTACATTGCATGAAATACCAGGCAAATATATTGTATACTACATATAAAGCCTCATTCGCACTCTCCCAAATAAAGTTAAACAAATTATTTAAATAATAATAATAAAATAATATAATAAAAGATTAATTAGAAATAAAAATAGAAAATTTTAAGAAAATTAAAAAAGGATTTATAGCTAATTCAAATTCCTAAACAGTTCATAGTATTTTACATATGTATAAAAAAGCTTACACTTGCTCCCACTTCCATTTTTCCTTTTTTAAATTCCTTTTAGAATTTACAAGAACCCGCAAATTGTATAATGCATATAAAAAACACGCGTACTCTCACTCACTGGCACACTTGAAAGAAAATGTTCCCAAAAAAAAACCTCACATATACATTGAACTTGCATCCAGAAAGCCAAAACATGGCTATAATTATTTAAACATATGTACAGTCAAAATCTGGGTTGAAATTAGCTTCCTCCCCCCCCCCCCCCCCTCCTTTTTCCACCCCCCCCCCCCCCCCCCCCCCCCCCCCTTCCTCAACCCCTTCAACTTTTGATATATTGTGTTTTTTGTAAGAATAATTTTGAGAATAAGTGGCCGTTGTACTGTTTTCCTTCAAACACCGCGCAGTTCCTACAAATCCAGACTAAATATTTAAATTCCACTATCAGGCTCAAAAGTTTCAGTTCTACTTGTTGTGTGCACTTTGGTAGGGAATTCAGCATGATAGCTCTATACATGTCTACACTGCGTGGAAAGTAGACCATCAATTCCTTTTTCAAAATTCCTCTTGTAGGAGTGACTGTACTACAGTAAAAAAACAAATGATCTTCTGTTTCCTGTGTATTGGTATTACATAATTTGCATTTTGGGAGGTTCTTCCACTGTGCAACAAGTCTTTGCCTAATGGGTGTCATGTTATAAAATAATCTAAACGTGACTTCCTTTGCGGGTGGAGCAAGTGGTAACTCGTGTAGGCTCTTAAAAATAGGTTGGTAATCAGTTATAAAATAGTTATACCCACGTTTTATCCTTGTCACTAATGAGGGTTCTTGTGCACTAATAAGACTTCTGTAAATGGAGCGTGTATTTTGTTGTAATAAAGGTGTATTTCCTTGTATGCTTTGTATGCATTGCTTGTAGAACCGTGGTAAAGTGCCAAAGTAATGAGGTTGATTATTTTTGTAACGACACACGTTGGATAATCTCAGACCAATATAATAATGAGCCAAAGGGTATTTGTGACGTACGTCTAGTGTGACTAGTGAATTTTCCCTGATATGATGGATGATTTAAAGGGACCTTTAGCTTTTCATAACATTAGAACCCCTGAACATTTGTTGTAACTTTTCGTTTGCCAGAACGCATTCCACCGGGACTCATGTAGGATACAGTGACGAGATCAAAGAGACAGATCGAGGGATCTTAGGGGAGACTATCGGCGCTATCAAAGACAGTAGTTTTCCCTGATACGAGACGCAGTTGCTTGCCGCTAATTTCGCGTCTCGGTGTCAATCGAGGAACCGAGCGAACGGGGGAAAGCGAAACGGGCAGCAGCGAGCGGATACGAAGACCAGGGGGCGGCTTCTTCTCTTGATTTGGCGGTCAGATCCCCAAAAGTTCGTGAGATCAAATAAGTTGTCAAGTTTATCATGTCCCACTCAACTTACATTTCATTTTAGCTTAATAGACCATGTAGAACTAGACACGTTATCACTCGCTGGCCAGATCTTTACAGAAGCACTAGCTTTATTGAAATCTTGTTATAGATTTTCCCCTGGATTTTATATATATTTGCAGTGATTTCTATTTCTGTGCAAAGCGGTAATATATATTGTGTAAAGTGATCAGTGGTCTAGCTCAGTCATTCTATTTAAAGGGATTCTGTGTTAATTTAAATCTATTTAATTAAACCATCTCAAGAGTTCCAGTTTTAAATATAATGATCTATCTATTATATTATTTCAAAAGATAATAGATGCTTAAATTAACTTTTAAAGTCGCGAAGGAATTTATAATTAATAAATTCAGTTAAGTCCTAGTTTTATAGATGTGGGTTTTTAACCACTAGAATTCGCGCAGTGTTTATTAAATACATAATTAAATACTCGAGTGTATTATAGGCTTAACGGGAAATTCATCGCGCTTTAGAAGGTTATTTGTTTTCGGTATATTACATGTCTTTTTTTTCTTTCATACAGAGTGATCGTAACCTGTGCGATCCCAGCATTAAGAAAGCAATAAAGAAATCAATCTAAGCAAAGCAAAGCATAAACAGTGTGTAGAGTTCCCCTGACGCAGAACTTGTTGAGACTGTGTAAATTTTTAATCTTTGAGGCGATTCTATGTTTGGAATTCCGCTATCTAACTTATAGCAAAGAAAGCACACCCAAAGACAAATTTAACGCACCATCAAACAACTTAAGTCGTAACGGGAAGAAGAACACTGGCCCGAGCTTTGTTAGTTTACTGACACAGGGAGATAATTCATAATTTCCTGAACAGTGATGTGACTAGTTTTCTCACTGGGCTTAAACCATACCTCACGGATAAAGTGTACCAGCACGCGTAAGAATTTTATTATCCGCGGCATAGTCAAATAGACCACACCATCCTCACCCCGGTATCAGAGACCGTGCCCTCCCATAGAAACTGTTATTAAGAAAAGAGACACAACTACAGATTCATTTTCCAGCGATTACGGGATCCTTTTATGTGCTGACCGCCTACCCGATAATCTGGGGCTAGAACTTGAACAAACACTCATACATTTAGTTGAGGTGTAACTGCTGTTGTGTTATTCTATGGAGTGCAAGATTTTTTCACAATCGGTAAGTGAGAGCAAGATGAGTGAAGGCCTTTGCTAGCGCGTGTATGAATGACAGGAAATTAATTCTTTTGTGTGACCATTTTGTTAACTTGCTTACCTGGTAACATATATCTTTTCTGTATACCCTACATTGTTCCTTTAAGTGGGATAGTTGATAATTTGTTAACTCTGTTTAAAACCACCTCCTTTCCATTTGCTTAGTAAAGGGAAGAACAGCTGGGAAGAACAGGTTTTTTTTTCTATCACTTATACCTAACTTGGTAACACCTCTTTCAGAGTAATTAACTTTACTGTTAGGTTAACGTACTCGTGTTCCTGATATTATCTATCTCTGGACGGGGTTTGTCTTTGTCTAATGAGCGGGAAGGGCTTAGTCGATACCAATCTTCTTCACCCCCTCCCAAACTTGTTATTTGCATTTGTGTACTTATGATAATTTATGTAATATCTGATATTTTTAGTGATTGATGTTTAAAGTAAATAAAATCACCTAAACTCATTTAGTTCTGTGTGTTGGATATACCCAAAGTCCAACATTTCCCCTATTCGTTTAATATAGTTTGTATCAACGTCGTGTGTGTGTTTGAAAACACCGAATCGGTGAGCGCGCAGATGCGAGTCTGGAAAACTGGCAAATAATTGTTTGACCAGGAGAGTGAAAGAGAAGATTGAGAGACACGATTTGTCGTAAATAAGTCTGTCTTTACTCTCCTCCAGCACGCTGTGAAGTAACTATTAAATCTCTACATTTTCTATCACTGAGCTTTCCATCATCATTTTCCACTCTAAACCGGACCACTATTTCTATGACTCTTTTCTCTCAAAATAAATTTACGACAGTATTGTTCAGGATTTTTTACTATTTCTCCTATGTACTTGATTCTTAAAGCTTTTATTTTAGTTGCTATATCTTGTAAAGATACTCCCCCTCTATCTTTGGGTTGTATTAACGTTTTATGCTTTATACAGTGTAAGGTGTTGCGAAATAAGAAAGTTCTTATTAGTTTGTTTATTCCTGTAATAATTTCTTGAGGAATGGTTTGAACATTTGCTATGTAAATCAATTTAGGTAGAATAAAAGTGTTGATTAAAACCGATCTTCCGAAAATTGTAGTAGTTTTATATTTATATCTTTCTAGTCTGTTTTTTATTTTCTCTAACAAGTTTTTCCACACCTCTGTATTCCTTTGTGTTGGGGTGGCGGTGTATGTAATACCGTAAATTTTTATTTCATTTACTTGTAACAACTGAAAGGGGAAGTCTGATCTGTTTCTCCATTTACCTATTCCCATTAACTGTGACTTCTGAATGTTTAATTTTGCTTCACTGGCTTGTCCAAACTCATTAAAGGTATTTAAAATATTTTGAATAGATGAAATTCTGGTTGGGAAAAAAATCGTATCGTCCGCGTAAGCGGCTAATTTCCTTTGACCTTGTCCTGGAATGAAAACCCCCGTGATGTTTGTGTCTTGTCTAATTTTCTCTAACACGGGTTCTATTGACAGTACATATAGCAAAGGCGAGAGTGGACAGCCTTGCCTGACTGACCTAGTTAGAATAAAAGGTTCTGTGATTGTGTGATTTATTAAAAGTCTACTTTCGGGTGTTTTATATATAATTTCTATCCATTTCCTAAAGTATGACCCTACATTACAAGCAAGCAGTGTTTTGTGCAAAAAGGAATGGGATACCCTGTCGAAGGCTTTTTCTTGGTCCAACGATAAAATAGCGGCCTCGTGCTGCTTGTCTGCCGCGTAGTTAATCAGGTCTCTAAAAAAGTGTGTATGTTTGCTAATATTTCTCTGCGGCACGCTGTTCTGTTGGTCGTCATAAGTTATGATATGCATGAATGATTTCAATTTATTAGTCAGAGTTTTAGTTAAAATTTTGTAATCAGTGTTTAGAAGTGATATGGGTCTATAGTTTTTTAGTAGTTTCCTATCTGTTTTTTCTTTTGGTAAGAGTACTATGTACGACTGGTTTAAACTTTCAGGAAGTTCGCCTTTCTGAAAAGCTTCCTCAAAAACTTTCATTAATAGTGGTCCAAGAACGGGAAAAAAGAAAATATAGAATTCTGATGTAAGGCCATCTGGGCCAGGGGTCTTATCCCTGTTTAGTGTGTTTACTGCCTCCCTCAAATTTTCGAGTGTTATAACTTGGTCTAAATTTTTATTTTCTTGTTCTGTAAGAGATTTTGTGTACTTTAAAAAATTTTTTTGCGTGTCTGTTCTTGTTTCTTCTTTGGTGTATAAATGTTTATAAAATTCCAAGATGGTCTGACATATGTTTGTGTTGTTTGTTTGCAATTGTCCATTGTTATCTTGTATTTGGCGAATCTGCTTATTTTGTTGAACGTTCTGTTCTATTGCCAAATACTGTTTGTTTGGAGTCTCTTGTGTTGTGTATAACTTCGTTCTCAGCATTGCACCTTTGTATATGTGCTGTTTATGCTGTTCTAACTGGTCCTGTAACATCTGAATAACCGGGTCAGTTTTGTCTATCTTTTTTGTCAGTTTGGTAGCTTGTTCTAATATCTTTTCTTGTGTTTTGGATGTCCTGTGTATGTAGGTTGCCAGGACCTGTGTCCTGTCTTTTATGGTGTTTTTTAATAGGTCCCAATATCCTGCAATATTTTGTTCAGGGGTCTGTTCTGTGTATCCTAATATGAGCTGCGTTATTTCCTTTGTGAAGAAATCATGTTTAAGTAAACTATTATTAAACTTCCAATGTGGAGATATTTTAGATGTTATAATGGGCGTCCCTATACCTAACACTGTATAAACTGCTTTATGGTCTGTGAAATCGAGTGTGCTGTTAATATGTTGTGTTTTCTGTACCTTGTAAATTTCTGATGTATATATCCTAGGAATCTATCCTAGAAGCTCGTCGTAAGCCTGGGTATGTCTTATCTATGAAAGTGTACGATCTATTATTTGGTTCAACACTTCTAAAGGTATCCTTTAGACCATGCTCATCTAAAATAGTTTGTAATATCTTCCACGGAGATGTCTGATTCTTATTCACATATGTGTCCTGTTTTTGTAAGGTTCGACCAGCACGATCCAGGTCAGACGTGACACAATTAAAATCCCCTCCTAAAATTAAGTTCCCTCCTTTGTATTGTGGTGACAAAAAATCAGAGAGCTCTCCATAAAAGGCTGGCTGGCTTGCCCTTTGACTGGGAGCGTGTACATTGACCAATGTGTATGTGTCTTGTTCGCTTTGTTTATTTTTAATTTGGACACAAACTAATCTACCGCTAGTGTCCGTGTTATGGTGTGTTGTTTCCCAGTCTTCTGATACTTGTAAGATCGCTACACCTGTGTGTGACGTCCCTATACTAAACCACCCGTTTCTTAAGCCTAATTTTGTTGTAATTTGTTTAGCACGGAAGTTTGAAATAACTCTGGTTTCTTGCAGAAAAACAAAATCGGGTTGGTATTTTTTAATTAGTATTTCCAGAGAGTTTAGTTTATTTGTTAAACCATTTATGTTTAAAGACAACAAGGTTAAACTAAAGGGCGTAGTGTTGGGGTGTAAAACTGTGTGCGCCATGAAAAAAAACCCAAACATTATTCCTTTAAACATTTACATAAAATTAAACAAAAATATGCAGTTCCCTTGTTACTGCATAGAGTAGGTGCAGTTAGTTCTAGGAAAGAGAAAAGGTACTTGAGCATCAGTGTGGGTAAGGGATAAGGATGATGGATGTAGAGAAAAATGCCACTCGAGAAAAGAAAGGCCCGAGACTTGTGACACGGATTACAGGATGATAATTGACAAAAGGGACTATTGGGGGAAAGGGTGTGGTTATGTAATGAAAAAGAAAAGAAAAACCAAAAGGCAGAAAAGGAAATAAGTATCAAGATACTACAAAGGGAAAGGATGTCTTGAAAAGGAAGAGAATTATAGCATTGTAAATACATACTTGTGTATCTCCATTTGCACATATATGTATCCACTATGTATTTTGTATCTCTATCTGTCCTTGAATTCATATTTATATGTATTATTTTAGTTACACAGTTCTTAACGTCTTTAAGCATCACGAGTTTCCCTTCTGTCACTCTGGGTCGTCTGTGTACGTGCGACACGCTTGTGAAAGAGTTTTTTTCCATTTTCAGAAGGTTAAGTCCTGTCCCGGTGAGTTGCTCTCCAGGTCTATTGATAACACTGGGTCATAGTAATCCTCTGTAGCCATCGTTGCCCAGGAAGAAGGGACACCACCTCGGAGTGGTGTGTCTGTGTCACAATCACTTGCGCTGCTGTCATGCTTGTTGTTTATGTCAGTGGTCATATTGGTGTCCCCCAGCGTGGACTGAGGGGACATCTGCGTAATTCTTCTTTTGATTTTAATCTGTTTCGATTTCTCTTTCTTCTGTTTCCTCTTGTTTACAAAAAGTGTAAATTTGTCATTGTTCATATCTTCTGGGTCAGATTCGGGTAAATCCACGTCGTTTGTGTCTTGTGGTGCGTCATTGGTTATCTGGGGGTTGTTTTGTATTAAAGGTGCAGCTGATGTTGATGGTGCTAATTTTGTAGGTTGTACTTTGTCCGGAACTGTAACTGTGGCTGCTACTTGCGGTTTCCTTTTTGGGCATTGGTTAACCCAATGACTGTCCAAACCACAAATCGCGCAAGGCGTTCGTCTACCGGTCATTGTCACAGAAATTTTTACGTTTGTCTCGTGTCCCTGCGACTGTAGTCTCATGTTGACATAGTGCGGGATGTTTCTGGTCGGGTTACTCATGAAGGCCCACTTGTCAGTGGCGTTCTTTAACTGAAAAGCGTCGGCTTCTTTGTCGCCCGTAATGGATGTGACGATTTGTAGAACAGCGTCCTTTTTTATCGTTGGGGGTAGCCAGTGTAGCACCCCTTGGACTTTTCTTTCTCTTGATGTTCTATGATTATTGACATCTTGGGATTATCCCATTCGAATTTCTTCCCGTGAAGCTTCTGATAGTGCGTTATATGAGCTGACGTCGTCAGGGTCGCATACCATTTTAGAGGGTCTGAGAATCTGTAAAGGGCTGCAATGTTATTTGAGCCCACCCCTGCAGGTCCAGCCAAAATGCTGGCCATCAGCGAGTAAGAGGCTCTTGCGGCTTGTGGTCCGGATGTTGTTAAAACTAGAGTACCGGGTCTGTGCAGCGACCCGCCTTCCAGGGCGTCTTCCATGTTTAGAATAATATCTTGTACTTCCATTTTGGATAGAAAAAAAAACACACACGCTCACAACAAAGGTAATCCGCACGAAAATCTGTGAAATAACACTTGAACACTAGTGTCACCTTTTTTTTTTTTTTTTTTAATTCCTCGCATGAGGTTGCATATTTTTTCCTCGCATGAGGTTGCATTTGCCCCACCCATACCCGGCCCTGGTCAAGACCACATGTCCCAACACAAGAAGATCCAATGACAACATGTGTCATTGTAGTGATCCTCTGTGTTCTCACACTAGGTACCTCATGACATGAATGTCACTACTGTTTCCCGTGTGTAGACACATGATCCCATTTTTTTTTTTTTTTCCTCGCTTGAGGTCGCATATTTTTTCCTCGCATGAGGTCGCATTAGCCCTGCCCAAACCCGGCCCTGGTCAAGACCACATGTCCCAACACAAGAAGACCCTTTTTTTTTTTTTTTTTTTTTTCCTCGCTTGAGATCGCATATTTTTTTTCCTCGCATGAGGTCGCATTGTCCCCGCCCAAACCCGGCTCTGGTCAAGACCACATGTCCCAACACAAGAAGACCCAATGACAACATGTGTCACCGTAGTGATCTTCTGTGTTCTCACATAAGAGACCTAATGACACATGAATGTCACTGTACCGGTCCCTGTGTCTAGACACATGATCCCAGCCAAAAGCAGGATACTTTTTTTTTTTTTTTTTTCCTCGCTTGAGGTCGCATATTTTTTTCCTCGCATGAGGTCGCATTTTCCCCGCCCAAACCCGGCTCTGGTCAAGACCACATGTCTTTTTTTTTTATTTTTTTTTTTTTCCTCGCTTGAGGTCGCATATTTTTTTCTCGCATGAGGTCGCATTATCCCCGCCAAAACCCGGCTCTGGTCAAGACCACATGTCCCAACACCAGAAGACCCAATGACAACATGTGTCACTGTAGTGATCTTCTGTGTTCTCACACAAGAGACCTAATGACACATGAATGTCACTGCACTGGTCCCTGTGTCTAGACACATGATCCCAGCCAAAAGCCGGATTCTTTTTTTTTTTTTTTTTTTTTTTTTTTCCTCGCTTGAGGTCGCATATTTTTTCCTCGCATGAGGTCGCATTGTCCCCGCCCAAAACCCGGCTCTGGTCAAGACCACATGTCCCAACACTAGAAGACCCAGTGACAAAATGTGTCACCTAGTGATCCTCTGTGTTCTCACACAAGAGACCTAATGACACATGAATGTCACTGTACCGGTCCCTGTGTGTAGACACATGATCCTAGCCAAAAGCCGGATTCTAGGCATTGGGTTGTACAGCGTAAAATACACTGTAGGTTAAAGTCAGTCGAACAGTTATTTGGTGTTAACAAGATGAAAGAGTATATAAAAATGGGTTAGAAAATCAGAATAATTTAAGTGATAAGTTATTTGTTCTTAACATGGGAGATAAAAGAATGAAAATGTAGTGTTTTTTTTGTAAGGGAGGGAACCTTTTTAGACTTTAAAGTAATCTAAGTATATATCATTAGAGTTTACCAAATTTGCATATCAGTTTAGTCTTAGTAAAGATATAGAAGGATTAATGAAATTAAGGTAAAAAGTACTAAGGGGAATAACAATATTATTAGCGCCCTTTACAGTTAAGAGAACGCAGAGTAGAATAAACCGCACGTGGAAAGTAAGCGAAATGTAAACAGTTATGTAGCACAGTTCACGGGATTGACAGCATAGAATTAAGCGTGGCGATAGGTGAGTGAACTGAATAACGGACCAATCGCATTCACTCAAAAACAACTTTGGATCATCAGATAGGAAATTGAAGGACGAAAAGAGAAGAGTCACGTCAGAAACTTTGCGGAAGCAAGAAGTGCCGCCCAGGGCTCTCAAGAAACGAACTTGTGGTCAACAGTTGTTCGTATCCAGAAACTGATAGCTAGATTTAGAATTTTTTATCGATAGGAATTCAGGAGAGTAGATTATCTGTGGTTAAATACTGAGATGAACATATTAGGAATAGATTAAGGGTGAACAGTAGGGATTGTGATAGGTGCTGGACTTCGTTTTAAAATGGTAAGAGGAAATTTTGAACTATTATTTTGACTTTCAGCAAATTTGTCACAGGCTAACGACGCTCACATTTAAGGGAGCGAGCTACAGAAGAGAATATTGAAGCAAGGGCATAATTAAAGCTTACAAAGTAAACAACTTTTATTATCAGATAGCCAGGATGGGCTGTCATACCAAGAAGATGAGGCATTGCCATTAAACGAGATTGCATTAAACTAAAGGGTTCACAGCACTGACATTTATGAAACATATTATGCGCTCTCTCATATAAGAGTAAGTATGAAGACGCCACCACAAGAGAATCTGATATTCATGAAACATCTCATGCGCTCTCTCATATTAGAGTAAGTATGGTGGAGGCCATTTTGGTGTTGGACATTGTTTGATTATTTCAGGTGTAGCTATTGAATCTTACATGCTGCATTTAAAGGAGTTAAACCTAACTAGGTACAGATTGGGTGAGAACATGACTCCAAGGATTTAGAACTGTTGTAGAAAATGAGAGAAATCGTGTAAAATAAGAAGGAACTTTATTAGGCTAGGTATACCACGAAATATGCAAGAGGCTACAGGAGAAACAATATATATAACTATGCTTTGAGATATTTGATTGAATCAAGTGGAAGGCTTGAGGACATTGTAATAGAGAACTGTATCTGATGAATTTTGTTGGTTGATCTTGGATTATCTTATGTAAATAAAAGTTGTTTTCGAAATGGAATCACATCACTCAGGTTGCTTTGATGTGTGAAGAGATTAAGGAATGGAGAGTTATTAGAAGTGAGTAATAGGAGAGATAGAAATAATAGAACACCCTATACACATCAGTCGCTATACATCACCAACGAGGGAAGAACGTGGTCTGGGTTGAACAAAAGACGAACCTTATATCATCCAAGAATCATCATCTCTGGCGGAACAAGGGGGCCAGTAGGAGAAATAGTCTCACTTGGAGGAAAGAAACAAAGTAAATAATAGATAACTAGGCCTGCCTCAGTCACCTAGTTACAGTTAGGATTAGACAGGGACCATCACCAGCTCGGTCACATACTAACTTATTTGGTGCCTTTGGACCAGTTCACGGCAACACCGCCACTGTGACATAATATCCTATTTGGTGCCTTTTGGACCAGTCTTCAAAACCAAGATACCGGCACGGTTACATATAACTTATTTGGCGCCGTGACCACTCCTCCTAAAGCGACATGGCCACATCACAAGAAAAGATAGAATACCAGCAACAACAACAGCCTATATGAGAATACCAACAGAACAAGAATCATAGACAGAGAAGGATAAATAGTTGACTTGAACAGATATTCAAACATGGAGAGTTGTGCAAGAACCATACAGAACAGAAGGAAGAGAATAGCATTGAGAGACTTCGCTTCAGAGCTAAAGCGTTGCAGGAATTATGCAATCGATTTTCCTTGCATCAGAATAGTGGATGGATTGGTTGCAAAAGTATATAAAATTGAAATAAAGGAGATTGTTGAAATCAAGCTACAACCATTCAAAGTCAAAGAAGGAAGACCAATATTGAAATTGAAAAAATGAACTGAACCTGCAGTTACTAGAATAGAGCCTCAGACAGAGAATGTCGCAGTGCAAACGGATGACAGGTTTAAGAAAAGTTTAATCCCAGTCAGGATAAAGTCAAAACAAGTTACAAATATCGCAGTACAAACGGATGACAAGTTTAAGAAAAGTTTAATCCCAGTTAGGATAAAGTCAAAACAAGTTACAAATATCGCAGTACAAACGGATGACAGGTTTAAGAAGAGTCGAATCCCAATCAGGATAAAGTCAAGACAAGTTACACATGTCGCAGTACAAACAGATGACTTACCTGATCCGAATAGTGTTGAAATGGTTGATAAGATAGAAAAGCTGACATCTAAAGAAAGAAATAGTGATATAACAGAAGTAGAAGACACTTATTATGATGCACCGTGCGAATTTATTGATAGGGAATTTGAGGAGCTGAGAATGGTCGATAATACAGAAAAGCTGACATCGGAAGGAAAAGATGTGAAGAATGACAGTACAATTATAACGCCAGATACATTCTTGTCGATGCTATGGAGTCAAAAACAGGCACGTAAGAAAGATAAACAGTGGAGAAAAGTCCATCAAACAATTGCAAATGTTCCAGAGCAAGAAACTGCTGATGAGATGCTGAACAGTTTAGTGTTAAAAGGAATAGGTGTTCTACAAGACATAAAGACATTACTTCTTCAGAAAGGACAGTCAAGTCAAATTAACATTCAAGATCAAGTGCAAGATGAGAAACAAGAAGCTATCACATGCAAGAATCCAGAAAGAACTGTCCTGAAAGTGCAAAGTCATATACCTGTTCCAGAGCTGAAGCAAGTTACAGCATCAGCACAGATAGAGTCGGCAACACAGACGGAGAATACAGCTACAATTTCGGCAACACAGACAGAGAATACAGCATCAGCACAGATGGACTCAGCAACACAAACAGAAAACACAGTTGCAGATTCAGCAATACAAACAGAGAATAGAGTTGCAAGTTCAGCAACACAAACAGATGTTGATCTTAACGCTGACGCATCTAGAAGGCATGTGGGAACAACAGTGGGAAAGAGTTCTGTCAAAACAGGTCCACAAGAAGTACAAGACATAAACACATCTTATAGGTGTACAAGAACAGTACAGAATGTTAACAGCGGTCCGGAGAAGAAGAAAATTATCAAGGTACCTAATCCAAGTGAACAGGAGTTAAAGACAGCAATAAAAGACCTACTGGAGGGAGTTAGTTCTCACACAGTAGTAGTAGATTATATACGGTCATGTCTGGAGAGAGAGTTTCATACAGACATATCGGGAAGACAAGATGAACTTCGCAGACTTGTGGAGAGAGTATTGGAAGAACTTGAGCGCTGGCATGTCAAGATCAGGGATAACAACTACTTCTCAGATTCATCATCAAGTTATTCAGACAGTGTATCGTCAGATGAAGATAGAATTATAGACTCCGACGAAAATGCAGAAGGATACTCGTCGGTCGAGTTTGGGTATGCAACGGACGAAGAAGGCCATAGATATTATGGGCCGACAAATAAGAAAAGTTACCCTGGATGTACAAGTCAAATGAAGAAAACTAGTAAGAAGTTCCAACCAAGCGTAAATGAGTTAAAAGAAACAATAAGACGCAACATAAGAGGAAGCGACCCCAACATCTTGTCAATAAAGTCGGTGCACAGAGTGTTAGAATTCGAGTTTGATATGGACTTATCACAAAGAATAAATGAAGTAAGACAGCTTGTGAGAGATGTAATCCAAGAGGAGGGTGAAGACACAGTTAAGAAGAAACAAAGACGACTTGTAGAAGAACTTCAGCACAAGAATGACATGACTAAGAAAATGGTCAAAGTGGTTGGACCAAACATGGACGAGTTGAAGAAGGAAATAGAAGTCATCATAGCACAGCCTGGGCTTGACGGGTCACGAGGACAAGTATGGACATTGCTACAAGAAAAGTATCAGACACAATTTCTAGAGATAAGAAATGAATTAGATATGGTTATAACGAAAATGTTAGATGATACAAACGAGAAGAGATGTAGAGAGCGAGATAAACGTAATCGAATGCAGAGGAGAAATAGAGGAAGAGGCAAATACAGATATTGATAAACAGATAACGTTAGAGGCGCTTCAAAGAAGAGAGGCCATAATGATGAAGTTTTTAGACATGGCGAATAAGTAAAGAGACAATGGTGTTGAAATTGATGGAGCTTATAGGTAAATAAGCATATAGAGGAAATATAGGAGGCTATGTGAGTGATGGCATAGCATATTATGAGAGGTAAACAAAATGGCGGCGGCAGCTTAGTCTTGAGAAGATTAAGTATAGGTGGTCTGTACCGCAAACAAAATAAGGGAGAAATAAGGGAGACAAGGAGTTGACAAACAACAGTTAACATTGGAGATGCTGAAGTTGATGAATAAGTTAACATAGGAGGAAGCTATGAGAGTAGAGACATAGCATATTAAGAGATACAGATCGAGGGGATTTCCGATCTAAGAGCCGAGACAGGCTGAGACATAGAAGTGATAGTAGAAGGAGAGATACGGGTCGACGTGGTTACCGATCCAAGAGCCGAGAAGCTTATAGAAACAGTAGTAGAAACAGAGAAACTACTAAGGATCGAGGGAGATACCGATCTAGTAGTAGAGAGGAGGAAAGAAATAGGATTATAATTAGAGGTCGCGGTAGCGACATAGAACCTGAGAGGAACTAAGGGAGTGCGAGACGGAGTTTGAAGAGTTAGAAAGGAAACATGTAACGGCACCTAAGGCAGGTGATAATAGAAGAACAGATATGGATCGACGGGATTATCGATCCAAGAGCCAGAGAGGCTCGTATGTTGAAGTTGATGGAGCTTATAGGTAAATAAGCATATAGAGGAAAAATAGGAGGCTATGTGAGTAATGGCATAGCATACATACATAAACAATATGGCGGCGGCAACTTAGTCTTGAGAAGCCTAAGTATAATTGGTCTATACCGCACACAAGAGAGGACTGAGTACACCTGAATAATAGGGTACTGCAGTAGGAGAAGAGTGAAGGAGATGTAAGACATACATTTGAGGCCGCGATAGTACGGCGGGAAAATTATATGAAAAGTCGAGGTGACGACGGAAGAAATTTTTGGAGATGAAGTAATGAAGAAAGAGATAGAGGCTATGTGAGGAGAATCATAGCACTATACATAAACAATATGACGGCGGCAACTTAGTCTTGAGAAGCCTAAGTATAATTGGTCTATACCGCACACAAGAGAGGACTGAGTACACCTGACTAATAGGGTACTGCAGTAGGAGAAGAGTGAAGGAGATGTAAGACATACATTTGAGGCCGCGATAGTACGGCGGGAAAATTATATGAAAAGTCGTGGTGACGACGGAAGAAATTTTTGGAGATGAAGTAATGAAGAAAGAGATAGAGGCTATGTGAGGAGAGGCATAGCATACATACATAAACAATATGGCGGCGGCAGCTCAGTCTTGGGAAGACTTAGTATAATTGGTCTATACCGCATACAAGAGAGCACTGAGTACACCTGACCAATAGGGCACTGCAGTAGGGGAGTCGAGTAAAGGAGATGTAAGACGTACATTTGAGGCCGCGGTAGCACGGCAAGAAAATTTTTGTGAAAAGTCGTGGTGACGACGGAAATAGTAAGTCGTGGTGACGACGGCAGAAATACTACAGACTTAGATTTTTGATGAAGCACCACAAGAAGACAGCAACAATGGAACTGAACAACAACCACCCCAGCCACAACTACAACCCCAAGCATACACACTACAGTCGGGACTATGGAAGACGAGAGACAGCTACAAGCAGCGGGATGTAACATAAACCAGCAGAGACGAAGCCTTACAGAAGAGAACATCAGTCAACAACAACCACCAGCCTAGCCATACTACACAGAGACAACGCATCAGTGTTTGCAATGTTATCACATGGTCACAACCATCATTCCCTATTCCTTCGTTAATCCCAACATACTCCCTGCAACACCTGTTGCATCCCCAGTGATCATGTGAAGCGAACATGTGATGACAGAAGACGATCACTCACACCTTCAGAAGTATCAGCCGAATTGGAACTTTACAGAAGGAAACAGAAGCCAACCATGACTACCAGCCACAAGTTGACATCAGCCTAGACGATCAAGTCGGGGCATTGAAGATGGGAGACCTTTGCAGTCAACGGGAAATGACATACTACAGCGGAGTCGAAGCCTTACAGAAGAAATAAGGAAGCAAGAAGCACATAAGAAACTAGATGCACTACACGAAGACAACACATCAGTGTTCGCAATGCTATTCACATGGTCACAACCATCATTCCCTATCCCTACGTCAGCCATAACATATTCCCTGTGACACCTGTCGCATCCCCAGTGATCATGTGAAGCGAACAGGTGATGACAAGTGACATACAAGCAACAAGATGGAACTATGCAGCAGAACCGGAGCCGTACAGAAGGAAGAATGAGGCAACAACCACAACCACTAGTCAAGCTAACCCCAGCTTATATACTACAGTTGGGATGATGAAGATGAGATATCCTTACAACCACAGAGAAACAACAAAACTTATCATCATCATCGAAGACCTACAGCACAGCTTATAAACTTTAGCAACAATATTGCTGACGAGATGGTACTACTTATACAATCAGAACTTGTCAACACATAGCAAAGAAGATGATATTGAAAGAATGGACGACTTTAACAACACCAAACTCAGAATGTATACAACATCAAGTAAACAAGCTATTGTCATACTGACAACCACAACATATTAACTCGTTCGTCCTCATCCTCCTGCAGAGCGACTATAAATAACATCACAACTGATACCAACTTCATCAGTACGACAGTCGTCTCTACAGTAGAGAAATTTACACTGTTGGAGTTTACAAATCAGATCTCCAAATTCATACAAACAGTGTAATCGCCGTAAAGTACTTCCCCAGCAAATAGTACTAAGTCACAGCACTTCCCCAGCTATAGTGCTTAATCAAGGTACCCCAATCAACGGTATCCAACGGTTAGTTAGTTCATTAGGTCTCAGTGGTAAACTCAAGTAGTTGTTGACATCTCAGTACACTTACACATTTACATTATACACTAATTTGGTGAAAATAAGGTAGAAGAAACTTAATGGTGAGCAACAGTATAGATAGTAATCAACTACAGTAATCACATAAACAGGAAACATTCTATGTAGTGATAGGACTTTGATCACATGCACATGAGTGATAGCTACTGTACTCTCGCGATATTCAGAGTGATAGTGAAATAGTTTATACAAGAGACCAACGTAACTGAGAAGTTAGATAAAACAATGAATTATTTCATAAAACAATTGAACAATATTTCAAGAAAGATACGGATTTCTAAAAGAGACAATAATAAGCTTCTTCACAAGATGAGACTTACCAAGACTTAGGTTAAAAGTTTTCCTGTTGATTTGCAATGTCCATGTTTTTCAGAGGTATACTTTCTCCACCACCAGGCATAGAGGGCAACAAGAAAAAAAAGAGATGTCACAGACCAATCCAGGGTGTGGCAGCAGAAAAAAAAGAGAAAAAAACCTAATCTCTCAGAGCTGCGCACATTAGACGGTAGATAAAGGGCCTTATTCCACATGACAGTGTTTATACAGGTGACTTCGAGATGAGATGTCTCCACAATTGATATTAATTGCAGGTTGGGTAAGATACAACACAGATGACCCTTACATGGGCATGTCCGCATTGAGTTGAGGCATTTTGGTCTGGAAAATTTTGGTTAAATCCGACATACAGGGGTACATGTATATAGTAACAGACTGAGCTTACGGTTTCGACAGATGCATCAAAGGCTAGCATCAGCCGAGCACATCCTGCTCTGACAATAGTGACTTAGGTCTTTTACTATCGCCCCAAGACAGATGGTAAGATTTCGCGTGATTAGTTGCATACATGACTGGTAATTCGACTGGTGCATCAAAGGCTAGAATCAGTCGAGCACATCACATCCTGACATAGTAACACATATTTCTTGCTGTCACTTTGGGGATGTTTACTTAATGCATGCTTGGTGACGCTATATATTATATTCCTACTACTCTGCCTATCTGACCGTTGCAATGAACACTGACATTGACGGCAGATACTATAGACATATTAAGGACTGACAAACCTCTGTTTCCAGAGGCAGTACCATGTCGCCTATATATATATATATATGTATATAAATAGAATGTATAATTATAATGTTTTAGAAGTATTAAGTACAATGTTTACTTGTTTACTTGTTTTTTAGTACGATGTTATTGAGATGCTAGAATAGACATATATAATCTTAAGAGTGTGACAAACTACAATAACTACACATAGTCTTGGGAAACTTAATAGACTTCTTCCCAAGGTACAAGATGCAGCATACTACATGATCAACACTGACATTGAAAAAAATGTATAGTACCTTAAGTGCATGTTAATTGCTATAATGTACCTATCTCAGGCATAGAGGTGTTCAGGACTAGAAAAAAAAGGAGAACAGAGATGAGAAAGGATCCAGACTTAGTCATATGGAGTCTTACTCATGGACGTAAGCAAATATTACACTGAGGATGAACGTCCCTATATATATTTTTTATAGCACTGGTTATGTAGAGATACAAGGGATAAAACTTGGTTGCATTATTGGGTACTACTTGTTTGACAGATGATGGTAATGAATTAAGTAAATACAATGTTCATTTATGCCTTTTATATATTCATGTAATATTTTATGTTGAAGTAGTAATTAATGAGATGCTCTAGTTGTAGCATTGATATTAGGTTTATAATGTAGTCTCACTATTACGATTTAATTTGCTTGTAATTTCGAGTCGTCTATGGTAATAGTATTAGAGATATTAGTGGGGTAAATAGATAATAGTTTTTTTTTTGATAGAACACAAATGTTTCCCTGCGGGATACATTTGAACGGCCCCGGGACGTGTATGTCACCGTGTGGTTTTACAGTGTAAAATACACTGTAGGTTAAAGTCAGTAGAACAGTTATTTGGTGTTAACAAGATGAAAGAGTATATAAAAATGGGTTAGAAAATCAGAATAATTTAAGTGATAAGTTATTTGTTCTTAACATGGGAGATAAAAGAATGAAAATGTAGTGTTTTTTTGTAAGGGAGGGAACCTTTTTAGACTTTAAAGTAATCTAAGTATATATCATTAGAGTTTACCAAATTTGCATATCAGTTTAGTCTTAGTAAAGATATAGAAGGATTAATGAAATTAAGGTAAAAAGTACTAAGGGGAATAACAATATTATTAGCGCCCTTTACAGTTAAGAGAACGCAGAGTAGAATAAACCGTACGTAGAAAGTAAGCGAAATGTAAACAGTTATGTAGCACAGTTCACGGGATTGACAGCATAGAATTAAGCGTGGCGATAGGTGAGTGAACTGAATAACGGACCAATCGCATTCACTCAAAAACAACTTTGGATCATCAGATAGGAAATTGAAGGACAAAAAGAGAAGAGTCACGTCAGAAACTTTGCGGAAGCAAGAAGTGCCGCCCAGGGCTCTCAAGAAACGAACTTGTGGTCAACAGTTGTTCGTATCCAGAAACTGATAGCTAGATTTAGAATTTTTTATCGATAGGAATTCATGAGAGTAGATTATCTGTGGTTAAATACTGAGATGAACATATTAGGAATAGATTAAGGGTGAACAGTAGGGATTGTGATAGGTGCTGGACTTCGTTTTAAAATGGTAAGAGGAAATTTTGAACTATTATTTTGACTTTCAGCAAATTTGTCACAGGCTAACGACGCTCACATTTAAGGGAGCGAGCTACAGAAGAGAATATTGAAGCAAGGGCATAATTAAAGCTTACAAAGTAAACAACTTTTATTATCAGATAGCCAGGATGGGCTGTCATACCAAAAAGATGAGGCATTGCCATTAAACGAGATTGCATTGAACTAAAGGGTTCACAGCACTGACATTTATGAAACATATTATGCGCTCTCTCATATAAGAGTAAGTATGAAGACGCCACCACAAGAGAATCTGATATTCATGAAACATCTCATGCGCTCTCTCATATTAGAGTAAGTATGGTGGAGGCCATTTTGGTGTTGGACATTGTTTGATTATTTCAGGTGTAGCTATTGAATCTTACATGCTGCATTTAAAGGAGTTAAACCTAACTAGGTACAGATTGGGTGAGAACATGACTCCAAGGATTTAGAACTGTTGTAGAAAATGAGAGAAATCGTGTAAAATAAGAAGGAACTTTATTAGGCTAGGTATACCACGAAATATGCAAGAGGCTACAGGAGAAACAATATATATAACTATGCTTTGAGATATTTGATTGAATCAAGTGGAAGGCTTGAGGACATTGTAATAGAGAACTGTATCTGATGAATTTTGTTGGTTGATCTTGGATTATCTTATGTAAATAAAAGTTGTTTTCGAAATTGAATCACATCACTCAGGTTGCTTTGATGTGTGAAGAGATTAAGGAATGGAGAGTTATTAGAAGTGAGTAATAGGAGAGATAGAAATAATAGAACACCCTATACACATCAGTCGCTATACACCACCAAGGAGGGAAGAACGTGGTCTGGGTTGAACAAAAGACGAACCTTATATCATCCAGGAATCATCATCTCTGGCGGCACAAGGGGCCAGTAGGAGAAATAGTCTCACTTGGAGGAAAGAAACAAAGTAAATAATAGATAACTAGGCCTGCCTCAGTCACCTAGTTACAGTTAGGATTAGACAGGGACCATCACCAGCTCGGTCACATACTAACTTATTTGGTGCCTTTGGACCAGTTCACGGCAACACCGCCACTGTGACATAATATCCTATTTGGTGCCTTTTGGACCAGTCTTCAAAACCAAGATACCGGCACGGTTACATATAACTTATTTGGCGCCGTGACCACTCCTCCTACAGCGACATGGCCACATCACAAGAAAAGATAGAATACCAGCAACAACAACAACAACAGCCTATATGAGAATACCAACAGAACAAGAATCATAGACAGAGAAGGATAAATAGTTGACTTGAACAGATATTCAAACATGGAGAGTTGTGCAAGAACCATACAGAACAGAAGGAAGAGAATAGCATTGAGAGACTTCGCTTCAGAGCTAAAGCGTTGCAGGAATTATGCAATCGATTTTCCTTGCATCAGAATAGTGGATGGATTGGTTGCAAAAGTATATAAAATTGAAATAAAGGAGATTGTTGAAATCAAGCTACAACCATTCAAAGTCAAAGAAGGAAGACCAATATTGAAATTGAAAAAACGAACTGAACCTGCAGTTACTAGAATAGAGCCTCAGACAGAGAATGTCGCAGTGCAAACGGATGACAGGTTTAAGAAAAGCTTAATCCCAGTCAGGATAAAGTCAAAACAAGTTACAAATATCGCAGTACAAACGGATGACAAGTTTAAGAAAAGTTTAATCCCAGTTAGGATAAAGTCAAAACAAGTTACAAATATCGCAGTACAAACGGATGACAGGTTTAAGAAGAGTCGAATCCCAATCAGGATAAAGTCAAGACAAGTTACACATGTCGCAGTACAAACAGATGACTTACCTGATCCGAATAGTGTTGAAATGGTTGATAAGATAGAAAAGCTGACATCTAAAGAAAGAAATAGTGATATAACAGAAGTAGAAGACACTTATTATGATGCACCGTGCGAATTTATTGATAGGGAATTTGAGGAGCTGAGAATGGTCGATAATACAGAAAAGCTGACATCGGAAGGAAAAGATGTGAAGAATGACAGTACAATTATAACGCCAGATACATTCTTGTCGATGCTATGGAGTCAAAAACAGGCACGTAAGAAATATAAACAGTGGAGAAAAGTCCATCAAACAATTGCAAATGTTCCAGAGCAAGAAACTGCTGATGAGATGCTGAACAGTTTAGTGTTAAAAGGAATAGGTGTTCTACAAGACATAAAGACATTACTTCTTCAGAAAGGACAGTCAAGTCAAATTAACATTCAAGATCAAGTGCAAGATGAGAAACAAGAAGCTATCACATGCAAGAATCCAGAAAGAACTGACCTGAAAGTGCAAAGTCATATACCTGTTCCAGAGCTGAAGCAAGTTACAGCATCAGCACAGATAGAGTCGGCAACACAGACGGAGAATACAGCTACAATTTCGGCAACACAGACAGAGAATACAGCATCAGCACAGATGGACTCAGCAACACAAACAGAGAATACAGCGACAGTTTCGGCAACACAGACGGAGAATACAGCTACAATTTCGACAACACAGACAGAGAATACAGCATCAGCACAGATGGACTCAGCAAAACAACCAGAAAACACAGTTGCAGATTCAGCAATACAAACAGAGAATAGAGTTGCAAGTTCAGCAACACAAACAGATGTTGATCTTAACGCTGACGCATCTAGAAGGCATGTGGGAACAACAGTGGGAAAGAGCTCTGTCAAAACAGGTCCACAAGAAGTACAAGACATAAACACATCTTATAGGTGTACAAGAACAGTACAGAATGTTAACAGCGGTCCGGAGAAGAAGAAAGTTATCAAGGTACCTAATCCAAGTGAACAGGAGTTAAAGACAGCAATAAAAGACCTACTAGAGGGAGTTAGTTCTCACACAGTAGTAGTAGATTATATACGGTCATGTCTGGAGAGAGAGTTTCATACAGACTTATCGGGAAGACAAGATGAACTTCGCAGACTTGTGGAGAGAGTATTGGAAGAACTTGAGCGCTGGCATGTCAAGATCAGGGATAACAACTACTTCTCAGATTCATCATCAAGTTATTCAGACAGTGTATCGTCAGATGAAGATAGAATTATAGACTCCGACGAAAATGCAGAAGGATACTCGTCGGTCGAGTTTGGGTATGCAACGGACGAAGAAGGCCATAGATATTATGGGCCGACAAATAAGAAAAGTTACCCTGGATGTACAAGTCAAATGAAGAAAACTAGTAAGAAGTTCCAACCAAGCGTAAATGAGTTAAAAGAAACAATAAGACGCAACATAAGAGGAAGCGACCCCAACATCTTGTCAATAAAGTCGGTGCACAGAGTGTTAGAATTCGAGTTTGATATGGACTTATCACAAAGAATAAATGAAGTAAGACAGCTTGTGAGAGATGTAATCCAAGAGGAGGGTGAAGACACAGTTAAGAAGAAACAAAGACGACTTGTAGAAGAACTTCAGCACAAGAATGACATGACTAAGAAAATGGTCAAAGTGGTTGGACCAAACATGGACGAGTTGAAGAAGGAAATAGAAGTCATCATAGCACAGCCTGGGCTTGACGGGTCACGAGGACAAGTATGGACATTGCTACAAGAAAAGTATCAGACACAATTTCTAGAGATAAGAAATGAATTAGATATGGTTATAACGAAAATGTTAGATGATACAAACGAGAAGAGATGTAGAGAGCGAGATAAACGTGGTCGAATGCAGAGGAGAAATAGAGGAAGAGGCAAATACAGATATTGATAAACAGATAACGTTAGAGGCGCTTCAAAGAAGAGAGGCCATAATGATGAAGTTTTTAGACATGGCGAATAAGTAAAGAGACAATGGTGTTGAAATTGATGGAGCTTATAGGTAAATAAGCATATAGAGGAAATATAGGAGGCTATGTGAGTGATGGCATAGCATATTATGAGAGGTAAACAAAATGGCGGCGGCAGCTTAGTCTTGAGAAGATTAAGTATAGGTGGTCTGTACCGCAAACAAAATAAGGGAGAAATAAGGGAGACAAGGAGTTGACAAACAACAGTTAGCATTGGAGATGCTGAAGTTGATGAATAAGTTAACATAGGAGGAAGCTATGAGAGTAGAGACATAGCATATTAAGAGATACAGATCGAGGGGATTTCCGATCTAAGAGCCGAGACAGGCTGAGACATAGAAGTGATAGTAGAAGGAGAGATACGGGTCGACGTGGTTACCGATCCAAGAGCCGAGAAGCTTATAGAAACAGTAGTAGAAACAGAGAAACTACTAAGGATCGAGGGAGATACCGATCTAGTAGTAGAGAGGAGGAGAGAAATAGGATTATAATTAGAGGTCGCGGTAGCGACATAGAACCTGAGAGGAACTAAGGGAGTGCGAGACGGAGTTTGAAGAGTTAGAAAGGAAACATGTAACGGCACCTAAAGCAGGTGATAATAGAAGAACAGATATAGATCGACGGGATTATCGATCCAAGAGCCAGAGAGACTCGTATGTTGAAGTTGATGGAGCTTATAGGTAAATAAGCATATAGAGGAAAAATAGGAGGCTATGTGAGTAATGGCATAGCATACATACATAAACAATATGGCGGCGGCAACTTAGTCTTGAGAAGCCTAAGTATAATTGGTCTATACCGCACACAAGAGAGGACTGAGTACACCTGACTAATAGGGTACTGCAGTAGGAGAAGAGTGAAGGAGATGTAAGACATACATTTGAGGCCGCGATAGTACGGCGGGAAAATTATATGAAAAGTCGAGGTGACGACGGAAGAAATTTTTGGAGATGAAGTAATGAAGAAAGAGATAGAGGCTATGTGAGGAGAATCATAGCACTATACATAAACAATATGACGGCGGCAACTTAGTCTTGAGAAGCCTAAGTATAATTGGTCTATACCGCACACAAGAGAGGACTGAGTACACCTGACTAATAGGGTATTGCAGTAGGAGAAGAGTGAAGGAGATGTAAGACATACATTTGAGGCCGCGATAGTACGGCGGGAAAATTATATGAAAAGTCGTGGTGACGACGGAAGAAATTTTTGGAGATGAAGTAATGAAGACAGAGATAGAGGCTATGTGAGGAGAGGCATAGCATACATACATAAACAATATGGCGGCGGCAGCTCAGTCTTGGGAAGACTTAGTATAATTGGTCTATACCGCATACAAGAGAGCACTGAGTACACCTGACCAATAGGGCACTGCAGTAGGGGAGTCGAGTAAAGGAGATGTAAGACGTACATTTGAGGCCGCGGTAGCACGGCAAGAAAATTTTTGTGAAAAGTCGTGGTGACGACGGAAATAGTAAGTCGTGGTGACGACGGCAGAAATACTACAGACTTAGATTTTTGATGAAGCACCACAAGAAGACAGCAACTATGGAACTGAACAACAACCACCCCAGCCACAACTACAACCCCAAGCATACACACTACAGTCGGGACTATGGAAGACGAGAGACAGCTACAAGCATCGGGATGTAACATAAACCAGCAGAGACGAAGCCTTACAGAAGAGAACATCAGTCAACAACAACCACCAGCCTAGCCATACTACACAGAGACAACGCATCAGTGTTTGCAATGTTATCACATGGTCACAATCATCATTCCCTATTCCTTCGTTAATCCCAACATACTCCCTGCAACACCTGTTGCATCCCCAGTGATCATGTGAAGCGAACATGTGATGACAGAAGACGATCACTCACACCTTCAGAAGTATCAGCCGAATTGGAACTTTACAGAAGGAAACAGAAGCCAACCATGACTACCAGCCACAAGTTGACATCAGCCTAGACGATCAAGTCGGGACATTGAAGATGGGAGACCTTTGCAGTCAACGGGAAATGACATACTACAGCGGAGTCGAAGCCTTACAGAAGAAATAAGGAAGCAAGAATCACATGAGAAACTAGATGCACTACACGAAGACAACACATCAATGTTCGCAATGCTATTCACATGGTCACAACCATCATTCCCTATCCCTACGTCAGCCATAACATATTCCCTGTGACACCTGTCGCATCCCCAGTGATCATGTGAAGCGAACAAGTGACATACAAGCAACAAGATGGAACTATGCAGCAGAACCGGAGCCGTACAGAAGGAAGAATGAGGCAACAACCACAACCACTAGTCAAGCTAACCCCAGCTTATATACTACAGTTGGGATGATGAAGATGAGATATCCTTACAACCACAGAGAAACAACAAAACTTATCATCATCATCGAAGACCTACAGCACAGCTTATAAACGTTAGCAATAATATTGCTGACGAGATGGTACTACTTATACAATCAGAACTTGTCAACACATAGCAAAGAAGATGATATTGAAAGAATGGACGACTTTAACAACACCAAACTCAGAATGTATACAACATCAAGTAAACAAGCTATTGTCATACTGACAACCACAACATATTAACTCGTTCGTCCTCATCTTCCTGCAGAGCGACTATAAATAACATCACAACTGATACCAACTTCATCAGTACGACAGTCGTCTCTACAGTAGAGAAATTTACACTGTTGGAGTTTACAAATCAGATCTCCAAATTCATACAAACAGTGTAATCGCCGTAAAGTACTTCCCCAGCAAATAGTACTAAGTCACAGCACTTCCCCAGCTATAGTGCTTAATCAAGGTACCCCAATCAACGGTATCCAACGGTTAGTTAGTTCATTAGGTCTCAGTGGTAAACTCAAGTAGTTGTTGACATCTCAGTACACTTACACATTTACATTATACACTAATTTGGTGAAAATAAGGTAGAAGAAACTTAATGGTGAGCAACAGTATAGATAGTAATCAACTACAGTAATCACATAAACAGGAAACATTATATGTAGTGATAGGACTTTGATCACATGCACATGAGTGATAGCTACTGTACTCTCGCGATATTCAGAGTGATAGTCAAATAGTTTATACAAGAGACCAACGTAACTGAGAAGTTAGATAAAACAATGAATTATTTCATAAAACAATTGAACAATATTTCAAGAAAGATACGGATTTCTAAAAGAGACAATAATAAGCTTCTTCACAAGATGAGACTTACCAAGACTTAGGTTAAAAGTTTTCATGTTGATTTGCAATGTCCATGTTTTTCAGAGGTATACTTTCTCCACCACCAGGCATATAGGGCAACAAGAAAAAAAAAGAGATGTCACAGACCAATCCAAGGTGTGGCAGCAGAAAAAAAAAGAGAAAAAACCTACTCTCTCAGAGCTGCGCACATTAGACGGTAGATAAAGGGCCTTATTCCACATGACAGTGTTTATACAGGTGACTTCGAGATGAGATGTCTCCACAATTGATATTAATTGCAGGTTGGGTAAGATACAACACAGATGACCCTTACATGGGCATGTCCGCATTGAGTTGAGGCATTTTGGTCTGGAAAATTTTGGTTAAATCCGACATACAGGGGTACATGTATATAGTAACAGACTGAGCTTACGGTTTCGACAGATGCATCAAAGGCTAGCATCAGCCGAGCACATCCTGCTCTGACAATAGTGACTTAGGTCTTTTACTATCGCCCCAAGACAGATGGTAAGATTTCGCGTGATTAGTTGCATACATGACTGGTAATTCGACTGGTGCATCAAAGGCTAGAATCAGTCAAGCACATCACATCCTGACATAGTAACACATATTTCTTGCTGTCACTTTGGGGATGTTTACTTAATGCATGCTTGGTGACGCTATATATTATATTCCTACTACTCTGCCTATCTGACCGTTGCAATGAATACTGACATTGACGGCAGATACTATAGCATATTAAGGACTGACAAACCTCTGTTTCCAGAGGCAGTACCATGTCGCCTATATATATATGTATATAAATAGAATGTATAATTATAATGTTTGAGAAGTATTAAGTACAATGTTTACTTGTTTACTTGTTTTTTAGTACGATGTTATTGAGATGCTAGAATAGACATATATAATCTTAAGAGTGTGACAAACTACAATAATTACACATAGTCTTGGGAAACTTAATAGACTTCTTCCCAAGGTACAAGATGCAGCATACTACATGATCAACACTGACATTGAAAAAAATGTATAGTACCTTAAGTGCATGTTAATTGCTATAATGTACCTATCTCAGGCATAGAGGTGTTCAGGACTAGAAAAAAAAGAGAACAGAGATGAGAAAGGATCCAGACTTAGTCATATGGAGTCTTACTCATGGACGTAAGCAAATATTACACTGAGGATGAACGTCCCTATATATATTTTTTATAGCACTGGTTATGTAGAGATACAAGTGTCGCAAAATTGGTTTCAAGTCATTGCAAATGAGTTCAGTTAGATTTATAAACCCATCTACGATCGAGTGACCGCTTTCAAAATGGCGGCGTATCAGCGAAATGTATATCGGACAGAGGAAATCGCCAACGATAAATAACAACAGAAGGGAATCCGTATGAAAAGGATTTTACATTTCAGTACAGGGAAGGATGGTGTATAACTGCATATAAGATGGAACGGTAGGAAGTTCTCATTTACGGAGATATATGCGTATTTCGGCTGCCCACAGTTACGCTAAAAGCAGGTAAACCCACTTCTGTGCTAAATATTAAAATCAACAAATAACAGTTTGGGAATTTACATGGATAGGAAGATAGAGTTTTATCCGCTGTATAAAACTAGATAAGATGGAACAATATGGATATTATATATGCCGAGAATGATAAAGGCAAAATTTCAGTCGACGCACAGATCTGCCGAAATCACTGTTCGGGAAGGATTTTTCAGGTTAGGTTTAAGCTGTGACGTCGGTACTCTCCGATACGTCCGCGCTATACGTATTTAAAGCGGATCGGTAAACTGAGAGAGATACACAACGCAAGAGGTTGAGACAAGACTGAGGGCAGATAACGCCACGACTCTAAATCCATCTGAAGTGTGAGCGGATCGCCAGAAAATTTCAGTCTAAGTGTCTGGAGTCTGAGGGTAAGCGAATTTACGATAGCTATCCTGTATAATAATTTCTTTTATTTTGTATTACAGGTTCATTTAGAATTCACAAAATATGCCTGTATAATATTCATTGATATAACGTATTATTATTTTAATATGATTTATTCATGTGCTTAGTGGAAGATGGTTGCTTGTACAAAAACGTATCAAAACTAGCCCCACAGCCAAATAGAAAATATTTATTATAATTAATGCTGTATCTCGTCGATATTAAATGCATTATCGCTTACGAAGATAAATGCAGTCCCATGACCAGAGATTGTCTTAGGGAAATAAATTGTTAGAAGCTTCAGCATGGAAGATACCGCTTTTACGAGGTTAGGTGACTAGTCCCCTTCCTCGCTGCCTTTGCCTTCCCTAGTTCGAGCGCACAACTTCGTACCCATTTACAGCTGGTAAACTGGAGTGTTCTACAGCCAGTTTCAGTAGAAAGCAACCTGATCACATGGTCACTCCCTTTATTTATTTTATGTATTAATTTTGGGTAGTTGCTAAGATAGCATCAGTATTTGAATTTGTACTTGATATGAATGATTTGGAAGGATCAAGTTATAGCATATGAAGGGATGTATAGGAGCGGAATAAACCAGATGATGTTTATTACTGATATGTTAATATTAATTCTGTATCATTGAAATGATGTTACTTGCTATGACTGTATAACTTTGACACCTGATGACTGACTTGTCTGACTTATGTGCTAGTCAGTTACACTTAATTGAAATGTTAATATTAATGCTATATCGCTGAAATGATGTCCTTACTTACTATGATTGTATAACGGTGACCTCTGATGACTGACTGGTCTGACATCTGTGCTAGTCAACTACAAGTCTAGCCAGATACTAGCCAAGGCTGATATGTTGCAGGTTCCATGAAATAACTCAAACCAGACTGTCCAGTATCAGAAGCCGGTGCAGTTCATCCGAGGCAATCCCACAAAAGTGCAGGACCCCAAAGAGTGAACTTCAACTGGTCATTGGCATCCCTACTGTTGGGCCTACCAAGTCTGATCAGCAAAGGACAGTTTCAGCAGTATCAAGTTGGAAAGATAACTGTCCTGTTTGACACTGACCACCTATACATGTGAAACAGCCAATAGTTGAACACAATAAGTAACCATACATAAACTCAGTCAACTGATGACAGTTATCCTAAAATTCAAAGGACTAATAACAGTGATTTCAGTAACTTTATTATTTAAGATCTTGAAGTCTAAACAGACAATAATAGTAATTGTGTGAATATTTTTATATATATATATATATATATGTGTATACTCTTTTCCAACTAGTAGTAATAGAATAATAGTGCAATTATTAAACTATTTTAACTGTACCTGAGGATTTATTCACTTCTTCCATTTTGTGGGTTCAGTGAATGTACATTTTACTTATCCCCTAGCATATAAGTAATCATAAGATAGTCACAGGGAGGAGACACCTTAAATCCTGGTACTACTTCTTACCAACTGGGCCAGGGTTTTCACAGTCTGACTATTTTTATGATAACAATACACCAGTGCTTATTTCTAAGACTGGGGTATTACTTGTAAGGTCAGAACTCTTTACTGGCATACTCTTACATAATAAATAATTTTAAATAACCTCCCGCTACAGTGGGGGCTCGTCTGCGGGATATATCTTTGATATTCCTGAGCCAACTTTCTATTTCTGCTGTGTAGAAAATTTTTTTTTCTTTTTTGAAAATTTTTTTTTGAAAAAGTAACATAGTAGGAAATAATTATATTTTTAGGAGTACCATTGAGTACAGATAAAGAAAGCTGTTTCATATATGGTGAAGTCAGTTTAATTAACTTTAATTTTAACTAAGTTAATTATATTGTAGTAAATTAGTTTGAGTAAGATCACTTGCCCTACTAGACTACAGATACATCATGGCTGACTTGGTCAAATTTAGGTCTGCTACACTGCAGGTGGGAAAAGAGCTTGGCATGGATGGTGACGCTCTGATCCGGTATGTCACGACGGAATGTGAAAAGTACACCGAGAGAGAAGCGAAGCAATTAGAAGCAGAGAGAGAAGCCAAGAAATTAGAAGCAGAGAGAGAAGCCAAGAAATTAGAATTAGAAGCAGAGAGAGAAGCCAAGAAATTAGAAGCTGAGAGAGAAGAAAGGAGGTTACAAGCAGAGAGAGACCATGAGCTGAAAATGAGACAGCTTGATCTTGAACTTCAGGCTGGGACTATCACCCATGGTAATAGCTCACCTCATTCTGCGAATAGCTCTTTTCAGAACACAGCAAATGGGGCCATGAACTTCCACCTAGATCCATTTGTTGAAAAGGAGGACGCAATTGAGTCGTACCTGGATAGGTATGAAAGGCTAGCCTCTACATATGGACTGGAAAAGGAAAAATGGAGTCTAAAGTTATCCCAGGGATTGAGAGGTATTGCATATGATGTGTTTCTGAAACTCCCCAAAGAAGATCAGGAAAATTATGAGATACTAAAGCAAGCCTTACTGATCCGGTATGAAAAGAACTCTGAGGCATATAGGAAGAAATTTAGAACTTCTAAACCTCTACCTGGAGAAACATATAACCAGTTCTCAGCTAGGCTAGAAACGTATTTGTTGAAATGGAGTAGTTTAGGTAAGTATCAGAAAACCTACGAGGATCTGAAAGAAATGGTTATGTTAGAGCAAGTGAAAGATTCCATGTCTCAAGAAATGAGGAAATTCCTTATGGAACAAGGAGCAGAGAGGCTGGAAGACATTTTGAAATGTGCAGAGAGATACCAAGCAGCTCAAGCTGAATTGGTAGGAACAAAAAGGAAGCAGGTAGAAGGATATAAGCCACCACCGCAGAATACCCAGTTTGACCAGAAGGATCATCCATACAGAAATAAGCCAAGATTTGATAATAAGGACAAGAACCCTCAGACTCAGGAAAAGAAACCCTACAAACAGGGAGATAAGTGGTGCAAAATTTGTAAGATGAGCAACCACAACACTGTAGATTGTAGAAGGAAAACCCCTCATCACGCTGCATGTTTAGCAACAGGGAATAGGACAGATATGATGGAACTGACAGGGAGTCAGAATAGCCTCCGTCATCCCCCTGTGAGTGAGCTCGTAACCGTGAACGGAAATCGAGTCATGTGCTTATATGATACCGGCCTGGATTTCGACTCAGTTGTGAGTTCAACCCTAGTGCACTCTGATCAAATTACCACAGAAACCGTGGAAATACAAGGGGCAACTAAGGGAACAGCAACCATGACACTTCCTATAGCTAGGATCAATGTGAAATCTCGCTACGTGGAAGGAGTGATAACAGCCGCAGTGATAGATGACCCTATATACCCGCTGATATTGGGGTGTAGGTATGTATTTTTGGGTGACCCAGTAAAACCTGTTGTCCTGGCAGCAGTCCAGACCAGGTCGAGCACCAAAAACGAGGAGGAAAATCCTAACAATACTCAGCCAGAGCAGATGAAACAGGCTCAATCAGAAGATGACACATTGAAGCCTTGTTTTGGCAAATTGCCAAAGGCCCATAACCCTCCAGAAAAAGGAGACTTGTATATGAAAAATGGACTACTGTATAGAAAAGCTGGTACAGGACCTCAAGGACATGGACAGCTGGTAGTACCAAAGTCATACAGGGAGAAAGTTATGGAGCTCGCACATGCTATTCCATTTAGTGGACACATGGGAATTGGTGCCACCAGTCAACGGATAGCTTGTCACTATTACTGGCCAGGGATCACGGAAGATATCAAACGATATGTGAAATCTTGTCCAGAGTGTCAACGTGTAGCCCCCAAGCATGGGACTGCACCAGCAACTCTAGGAGAAATGCCAATCATGGGTACTCCATTCGAGAGAGTTGCAGTGGATATTGTTGGACCCCTCACTAGGACTAAGAGAAGGAATAGTTATATCTTAACTCTAGTTGATACATGCTCTATGTGGGGAGAGGCCGTAGCCATGGCATCTATAGATTCTAAGCATGTGGCAGAGGCATTGTTGACAATATTCACCCGGTTAGGCTTTCCACATCAAATATTGACGGACAATGGTTCCCAGTTCAAGGGAAAGCTAACCCAAGAAGTGTTCAGGATTTTTCAAGCCAGACATTATCATTGCTCTCCTTATCACCCACAAGGAAATGGTCAAGTCGAGCGGTTCAACGGTACGCTCATTTCTATTCTCAGGAAGCTGGCAAGTGAAAAACCTGAAACATGGGATGTATACTTACCCGCTGCATTATTCGCATACCGGGAAGTCCCACACAATTCCACAGGAATGGCACCGGCCACATTGTTGTTTGGTCGGCCTATAAAAGGTCCACTGGAAGCATTGCTGCGGACTTGGACAGATGAGAAGGCAGAGGAAAGTGTCACCTCATCAATTCAGTATGTAAATGAGTTGACCACTCGACTGAAAATGGGCTGGAAATTGGCTAATGACAATCTTCGCAGAGCCAGAAAGAAACATACTGAATACTATAACAAGAAAGCAAAGGATAGGGAACTTGCTGTTGGAGAAAAAGTGCTTCTTCTATTGCCCAGCAGTAACAACAAACTGCAGATTGGTTGGCAGGGTCCATATAACGTGCTAGAGAAAATATCGAGGACTAATTACAAAATTGACAAGAAGGGCAAAGAAAGGGTGTACCATGTTAATCTGTTAAAGAAATATTATGACAGGACATCAACGGAGGTAGCTCATATGATGACTCTGGCCATCGCAACCGAAATGAAGCATGAACCACTTACCTCAATAGAGTATCCATTAAGACCGACTGAGACATATGAACAAGTCAAAATTAGTACTCAGTTAACTCAGGAACAGAGGGAGCAAGTTAAAGAAGTTTTAAAAACACATGCAGATGTGTTAACTGATAAACCAGGATGCACCAACTTATTGACATATGATATGAAGGTCATCGATCCAACACCTATCTGCATGAAGACCTACCCTATACCATATGCCAAGGCACAGGCATTGAAGGAGGAAATTGATTATCTGTTGCAAGAACAAATCATTTCCAAGTCAGAATCACCTTACAGTTCAAGTGTTGTACTGTTGAGAAAACCAAGTGGAGAACACCGACTCTGTATCGATTACCGGAAATTAAATGCGATCACAGAAACCCAAGCTGATCCATTACCGGATACCAATCAGCTGTTCTCGACGCTAAGTACTGCGAAATATTTCTCTAAGGTCGATTTAAGTAAGGGATATTACCAGATTCCTGTCAAACCCGAGATCCGACACATGCTGGCTTTTAGCACTTCGGATGGTCACTACGAATTTAATGTACTACCATTCGGGTTGAAAAACGCACCAAGCGTATTTTCAAGGATGATGAGGAAATTGCTGGAACCCTTGAACAACTCTAACATCACCAACTTTATGGATGACATTCTCATAGCCACGGAAACATTTGAGGATCATCTACATTCTCTATCAATGTTACTGGGTAGACTCAGAGAGGCAGGTTTGACTGCTCGTCCAACAAAGTGTGTAATCGGATGTCAGGAATTAGAATTTTTGGGACATACAATTTGTCATGGAAACATGTCTCCTGATCCCAAAAATATAGAAAAGTTAAGGAATGCACCTAGACCACAGACAAAAAAGGATGTGAGGTCGTTCGTATCCTTAGGAGGATTCTATCAAAAGTACATCAAAGACTTCAACACCTTATGTGCACCTTTGACGGATCTGACAAAGAAAGGAAAACCTGACACAATAAAGTGGACGGCGGAGTGTGAGCATGCATATTCAGAATTGAAGCATAGACTCACTAGTAGGCCTATTCTGAAGTTACCAGATCTGACGCAAGAGTTTATAGTACGGACTGATGCAAGCAATGTAGGAATTGGGGCCGCGCTTTTGCAAAAATCTCAGACCCAGAATGAGGAACTGTTTCCTGTTGCTTATGCCAGCCGCAAGTTGAACGCGGCAGAAAAGAATTACTCTACTATAGAGAGGGAATGTTTAGCATTGGTGTGGGCCATCAATAAGTTTCAACCCTATTTGTATGGCAAACCATTTGTGGTCCAGTGCGATCATCAACCCCTATCATTTTTGGCCTCATCACGTCATGCAATCCCTCGCGTATTAAGATGGCGATTGTTGGTTGAGCCAGATTCCTTCGCAGTTCTCTATATTCCGGGAAAACAGAATGTGGGCGCAGATTTTCTTAGTCGCCATCCCACAGAGCTTGAGGAGGATAGAAGGAAGGAAAACTAACCTCGGAATGGTCGATTTGCAATTGTCTTGTACCCAATAGTTAAGCTAGATATCATCCAGCTTAAAATATGGGGGAGCTATGTCGCAAAATTGGTTTCAAGTCATTGCAAATGAGTTCAGTTAGATTTATAAACCCATCTACGATCGAGTGACCGCTTTCAAAATGGCGGCGTATCAGCGAAATGTGTATCGGACAGAGGAAATCGCCAACGATAAATAAAAACAGAAGGGAATCCGTATGAAAAGGATTTTACATTTCAGTACAGGGAAGGATGGTGTATAACTGCATATAAGATGGAACGGTAGGAAGTTCTCATTTACGGAGATATATGCGTATTTCGGCTGCCCACAGTTACGCTAAAAGCATGTAAACCCACTTCTGTTCTAAATATTAAAATCAACAAATAACAGTTTGGGAATTTACATGGATAGGAAGATAGAGTTTTATCAGCTGTATAAAACTAGATAAGATGGAACAATATGGATATTATATATGCTGAGAATGAGAAAGGCAAAATTTCAGTCGACGCACAGATCGGCTGAAATCACTGTTCGGGAAGGATTTTTTCAGGTTAGGTTTAAGCTGTGACGTCGGTACTCTCCGATACGTCCGCGCTATACGTATTTAAAGCGGATCGGTAAACTGAGAGAGATACACAACGCAAGAGGTTGAGACAAGACTGAGGGCAGATAACGCCACGACTCTAAATCCATCTGAAGTGTGAGCGGATCGCCAGAAAATTTCAGTCTAAGTGTCTGGAGTCTGAGGGTAAGCGAATTTACGATAGCTATCCTGTATAATAATTTCTTTTATTTTGTATTACAGGTTCATTTAGAATTCACAAAATATGCCTGTATAATATTCATTGATATAACGTATTATTATTTTAATATGATTTATTCATGTGCTTAGTGGAAGATGGTTGCTTGTACAAAAACGTATCAAAACTAGCCCCACAGCCAAATAGAAAATATTTATTATATTTAATGCTGTATCTCGTCGATATTAAATGCATTATCGCTTACGAAGATAAAGGCAGTCCCATGACCAGAGATTGTCTTAGGGAAATAAATTGTTAGAAGCTTCAGCATGGAAGATACCGCTTTTACGAGGTTAGGTGACTAGTCCCCTTCCTCGCTGCCTTTGCCTTCCCTAGTTCGAGCGCACAACTTTGTACCCATTTACAGCTGGTAAACTGGAGTGTTCTACAGCCAGTTTCAGTAGAAAGCAACCTGATCACGTGGTCATTCACTTTCTTTATTTATTTTATGTATTAATTTTGGGTAGTTGCTAAGATAGCATCAGTATTTGAATTTGTACTTGATATGATTTGGAAGGATCAAGTTATAGCATATGAAGGGATGTATAGGAGCGGAATAAACCAGATGATGTTTATTACTGATATGTTAATATTAATTCTGTATCATTGAAATGATGTTACTTGCTATGACTGTATAACTTTGACACCTGATGACTGACTTGTCTGACTTATGTGCTAGTCAGTTACACTTAATTGAAATGTTAATATTAATGCTATATCACTGAAATGATGTCCTTACTTACTATGATTGTATAACGGTGACATCTGATGACTGACTGGTCTGACATCTGTGCTAGTCAACTACAAGTCTAGCCAGATACTAGCCAAGGCTGATATGTTGCAGGTTCCATGAAATAACTCAAACCAGACTGTCCAGTATCAGAAGCCGGTGCAGTTCATCCGAGGCAATCCCACAAAAGTGCAGGACCCCAAAGAGTGAACTTCAACTGGTCATTGGCATCCCTACTGTTGGGCCTACCAAGTCTGATCAGCAAAGGACAGTTTCAGCAGTATCAAGTTGGAAAGATAAGTGTCCTGTTTGACACTGACCACCTATACATGTGAAACAGCCAATAGTTGAAAACAATAAGTAACCATACATAAACTCAGTCAACTGATGACAGTTATCCTAAAATTCAAAGGACTAATAACAGTGATTTCAGTAACTTTATTATTTAAGATCTTGAAGTCTAAACAGACAATAATAGTAATTGTGTGAATATTTTTATATATATATATATGTGTATACTCTTTTCCAACTAGTAGTAATAGAATAATAGTGCAATTATTAAACTATTTTAACTGTACCTGAGGATTTATTCACTTCTTCCATTTTGTGGGTTCAGTGAATGTACATTTTACTTATCCCCTAGCATATAAGTAATCATAAGATAGTCATAGGGAGGAGACACCTTAAATCCTGGTACTACTTCTTACCATCTGGGCCAGGGTTTTTACAGTCTGACTATTGTTATGATAACAATACACCAGTGCTTATTTCTAAGACTGGGGTATTACTTGTAAGGTCAGAACTCTTTACTGGCATACTCTTACATAATAAATAATTTTAAATAACCTCCCGCTACAACAAGGGATAAAACTTGGTTGCATTATTGGGTACTACTTGTTTGACAGATGATGGTAATGAATTAAGTAAATGCAATGTTCATTTATGCCTTTTATATATTCATGTAATATTTTATGTTGAAGTAGTAATTAATAAGATGCTCTAGTTGTAGCATTGATATTAGGTTTATAATGTAGTCTCACTATTACGATTTAATTTGCTTGTAATTTCGAGTCGTCTATGGTAATAGTATTAGAGATATTAGTGGGGTAAATAGATAATAGTTTTTTTTGATAGAACACAAATGTTTCCCTGCGGGATACATTTGAACGGCCCCGGGACGTATATGTCACCGTGTGGTTTTACAGTGTAAAATACACTGTAGGTTAAAGTCAGTCGAACAGTTATTTGGTGTTAACAAGATGAAAGAGTATATAAAAATGGGTTAGAAAATCAGAATAATTTAAGTGATAAGTTATTTGTTCTTAACATGGGAGATAAAAGAATGAAAATGTAGTGTTTTTTTGTAAGGGAGGGAACCTTTTTAGACTTTAAAGTAATCTAAGTATATATCATTAGAGTTTACCATATTTGCATATCAGTTTAGTCTTAGTAAAGATATAGAAGGATTAATGAAATTAAGGTAAAAAGTACTAAGGGGAATAACAATATTATTAGCGCCCTTTACAGTTAAGAGAACGCAGAGTAGAATAAACCGCACGTGGAAAGTAAGCGAAATGTAAACAGTTATGTAGCACAGTTCACGGGATTGACAGCATAGAATTAAGCGTGGCGATAGGTGAGTGAACTGAATAACGGACCAATCGCATTCACTCAAAAACAACTTTGGATCATCAGATAGGAAATTGAAGGACGAAAAGAGAAGAGTCACGTCAGAAACTTTGCGGAAGCAAGAAGTGCCGCCCAGGGCTCTCAAGAAACGAACTTGTGGTCAACAGTTGTTCGTATCCAGAAACTGATAGCTAGATTTAGAATTTTTTTATCGATAGGAATTCATGAGAGTAGATTATCTGTGGTTAAATACTGAGATAAACATATTAGGAATAGATTAAGGGTGAACAGTAGGGATTGTGATAGGTGCTGGACTTCGTTTTAAAATGGTAAGAGGAAATTTTGAACTATTATTTTGACTTTCAGCAAATTTGTCACAGGCTAACGACGCTCACATTTAAGGGAGCGAGCTACAGAAGAGAATATTGAAGCAAGGGCATAATTAAAGCTTACAAAGTAAACAACTTTTATTATCAGATAGCCAGGATGGGCTGTCATACCAAAAAGATGAGGCATTGCCATTAAACGAGATTGCATTGAACTAAAGTGTTCACAGCACTGACATTTATGAAACATATTATGCGCTCTCTCATATAAGAGTAAGTATGAAGACGCCACCACAAGAGAATCTGATATTCATGAAACATCTCATGCGCTCTCTCATATTAGAGTAAGTATGGTGGAGGCCATTTTGGTGTTGGACATTGTTTGATTATTTCAGGTGTAGCTATTGAATCTTACATGCTGCATTTAAAGGAGTTAAACCTAACTAGGTACAGATTGGGTGAGAACATGACTCCAAGGATTAAGAACTGTTGTAGAAAATGAGAGAAATCGTGTAAAATAAGAAGGAACTTTATTAGGCTAGGTATATCACGAAATATGCAAGAGGCTACAGGAGAAACAATATATATAACTATGCTTTGAGATATTTGATTGAATCAAGTGGAAGGCTTGAGGACATTGTAATAGAGAACTGTATCTGATGAATTTTGTTGGTTGATCTTGGATTATCTTATGTAAATAAAAGTTGTTTTCGAAATTGAATCACATCACTCAGGTTGCTTTGATGTGTGAAGAGATTAAGGAATGGAGAGTTATTAGAAGTGAGTAATAGGAGAGATAGAAATAATAGAACACCCTATACACATCAGTCGCTATACACCACCAAGGAGGGAAGAACGTGGTCTGGGTTGAACAAAAGACGAACCTTATATCATCCAGGAATCATCATCTCTGGCGGAACAAGGGGGCCAGTAGGAGAAATAGTCTCACTTGGAGGAAAGAAACAAAGTAAATAATAGAAAACTAGGCCTGCCTCAGTCACCTAGTTACAGTTAGGATTAGACAGGGACCATCACCAGCTCGGTCACATACTAACTTATTTGGTGCCTTTGGACCAGTTCACGGCAACACCGCCACTGTGACATAATATCCTATTTGGTGCCTTTTGGACCAGTCTTCAAAACCAAGATACCGGCACGGTTACCTATAACTTATTTGGCGCCGTGACCACTCCTCCTACAGCGACATGGCCACATCACAAGAAAAGATAGAATACCAGCAACAACAACAACAACAGCCTATATGAGAATACCAACAGAACAAGAATCATAGACAGAGAAGGATAAATAGTTGACTTGAACAGATATTCAAACATGGAGAGTTGTGCAAGAACCATACAGAACAGAAGGAAGAGAATAGCATTGAGAGACTTCGCTTCAGAGCTAAAGCGTTGCAGGAATTATGCAATCGATTTTCCTTGCATCAGAATAGTGGATGGATTGGTTGCAAAAGTATATAAAATTGAAATAAAGGAGATTGTTAAAATCAAGCTACAACCATTCAAAGTCAAAGAAGGAAGACCAATATTGAAATTGAAAAAACGAACTGAACCTGCAGTTACTAGAATAGAGCCTCAGACAGAGAATGTCGCAGTGCAAACGGATGACAGGTTTAAGAAAAGTTTAATCCCAGTCAGGATAAAGTCAAAACAAGTTACAAATATCGCAGTACAAACGGATGACAAGTTTAAGAAAAGTTTAATCCCAGTCAGGATAAAGTCAAAACAAGTTACAAATATCGCAGTACAAACGGATGACAGGTTTAAGAAGAGTCGAATCCCAATCAGGATAAAGTCAAGACAAGTTACACATGTCGCAGTACAAACAGATGACTTACCTGATCCGAATAGTGTTGAAATGGTTGATAAGATAGAAAAGCTGACATCTAAAGAAAGAAATAGTGATATAACAGAAGTAGAAGACACTTATTATGATGCACCGTGCGAATTTATTGATAGGGAATTTGAGGAGCTGAGAATGGTCGATAATACAGAAAAGCTGACATCGGAAGGAAAAGATGTGAAGAATGACAGTACAATTATAACGCCAGATACATTCTTGTCGATGCTATGGAGTCAAAAACAGGCACGTAAGAAATATAAACAGTGGAGAAAAGTCCATCAAACAATTGCAAATGTTCCAGAGCAAGAAACTGCTGATGAGATGCTGAACAGTTTAGTGTTAAAAGGAATAGGTGTTCTACAAGACATAAAGACATTACTTCTTCAGAAAGGACAGTCAAGTCAAATTAACATTCAAGATCAAGTGCAAGATGAGAAACAAGAAGCTATCACATGCAAGAATCCAGAAAGAACTGACCTGAAAGTGCAAAGTCATATACCTGTTCCAGAGCTGAAGCAAGTTACAGCATCAGCACAGATAGAGTCGGCAACACAGACGGAGAATACAGCTACAATTTCGGCAACACAGACAGAGAATACAGCATCAGCACAGATGAACTCAGCAACACAAACAGAGAATACAGCGACAGTTTCGGCAACACAGACGGAGAATAAAGCCACAATTTCGACAACACAGACAGAGAATACAGCATCAGCACAGATGGACTCAGCAACACAAACAGAAAACACAGTTGCAGATTCAGCAATACAAACAGAGAATAGAGTTGCAAGTTCAGCAACACAAACAGATGTTGATCTTAACGCTGACGCATCTAGAAGGCATGTGGGAACAACAGTGGGAAAGAGCTCTGTCAAAACAGGTCCACAAGAAGTACAAGACATAAACACATCTTATAGGTGTACAAGAACAGTACAGAATGTTAACAGCGGTCCGGAGAAGAAGAAAATTATCAAGGTACCTAATCCAAGTGAACAGGAGTTAAAGACAGCAATAAAAGACCTACTAGAGGGAGTTAGTTCTCACACAGTAGTAGTAGATTATATACGGTCATGTCTGGAGAGAGAGTTTCATACAGACTTATCGGGAAGACAAGATGAACTTCGCAGACTTGTGGAGAGAGTATTGGAAGAACTTGAGCGCTGGCATGTCAAGATCAGGGATAACAACTACTTCTCAGATTCATCATCAAGTTATTCAGACAGTGTATCGTCAGATGAAGATAGAATTATAGACTCCGACGAAAATGCAGAAGGATACTCGTCGGTCGAGTTTGGGTATGCAACGGACGAAGAAGGCCATAGATATTATGGGCCGACAAATAAGAAAAGTTACCCTGGATGTACAAGTCAAATGAAGAAAACTAGTAAGAAGTTCCAACCAAGCGTAAATGAGTTAAAAGAAACAATAAGACGCAACATAAGAGGAAGCGACCCCAACATCTTGTCAATAAAGTCGGTGCACAGAGTGTTAGAATTCGAGTTTGATATGGACTTATCACAAAGAATAAATGAAGTAAGACAGCTTGTGAGAGATGTAATCCAAGAGGAGGGTGAAGACACAGTTAAGAAGAAACAAAGACGACTTGTAGAAGAACTTCAGCACAAGAATGACATGACTAAGAAAATGGTCAAAGTGGTTGGACCAAACATGGACGAGTTGAAGAAGGAAATAGAAGTCATCATAGCACAGCCTGGGCTTGACGGGTCACGAGGACAAGTATGGACATTGCTACAAGAAAAGTATCAGACACAATTTCTAGAGATAAGAAATGAATTAGATATGGTTATAACGAAAATGTTAGATGATACAAACGAGAAGAGATGTAGAGAGCGAGATAAACGTGGTCGAATGCAGAGGAGAAATAGAGGAAGAGGCAAATACAGATATTGATAAACAGATAACGTTAGAGGCGCTTCAAAGAAGAGAGGCCATAATGATGAAGTTTTTAGACATGGCGAATAAGTAAAGAGACAATGGTGTTGAAATTGATGGAGCTTATAGGTAAATAAGCATATAGAGGAAATATAGGAGGCTATGTGAGTGATGGCATAGCATATTATGAGAGGTAAACAAAATGGCGGCGGCAGCTTAGTCTTGAGAAGATTAAGTATAGGTGGTCTGTACCGCAAACAAAATAAGGGAGAAATAAGGGAGACAAGGAGTTGACAAACAACAGTTAGCATTGGAGATGCTGAAGTTGATGAATAAGTTAACATAGGAGGAAGCTATGAGAGTAGAGACATAGCATATTAAGAGATACAGATCGAGGGGATTTCCGATCTAAGAGCCGAGACAGGCTGAGACATAGAAGTGATAGTAGAAGGAGAGATACGGGTCGACGTGGTTACCGATCCAAGAGCCGAGAAGCTTATAGAAACAGTAGTAGAAACAGAGAAACTACTAAGGATCGAGGGAGATACCGATCTAGTAGTAGAGAGGAGGAGAGAAATAGGATTATAATTAGAGGTCGCGGTTGCGACATAGAACCTGAGAGGAACTCAGGGAGTGCGAGACGGAGTTTGAAGAGTTAGAAAGGAAACATGTAACGGCACCTAAGGCAGGTGATAATAGAAGAACAGATATGGATCGACGGGATTATCGATCCAAAAGCCAGAGAGGCTCGTATGTTGAAGTTGATGGAGCTTATAGGTAAATAAGCATATAGAGGAAAAATAGGAGGCTATGTGAGTAATGGCATAGCATACATACATAAACAAAATGGCGGCGGCAACTTAGTCTTGAGAAGCCTAAGTATAATTGGTCTATACCGCACACAAGAGAGGACTGAGTACACCTGACTAATAGGGTACTGCAGTAGGAGAAGAGTGAAGGAGATGTAAGACATACATTTGAGGCCGCGATAGTACGGCGGGAAAATTATATGAAAAGTCGAGGTGACGACGGAAGAAATTTTTGGAGATGAAGTAATGAAGAAAGAGATAGAGGCTATGTGAGGAGAATCATAGCACTATACATAAACAATATGACGGCGGCAACTTAGTCTTGAGAAGCCTAAGTATAATTGGTCTATACCGCACACAAGAGAGGACTGAGTACACCTGACTAATAGGGTACTGCAGTAGGAGAAGAGTGAAGGAGATGTAAGACATACATTTGAGGCCGCGATAGTACGGCGGGAAAATTATATGAAAAGTCGTGGTGACGACGGAAGAAATTTTTGGAGATGAAGTAATGAAGAAAGAGATAGAGGCTATGTGAGGAGAGGCATAGCATACATACATAAACAATATGGCGGCGGCAGCTCAGTCTTGGGAAGACTTAGTATAATTGGTCTATACCGCATACAAGAGAGCACTGAGTACACCTGACCAATAGGGCACTGCAGTAGGGGAGTCGAGTAAAGGAGATGTAAGACGTACATTTGAGGCCGCGGTAGCACGGCAAGAAAATTTTTGTGAAAAGTCGTGGTGACGACGGAAATAGTAAGTCGTGGTGACGACGGCAGAAATACTACAGACTTAGATTTTTGATGAAGCACCACAAGAAGACAGCAACAATGGAACTGAACAACAACCACCCCAGCCACAACTACAACCCCAAGCATACACACTACAGTCGGGACTATGGAAGACGAGAGACAGCTACAAGCAGCGGGATGTAACATAAACCAGCAGAGACGAAGCCTTACAGAAGAGAACATCAGTCAACAACAACCACCAGCCTAGCCATACTACACAGAGACAACGCATCAGTGTTTGCAATGTTATCACATGGTCACAACCATCATTCCCTATTCCTTCGTTAATCCCAACATACTCCCTGCAACACCTGTTGCATCCCCAGTGATCATGTGAAGCGAACATGTGATGACAGAAGACGATCACTCACACCTTCAGAAGTATCAGCCGAATTGGAACTTTACAGAAGGAAACAGAAGCCAACCATGACTACCAGCCACAAGTTGACATCAGCCTAGACGATCAAGTCGGGGCATTGAAGATGGGAGACCTTTGCAGTCAACGGGAAATGACATACTACAGCGGAGTCGAAGCCTTACAGAAGAAATAAGGAAGCAAGAAGCACATAAGAAACTAGATGCACTACACGAAGACAACACATCAGTGTTCGCAATGCTATTCACATGGTCACAACCATCATTCCCTATCCCTACGTCAGCCATAACATATTCCCTGTGACACCTGTCGCATCCCCAGTGATCATGTGAAGCGAACAGGTGATGACAAGTGACATACAAGCAACAAGATGGAACTATGCAGCAGAACCGGAGCCGTACAGAAGGAAGAATGAGGCAACAACCACAACCACTAGTCAAGCTAACCCCAGCTTATATACTACAGTTGGGATGATGAAGATGAGATATCCTTACAACCACAGAGAAACAACAAAACTTATCATCATCATCGAAGACCTACAGCACAGCTTATAAACTTTAGCAACAATATTGCTGACGAGATGGTACTACTTATACAATCAGAACTTGTCAACACATAGCAAAGAAGATGATATTGAAAGAATGGACGACTTTAACAACACCAAACTCAGAATGTATACAACATCAAGTAAACAAGCTATTGTCATACTGACAACCACAACATATTAACTCGTTCGTCCTCATCCTCCTGCAGAGCGACTATAAATAACATCACAACTGATACCAACTTCATCAGTACGACAGTCGTCTCTACAGTAGAGAAATTTACACTGTTGGAGTTTACAAATCAGATCTCCAAATTCATACAAACAGTGTAATCGCCGTAAAGTACTTCCCCAGCAAATAGTACTAAGTCACAGCACTTCCCCAGCTATAGTGCTTAATCAAGGTACCCCAATCAACGGTATCCAACGGTTAGTTAGTTCATTAGGTCTCAGTGGTAAACTCAAGTAGTTGTTGACATCTCAGTACACTTACACATTTACATTATACACTAATTTGGTGAAAATAAGGTAGAAGAAACTTAATGGTGAGCAACAGTATAGATAGTAATCAACTACAGTAATCACATAAACAGGAAACATTCTATGTAGTGATAGGACTTTGATCACATGCACATGAGTGATAGCTACTGTACTCTCGCGATATTCAGAGTGATAGTGAAATAGTTTATACAAGAGACCAACGTAACTGAGAAGTTAGATAAAACAATGAATTATTTCATAAAACAATTGAACAATATTTCAAGAAAGATACGGATTTCTAAAAGAGACAATAATAAGCTTCTTCACAAGATGAGACTTACCAAGACTTAGGTTAAAAGTTTTCCTGTTGATTTGCAATGTCCATGTTTTTCAGAGGTATACTTTCTCCACCACCAGGCATAGAGGGCAACAAGAAAAAAAAGAGATGTCACAGACCAATCCAGGGTGTGGCAGCAGAAAAAAAAGAGAAAAAAACCTAATCTCTCAGAGCTGCGCACATTAGACGGTAGATAAAGGGCCTTATTCCACATGACAGTGTTTATACAGGTGACTTCGAGATGAGATGTCTCCACAATTGATATTAATTGCAGGTTGGGTAAGATACAACACAGATGACCCTTACATGGGCATGTCCGCATTGAGTTGAGGCATTTTGGTCTGGAAAATTTTGGTTAAATCCGACATACAGGGGTACATGTATATAGTAACAGACTGAGCTTACGGTTTCGACAGATGCATCAAAGGCTAGCATCAGCCGAGCACATCCTGCTCTGACAATAGTGACTTAGGTCTTTTACTATCGCCCCAAGACAGATGGTAAGATTTCGCGTGATTAGTTGCATACATGACTGGTAATTCGACTGGTGCATCAAAGGCTAGAATCAGTCGAGCACATCACATCCTGACATAGTAACACATATTTCTTGCTGTCACTTTGGGGATGTTTACTTAATGCATGCTTGGTGACGCTATATATTATATTCCTACTACTCTGCCTATCTGACCGTTGCAATGAACACTGACATTGACGGCAGATACTATAGACATATTAAGGACTGACAAACCTCTGTTTCCAGAGGCAGTACCATGTCGCCTATATATATATATATATGTATATAAATAGAATGTATAATTATAATGTTTTAGAAGTATTAAGTACAATGTTTACTTGTTTACTTGTTTTTTAGTACGATGTTATTGAGATGCTAGAATAGACATATATAATCTTAAGAGTGTGACAAACTACAATAACTACACATAGTCTTGGGAAACTTAATAGACTTCTTCCCAAGGTACAAGATGCAGCATACTACATGATCAACACTGACATTGAAAAAAATGTATAGTACCTTAAGTGAATGTTAATTGCTATAATGTACCTATCTCAGGCATAGAGGTGTTCAGGACTAGAAAAAAAAGAGAACAGAGATGAGAAAGGATCCAGACTTAGTCATATGGAGTCTTACTCATGGACGTAAGCAAATATTACACTGAGGATGAACGTCCCTATATATATTTTTTATAGCACTGGTTATGTAGAGATACAAGGGATAAAACTTGGTTGCATTATTGGGTACTACTTGTTTGACAGATGATGGTAATGAATTAAGTAAATACAATGTTCATTTATGCCTTTTATATATTCATGTAATATTTTATGTTGAAGTAGTAATTAATGAGATGCTCTAGTTGTAGCATTGATATTAGGTTTATAATGTAGTCTCACTATTACGATTTAATTTGCTTGTAATTTCGAGTCGTCTATGGTAATAGTATTAGAGATATTAGTGGGGTAAATAGATAATAGTTTTTTTGATAGAACACAAATGTTTCCCTGCGGGATACATTTGAACGGCCCCGGGACGTATATGTCACCGTGTGGTTTTACAGTGTAAAATACACTGTAGGTTAAAGTCAGTCGAACAGTTATTTGGTGTTAACAAGATGAAAGAGTATACAAAAATGGGTTAGAAAATCAGAATAATTTAAGTGATAAGTTATTTGTTCTTAACTCTTTAAGTCCCAATCGACTTTATATATCCATTAGGGGTTAGACGCGCTTGGCCCAATCAACTTTATAAAGCGTTTAGTATATGTGCCTCAGTTTGAGACTATTTCTAATTATAACTACACACAAACCACACAAAACGTCATTTCCGACTGCAAGTACATTCTTTTAAATACCGCATGTGTTTAAGAGTGAACGGGTTTTTGTTTTGAGATATTTATTTTAAAATGCACCGGGGTGGCCATTTTTGCTTGGGCCAAACCAACTTTTTTGCTTGGGACTGAAAGAGTTAACATGGGAGATAAAAGAATGAAAATGTAGTGTTTTTTGTAAGGGAGGGAACCTTTTTAGACTTTAAAGTAATCTAAGTATATATCATTAGAGTTTACCAAATTTGCATATCAGTTTAGTCTTAGTAAAGATATAGAAGGATTAATGAAATTAAGGTAAAAAGTACTAAGGGGAATAACAATATTATTAGCGCCCTTTACAGTTAAGAGAACGCAGAGTAGAATAAACCGCACGTGGAAAGTAAGCGAAATGTAAACAGTTATGTAGCACAGTTCACGGGATTGACAGCATAGAATTAAGCGTGGCGATAGGTGAGTGAACTGAATAACGGACCAATCGCATTCACTCAAAAACAACTTTGGATCATCAGATAGGAAATTGAAGGACGAAAAGAGAAGAGTCACGTCAGAAACTTTGCGGAAGCAAGAAGTGCCGCCCAGGGCTCTCAAGAAACGAACTTGTGGTCAACAGTTGTTCGTATCCAGAAACTGATAGCTAGATTTAGAATTTTTTATCGATAGGAATTCATGAGAGTAGATTATCTGTGGTTAAATACTGAGATGAACATATTAGGAATAGATTAAGGGTGAACAGTAGGGATTGTGATAGGTGCTGGACTTCGTTTTAAAATGGTAAGAGGAAATTTTGAACTATTATTTTGACTTTCAGCAAATTTGTCACAGGCTAACGACGCTCACATTTAAGGGAGCGAGCTACAGAAGAGAATATTGAAGCAAGGGCATAATTAAAGCTTACAAAGTAAACAACTTTTATTATCAGATAGCCAGGATGGGCTGTCATACCAAGAAGATGAGGCATTGCCATTAAACGAGATTGCATTGAACTAAAGGGTTCACAGCACTGACATTTATGAAACATATTATGCGCTCTCTCATATAAGAGTAAGTATGAAGACGCCACCACAAGAGAATCTGATATTCATGAAACATCTCATGCGCTCTCTCATATTAGAGTAAGTATGGTGGAGGCCATTTTGGTGTTGGACATTGTTTGATTATTTCAGGTGTAGCTATTGAATCTTACATGCTGCATTTAAAGGAGTTAAACCTAACTAGGTACAGATTGGGTGAGAACATGACTCCAAGGATTTAGAACTGTTGTAGAAAATGAGAGAAATCGTGTAAAATAAGAAGGAACTTTATTAGGCTAGGTATACCACGAAATATGCAAGAGGCTACAGGAGAAACAATATATATAACTATGCTTTGAGATATTTGATTGAATCAAGTGGAAGGCTTGAGGACATTGTAATAGAGAACTGTATCTGATGAATTTTGTTGGTTGATCTTGGATTATCTTATGTAAATAAAAGTTGTTTTCGAAATTGAATCACATCACTCAGGTTGCTTTGATGTGTGAAGAGATTAAGGAATGGAGAGTTATTAGAAGTGAGTAATAGGAGAGATAGAAATAATAGAACACCCTATACACATCAGTCGCTATACACCACCAAGGAGGGAAGAACGTGGTCTGGGTTGAACAAAAGACGAACCTTATATCATCCAGGAATCATCATCTCTGGCGGAACAAGGGGGCCAGTAGGAGAAATAGTCTCACTTGGAGGAAAGAAACAAAGTAAATAATAGATAACTAGGCCTGCCTCAGTCACCTAGTTACAGTTAGGATTAGACAGGGACCATCACCAGCTCGGTCACATACTAACTTATTTGGTGCCTTTGGACCAGTTCACGGCAACACCGCCACTGTGACATAATATCCTATTTGGTGCCTTTTGGACCAGTCTTCAAAACCAAGATACCGGCACGGTTACATATAACTTATTTGGCGCCGTGACCACTCCTCCTACAGCGACATGGCCACATCACAAGAAAAGATAGAATACCAGCAACAACAACAACAACAGCCTATATGAGAATACCAACAGAACAAGAATCATAGACAGAGAAGGATAAATAGTTGACTTGAACAGATATTCAAACATGGAGAGTTGTGCAAGAACCATACAGAACAGAAGGAAGAGAATAGCATTGAGAGACTTCGCTTCAGAGCTAAAGCGTTGCAGGAATTATGCAATCGATTTTCCTTGCATCAGAATAGTGGATGGATTGGTTGCAAAAGTATATAAAATTGAAATAAAGGAGATTGTTGAAATCAAGCTACAACCATTCAAAGTCAAAGAAGGAAGACCAATATTGAAATTGAAAAAACGAACTGAACCTGCAGTTACTAGAATAGAGCCTCAGACAGAGAATGTCGCAGTGCAAACGGATGACAGGTTTAAGAAAAGTTTAATCCCAGTCAGGATAAAGTCAAAACAAGTTACAAATATCGCAGTACAAACGGATGACAAGTTTAAGAAAAGTTTAATCCCAGTCAGGATAAAGTCAAAACAAGTTACAAATATCGCAGTACAAACGGATGACAGGTTTAAGAAGAGTCGAATCCCAATCAGGATAAAGTCAAGACAAGTTACACATGTCGCAGTACAAACAGATGACTTACCTGATCCGAATAGTGTTGAAATGGTTGATAAGATAGAAAAGCTGACATCTAAAGAAAGAAATAGTGATATAACAGAAGTAGAAGACACTTATTATGATGCACCGTGCGAATTTATTGATAGGGAATTTGAGGAGCTGAGAATGGTCGATAATACAGAAAAGCTGACATCGGAAGGAAAAGATGTGAAGAATGACAGTACAATTATAACGCCAGATACATTCTTGTCGATGCTATGGAGTCAAAAACAGGCACGTAAGAAAGATAAACAGTGGAGAAAAGTCCATCAAACAATTGCAAATGTTCCAGAGCAAGAAACTGCTGATGAGATGCTGAACAGTTTAGTGTTAAAAGGAATAGGTGTTCTACAAGACATAAAGACATTACTTCTTCAGAAAGGACAGTCAAGTCAAATTAACATTCAAGATCAAGTGCAAGATGAGAAACAAGAAGCTATCACATGCAAGAATCCAGAAAGAACTGACCTGAAAGTGCAAAGTCATATACCTGTTCCAGAGCTGAAGCAAGTTACAGCATCAGCACAGATAGAGTCGGCAACACAGACGGAGAATACAGCTACAATTTCGGCAACACAGACAGAGAATACAGCATCAGCACAGATGAACTCAGCAACACAAACAGAGAATACAGCGACAGTTTCGGCAACACAGACGGAGAATACAGCTACAATTTCGGCAACACAGACAGAGAATACAGCATCAGCACAGATGGACTCAGCAACACAAACAGAAAACACAGTTGCAGATTCAGCAATACAAACAGAGAATAGAGTTGCAAGTTCAGCAACACAAACAGATGTTGATCTTAACGCTGACGCATCTAGAAGGCATGTGGGAACAACAGTGGGAAAGAGTTCTGTCAAAACAGGTCCACAAGAAGTACAAGACATAAACACATCTTATAGGTGTACAAGAACAGTACAGAATGTTAACAGCGGTCCGGAGAAGAAGAAAATTATCAAGGTACCTAATCCAAGTGAACAGGAGTTAAAGACAGCAATAAAAGACCTACTGGAGGGAGTTAGTTCTCACACAGTAGTAGTAGATTATATACGGTCATGTCTGGAGAGAGAGTTTCATACAGACTTATCGGGAAGACAAGATGAACTTCGCAGACTTGTGGAGAGAGTATTGGAAGAACTTGAGCGCTGGCATGTCAAGATCAGGGATAACAACTACTTCTCAGATTCATCATCAAGTTATTCAGACAGTGTATCGTCAGATGAAGATAGAATTATAGACTCCGACGAAAATGCAGAAGGATACTCGTCGGTCGAGTTTGGGTATGCAACGGACGAAGAAGGCCATAGATATTATGGGCCGACAAATAAGAAAAGTTACCCTGGATGTACAAGTCAAATGAAGAAAACTAGTAAGAAGTTCCAACCAAGCGTAAATGAGTTAAAAGAAACAATAAGACGCAACATAAGAGGAAGCGACCCCAACATCTTGTCAATAAAGTCGGTGCACAGAGTGTTAGAATTCGAGTTTGATATGGACTTATCACAAAGAATAAATGAAGTAAGACAGCTTGTGAGAGATGTAATCCAAGAGGAGGGTGAAGACACAGTTAAGAAGAAACAAAGACGACTTGTAGAAGAACTTCAGCACAAGAATGACATGACTAAGAAAATGGTCAAAGTGGTTGGACCAAACATGGACGAGTTGAAGAAGGAAATAGAAGTCATCATAGCACAGCCTGGGCTTGACGGGTCACGAGGACAAGTATGGACATTGCTACAAGAAAAGTATCAGACACAATTTCTAGAGATAAGAAATGAATTAGATATGGTTATAACGAAAATGTTAGATGATACAAACGAGAAGAGATGTAGAGAGCGAGATAAACGTGGTCGAATGCAGAGGAGAAATAGAGGAAGAGGCAAATACAGATATTGATAAACAGATAACGTTAGAGGCGCTTCAAAGAAGAGAGGCCATAATGATGAAGTTTTTAGACATGGCGAATAAGTAAAGAGACAATGGTGTTGAAATTGATGGAGCTTATAGGTAAATAAGCATATAGAGGAAATATAGGAGGCTATGTGAGTGATGGCATAGCATATTATGAGAGGTAAACAAAATGGCGGCGGCAGCTTAGTCTTGAGAAGATTAAGTATAGGTGGTCTGTACCGCAAACAAAATAAGGGAGAAATAAGGGAGACAAGGAGTTGACAAACAACAGTTAGCATTGGAGATGCTGAAGTTGATGAATAAGTTAACATAGGAGGAAGCTATGAGAGTAGAGACATAGCATATTAAGAGATACAGATCGAGGGGATTTCCGATCTAAGAGCCGAGACAGGCTGAGACATAGAAGTGATAGTAGAAGGAGAGATACGGGTCGACGTGGTTACCGATCCAAGAGCCGAGAAGCTTATAGAAACAGTAGTAGAAACAGAGAAACTACTAAGGATCGAGGGAGATACCGATCTAGTAGTAGAGAGGAGGAGAGAAATAGGATTATAATTAGAGGTCGCGGTTGCGACATAGAACCTGAGAGGAACTAAGGGAGTGCGAGACGGAGTTTGAAGAGTTAGAAAGGAAACATGTAACGGCACCTAAGGCAGGTGATAATAGAAGAACAGATATGGATCGACGGGATTATCGATCCAAGAGCCAGAGAGGCTCGTATGTTGAAGTTGATGGAGCTTATAGGTAAATAAGCATATAGAGGAAAAATAGGAGGCTATGTGAGTAATGGCATAGCATACATACATAAACAATATGGCGGCGGCAACTTAGTCTTGAGAAGCCTAAGTATAATTGGTCTATACCGCACACAAGAGAGGACTGAGTACACCTGACTAATAGGGTACTGCAGTAGGAGAAGAGTGAAGGAGATGTAAGACATACATTTGAGGCCGCGATAGTACGGCGGGAAAATTATATGAAAAGTCGAGGTGACGACGGAAGAAATTTTTGGAGATGAAGTAATGAAGAAAGAGATAGAGGCTATGTGAGGAGAATCATAGCACTATACATAAACAATATGACGGCGGCAACTTAGTCTTGAGAAGCCTAAGTATAATTGGTCTATACCGCACACAAGAGAGGACTGAGTACACCTGACTAATAGGGTACTGCAGTAGGAGAAGAGTGAAGGAGATGTAAGACATACATTTGAGGCCGCGATAGTACGGCGGGAAAATTATATGAAAAGTCGTGGTGACGACGGAAGAAATTTTTGGAGATGAAGTAATGAAGAAAGAGATAGAGGCTATGTGAGGAGAGGCATAGCATACATACATAAACAATATGGCGGCGGCAGCTCAGTCTTGGGAAGACTTAGTATAATTGGTCTATACCGCATACAAGAGAGCACTGAGTACACCTGACCAATAGGGCACTGCAGTAGGGGAGTCGAGTAAAGGAGATGTAAGACGTACATTTGAGGCCGCGGTAGCACGGCAAGAAAATTTTTGTGAAAAGTCGTGGTGACGACGGAAATAGTAAGTCGTGGTGACGACGGCAGAAATACTACAGACTTAGATTTTTGATGAAGCACCACAAGAAGACAGCAACAATGGAACTGAACAACAACCACCCCAGCCACAACTACAACCCCAAGCATACACACTACAGTCGGGACTATGGAAGACGAGAGACAGCTACAAGCAGCGGGATGTAACATAAACCAGCAGAGACGAAGCCTTACAGAAGAGAACATCAGTCAACAACAACCACCAGCCTAGCCATACTACACAGAGACAACGCATCAGTGTTTGCAATGTTATCACATGGTCACAACCATCATTCCCTATTCCTTCGTTAATCCCAACATACTCCCTGCAACACCTGTTGCATCCCCAGTGATCATGTGAAGCGAACATGTGATGACAGAAGACGATCACTCACACCTTCAGAAGTATCAGCCGAATTGGAACTTTACAGAAGGAAACAGAAGCCAACCATGACTACCAGCCACAAGTTGACATCAGCCTAGACGATCAAGTCGGGACATTGAAGATGGGAGACCTTTGCAGTCAACGGGAAATGACATACTACAGCGGAGTCGAAGCCTTACAGAAGAAATAAGGAAGCAAGAAGCACATGAGAAACTAGATGCACTACACGAAGACAACACATCAGTGTTCGCAATGCTATTCACATGGTCACAACCATCATTCCCTATCCCTACGTCAGCCATAACATATTCCCTGTGACACCTGTCGCATCCCCAGTGATCATGTGAAGCGAACAGGTGATGACAAGTGACATACAAGCAACAAGATGGAACTATGCAGCAGAACCGGAGCCGTACAGAAGGAAGAATGAGGCAACAACCACAACCACTAGTCAAGCTAACCCCAGCTTATATACTACAGTTGGGATGATGAAGATGAGATATCCTTACAACCACAGAGAAACAACAAAACTTATCATCATCATCGAAGACCTACAGCACAGCTTATAAACTTTAGCAACAATATTGCTGACGAGATGGTACTACTTATACAATCAGAACTTGTCAACACATAGCAAAGAAGATGATATTGAAAGAATGGACGACTTTAACAACACCAAACTCAGAATGTATACAACATCAAGTAAACAAGCTATTGTCATACTGACAACCACAACATATTAACTCGTTCGTCCTCATCCTCCTGCAGAGCGACTATAAATAACATCACAACTGATACCAACTTCATCAGTACGACAGTCGTCTCTACAGTAGAGAAATTTACACTGTTGGAGTTTACAAATCAGATCTCCAAATTCATACAAACAGTGTAATCGCCGTAAAGTACTTCCCCAGCAAATAGTACTAAGTCACAGCACTTCCCCAGCTATAGTGCTTAATCAAGGTACCCCAATCAACGGTATCCAACGGTTAGTTAGTTCATTAGGTCTCAGTGGTAAACTCAAGTAGTTGTTGACATCTCAGTACACTTACACATTTACATTATACACTAATTTGGTGAAAATAAGGTAGAAGAAACTTAATGGTGAGCAACAGTATAGATAGTAATCAACTACAGTAATCACATAAACAGGAAACATTATATGTAGTGATAGGACTTTGATCACATGCACATGAGTGATAGCTACTGTACTCTCGCGATATTCAGAGTGATAGTGAAATAGTTTATACAAGAGACCAACGTAACTGAGAAGTTAGATAAAACAATGAATTATTTCATAAAACAATTGAACAATATTTCAAGAAAGATACGGATTTCTAAAAGAGACAATAATAAGCTTCTTCACAAGATGAGACTTACCAAGACTTAGGTTAAAAGTTTTCAAGTTGATTTGCAATGTCCATGTTTTTCAGAGGTATACTTTCTCCACCACCAGGCATAGAGGGCAACAAGATAAAAAAAGAGATGTCACAGACCAATCCAGGGTGTGGCAGCAGAAAAAAAAGAGAAAAAACCTACTCTCTCAGAGCTGCGCACATTAGACGGTAGATAAAGGGCCTTATTCCACATGACAGTGTTTATACAGGTGACTTCGAGATGAGATGTCTCCACAATTGATATTAATTGCAGGTTGGGTAAGATACAACACAGATGACCCTTACATGGGCATGTCCGCATTGAGTTGAGGCATTTTGGTCTGGAAAATTTTGGTTAAATCCGACATACAGGGGTACATGTATATAGTAACAGACTGAGCTTACGGTTTCGACAGATGCATCAAAGGCTAGCATCAGCCGAGCACATCCTGCTCTGACAATAGTGACTTAGGTCTTTTACTATCGCCCCAAGACAGATGGTAAGATTTCGCGTGATTAGTTGCATACATGACTGGTAATTCGACTGGTGCATCAAAGGCTAGAATCAGTCAAGCACATCACATCCTGACATAGTAACACATATTTCTTGCTGTCATTTTGGGGATGTTTACTTAATGCATGCTTGGTGACGCTATATATTATATTCCTACTATTCTGCCTATCTGACCGTTGCAATGAATACTGACATTGACGGCAGATACTATAGACATATTAAGGACTGACAAACCTCTGTTTCCAGAGGCAGTACCATGTCGCCTACATATATATGTATATAAATAGAATGTATAATTATAATGTTTGAGAAGTATTAAGTACAATGTTTACTTGTTTACTTGTTTTTTAGTACGATGTTATTGAGATGCTAGAATAGACATATATAATCTTAAGAGTGTGACAAACTACAATAACTACACATAGTCTTGGGAAACTTAATAGACTTCTTCCCAAGGTACAAGATGCAGCATACTACATGATCAACACTGACATTGAAAAAAATGTATAGTACCTTAAGTGCATGTTAATTGCTATAATGTACCTATCTCAGGCATAGAGGTGTTCAGGACTAGAAAAAAAAGGAGAACAGAGATGAGAAAGGATCCAGACTTAGTCATATGGAGTCTTACTCATGGAAGTAAGCAAATATTACACTGAGGATGAACGTCCCTATATATATTTTTTATAGCACTGGTTATGTAGAGATACAAGGGATAAAACTTGGTTGCATTATTGGGTACTACTTGTTTGACAGATGATGGTAATGAATTAAGTAAATACAATGTTCATTTATGCCTTTTATATATTCATGTAATATTTTATGTTGAAGTAGTAATTAATGAGATGCTCTAGTTGTAGCATTGATATTAGGTTTATAATGTAGTCTCACTATTACGATTTAATTTGCTTGTAATTTCGAGTCGTCTATGGTAATAGTATTAGAGATATTAGTGGGGTAAATAGATAATAGTTTTTTTTGATAGAACACAAATGTTTCCCTGCGGGATACATTTGAACGGCCCCGGGACGTATATGTCACCGTGTGGTTTTACAGTGTAAAATACACTGTAGGTTAAAGTCAGTCGAACAGTTATTTGGTGTTAACAAGATGAAAGAGTATATAAAAATGGGTTAGAAAATCAGAATAATTTAAGTGATAAGTTATTTGTTCTTAACATGGGAGATAAAAGAATGAAAATGTAGTGTTTTTTTGTAAGGGAGGGAACCTTTTTAGACTTTAAAGTAATCTAAGTATATATCATTAGAGTTTACCAAATTTGCATATCAGTTTAGTCTTAGTAAAGATATAGAAGGATTAATGAAATTAAGGTAAAAAGTACTAAGGGGAATAACAATATTATTAGCGCCCTTTACAGTTAAGAGAACGCAGAGTAGAATAAACCACACGTGGAAAGTAAGCGAAATGTAAACAGTTATGTAGCACAGTTCACGGGATTGACAGCATAGAATTAAGCGTGGCGATAGGTGAGTGAACTGAATAACGGACCAATCGCATTCACTCAAAAACGACTTTGGATCATCAGATAGGAAATTGAAGGACGAAAAGAGAAGAGTCACGTCAGAAACTTTGCGGAAGCAAGAAGTGCCGCCCAGGGCTCTCAAGAAACGAACTTGTGGTCAACAGTTGTTCGTATCCAGAAACTGATAGCTAGATTTAGAATTTTTTATCGATAGGAATTCAGGAGAGTAGATTATCTGTGGTTAAATACTGAGATGAACATATTAGGAATAGATTAAGGGTGAACAGTAGGGATTGTGATAGGTGCTGGACTTCGTTTTAAAATGGTAAGAGGAAATTTTGAACTATTATTTTGACTTTCAGCAAATTTGTCACAGGCTAACGACGCTCACATTTAAGGGAGCGAGCTACAGAAGAGAATATTGAAGCAAGGACATAATTAAAGCTTACAAAGTAAACAACTTTTATTATCAGATAGCCAGGATGGGCTGTCATACCAAGAAGATGAGGCATTGCCATTAAACGAGATTGCATTGAACTAAAGGGTTCACAGCACTGACATTTATGAAACATATTATGCGCTCTCTCATATAAGAGTAAGTATGAAGACGCCACCACAAGAGAATCTGATATTCATGAAACATCTCATGCGCTCTCTCATATTAGAGTAAGTATGGTGGAGGCCATTTTGGTGTTGGACATTGTTTGATTATTTCAGGTGTAGCTATTGAATCTTACATGCTGCATTTAAAGGAGTTAAACCTAACTAGGTACAGATTGGGTGAGAACATGACTCCAAGGATTTAGAACTGTTGTAGAAAATGAGAGAAATCGTGTAAAATAAGAAGGAACTTTATTAGGCTAGGTATACCACGAAATATGCAAGAGGCTACAGGAGAAACAATATATATAACTATGCTTTGAGATATTTGATTGAATCAAGTGGAAGGCTTGAGGACATTGTAATAGAGAACTGTATCTGATGAATTTTGTTGGTTGATCTTGGATTATCTTATGTAAATAAAAGTTGTTTTCGAAATTGAATCACATCACTCAGGTTGCTTTGATGTGTGAAGAGATTAAGGAATGGAGAGTTATTAGAAGTGAGTAATAGGAGAGATAGAAATAATAGAACACCCTATACACATCAGTCGCTATACACCACCAAGGAGGGAAGAACGTGGTCTGGGTTGAACAAAAGACGAACCTTATATCATCCAGGAATCATCATCTCTGGCGGAACAAGGGGGCCAGTAGGAGAAATAGTCTCACTTGGAGGAAAGAAACAAAGTAAATAATAGATAACTAGGCCTGCCTCAGTCACCTAGTTACAGTTAGGATTAGACAGGGACCATCACCAGCTCGGTCACATACTAACTTATTTGGTGCCTTTGGACCAGTTCACGGCAACACCGCCACTGTGACATAATATCCTATTTGGTGCCTTTTGGACCAGTCTTCAAAACCAAGATACCGGCACGGTTACATATAACTTATTTGGCGCCGTGACCACTCCTCCTACAGCGACATGGCCACATCACAAGAAAAGATAGAATACCAGCAACAACAACAACAACAGCCTATATGAGAATACCAACAGAACAAGAATCATAGACAGAGAAGGATAAATAGTTGACTTGAACAGATATTCAAACATGGAGAGTTGTGCAAGAACCATACAGAACAGAAGGAAGAGAATAGCATTGAGAGACTTCGCTTCAGAGCTAAAGCGTTGCAGGAATTATGCAATCGATTTTCCTTGCATCAGAATAGTGGATGGATTGGTTGCAAAAGTATATAAAATTGAAATAAAGGAGATTGTTGAAATCAAGCTACAACCATTCAAAGTCAAAGAAGGAAGACCAATATTGAAATTGAAAAAACGAACTGAACCTGCAGTTACTAGAATAGAGCCTCAGACAGAGAATGTCGCAGTGCAAACGGATGACAGGTTTAAGAAAAGTTTAATCCCAGTCAGGATAAAGTCAAAACAAGTTACAAATATCGCAGTACAAACGGATGACAAGTTTAAGAAAAGTTTAATCCCAGTCAGGATAAAGTCAAAACAAGTTACAAATATCGCAGTACAAACGGATGACAGGTTTAAGAAGAGTCGAATCCCAATCAGGATAAAGTCAAGACAAGTTACACATGTCGCAGTACAAACAGATGACTTACCTGATCCGAATAGTGTTGAAATGGTTGATAAGATAGAAAAGCTGACATCTAAAGAAAGAAATAGTGATATAACAGAAGTAGAAGACACTTATTATGATGCACCGTGCGAATTTATTGATAGGGAATTTGAGGAGCTGAGAATGGTCGATAATACAGAAAAGCTGACATCGGAAGGAAAAGATGTGAAAAATGACAGTACAATTATAACGCCAGATACATTCTTGTCGATGCTATGGAGTCAAAAACAGGCACGTAAGAAAGATAAACAGTGGAGAAAAGTCCATCAAACAATTGCAAATGTTCCAGAGCAAGAAACTGCTGATGAGATGCTGAACAGTTTAGTGTTAAAAGGAATAGGTGTTCTACAAGACATAAAGACATTACTTCTTCAGAAAGGACAGTCAAGTCAAATTAACATTCAAGATCAAGTGCAAGATGAGAAACAAGAAGCTATCACATGCAAGAATCCAGAAAGAACTGACCTGAAAGTGCAAAGTCATATACCTGTTCCAGAGCTGAAGCAAGTTACAGCATCAGCACAGATAGAGTCGGCAACACAGACGGAGAATACAGCTACAATTTCGGCAACACAGACAGAGAATACAGCATCAGCACAGATGAACTCAGCAACACAAACAGAGAATACAGCGACAGTTTCGGCAACACAGACGGAGAATACAGCTACAATTTCGGCAACACAGACAGAGAATACAGCATCAGCACAGATGGACTCAGCAACACAAACAGAAAACACAGTTGCAGATTCAGCAATACAAACAGAGAATAGAGTTGCAAGTTCAGCAACACAAACAGATGTTGATCTTAACGCTGACGCATCTAGAAGGCATGTGGGAACAACAGTGGGAAAGAGTTCTGTCAAAACAGGTCCACAAGAAGTACAAGACATAAACACATCTTATAGGTGTACAAGAACAGTACAGAATGTTAACAGCGGTCCGGAGAAGAAGAAAATTATCAAGGTACCTAATCCAAGTGAACAGGAGTTAAAGACAGCAATAAAAGACCTACTGGAGGGAGTTAGTTCTCACACAGTAGTAGTAGATTATATACGGTCATGTCTGGAGAGAGAGTTTCATACAGACTTATCGGGAAGACAAGATGAACTTCGCAGACTTGTGGAGAGAGTATTGGAAGAACTTGAGCGCTGGCATGTCAAGATCAGGGATAACAACTACTTCTCAGATTCATCATCAAGTTATTCAGACAGTGTATCGTCAGATGAAGATAGAATTATAGACTCCGACGAAAATGCAGAAGGATACTCGTCGGTCGAGTTTGGGTATGCAACGGACGAAGAAGGCCATAGATATTATGGGCCGACAAATAAGAAAAGTTACCCTGGATGTACAAGTCAAATGAAGAAAACTAGTAAGAAGTTCCAACCAAGCGTAAATGAGTTAAAAGAAACAATAAGACGCAACATAAGAGGAAGCGACCCCAACATCTTGTCAATAAAGTCGGTGCACAGAGTGTTAGAATTCGAGTTTGATATGGACTTATCACAAAGAATAAATGAAGTAAGACAGCTTGTGAGAGATGTAATCCAAGAGGAGGGTGAAGACACAGTTAAGAAGAAACAAAGACGACTTGTAGAAGAACTTCAGCACAAGAATGACATGACTAAGAAAATGGTCAAAGTGGTTGGACCAAACATGGACGAGTTGAAGAAGGAAATAGAAGTCATCATAGCACAGCCTGGGCTTGACGGGTCACGAGGACAAGTATGGACATTGCTACAAGAAAAGTATCAGACACAATTTCTAGAGATAAGAAATGAATTAGATATGGTTATAACGAAAATGTTAGATGATACAAACGAGAAGAGATGTAGAGAGCGAGATAAACGTGGTCGAATCCAGAGGAGAAATAGAGGAAGAGGCAAATACAGATATTGATAAACAGATAACGTTAGAGGCGCTTCAAAGAAGAGAGGCCATAATGATGAAGTTTTTAGACATGGCGAATAAGTAAAGAGACAATGGTGTTGAAATTGATGGAGCTTATAGGTAAATAAGCATATAGAGGAAATATAGGAGGCTATGTGAGTGATGGCATAGCATATTATGAGAGGTAAACAAAATGGCGGCGGCAGCTTAGTCTTGAGAAGATTAAGTATAGGTGGTCTGTACCGCAAACAAAATAAGGGAGAAATAAGGGAGACAAGGAGTTGACAAACAACAGTTAGCATTGGAGATGCTGAAGTTGATGAATAAGTTAACATAGGAGGAAGCTATGAGAGTAGAGACATAGCATATTAAGAGAAACAGATCGAGGGGATTTCCGATCTAAGAGCCGAGACAGGCTGTGACATAGAAGTGATAGTAGAAGGAGAGATACGGGTCGACGTGGTTACCGATCCAAGAGCCGAGAAGCTTATAGAAACAGTAGTAGAAACAGAGAAACTACTAAGGATCGAGGGAGATACCGATCTAGTAGTAGAGAGGAGGAGAGAAATAGGATTATAATTAGAGGTCGCGGTAGCGACATAGAACCTGAGAGGAACTAAGGGAGTGCGAGATGGAGTTTGAAGAGTTAGAAAGGAAACATGTAACGGCACCTAAGGCAGGTGATAATAGAAGAACAGATATGGATCGACGGGATTATCGATCCAAGAGCCAGAGAGGCTCGTATGTTGAAGTTGATGGAGCTTATAGGTAAATAAGCATATAGAGGAAAAATAGGAGGCTATGTGAGTAATGGCATAGCATACATACATAAACAATATGGCGGCGGCAACTTAGTCTTGAGAAGCCTAAGTATAATTGGTCTATACCGCACACAAGAGAGGACTGAGTACACCTGACTAATAGGGTACTGCAGTAGGAGAAGAGTGAAGGAGATGTAAGACATACATTTGAGGCCGCGATAGTACGGCGGGAAAATTATATGAAAAGTCGAGGTGACGACGGAAGAAATTTTTGGAGATGAAGTAATGAAGAAAGAGATAGAGGCTATGTGAGGAGAATCATAGCACTATACATAAACAATATGACGACGGCAACTTAGTCTTGAGAAGCCTAAGTATAATTGGTCTATACCGCACACAAGAGAGGACTGAGTACACCTGATTAATAGGGTACTGCAGTAGGAGAAGAGTGAAGGAGATGTAAGACATACATTTGAGGCCGTGATAGTACGGCGGGAAAATTATATGAAAAGTCGTGGTGACGACGGAAGAAATTTTTGGAGATGAAGTAATGAAGAAAGAGATAGAGGCTATGTGAAGAGAGGCATAGCATACATACATAAACAATATGGCGGCGGCAGCTCAGTTTTGGGAAGACTTAGTATAATTGGTCTATACCGCATACAAGAGAGCACTGAGTACACCTGACCAATAGGGCACTGCAGTAGGGGAGTCGAGTAAAGGAGATGTAAGACGTACATTTGAGGCCGCGGTAGCACGGCAAGAAAATTTTTGTGAAAAGTCGTGGTGACGACGGAAATAGTAAGTCGTGGTGACGACGGCAGAAATACTACAGACTTAGATTTTTGATGAAGCACCACAAGAAGACAGCAACTATGGAACTGAACAACAACCACCCCAGCCACAACTACAACCCCAAGCATACACACTACAGTCGGGACTATGGAAGACGAGAGACAGCTACAAGCAGCGGGATGTAACATAAACCAGCAGAGACGAAGCCTTACAGAAGAGAACATCAGTCAACAACAACCACCAGCTTAGCCATACTACACAGAGACAACGCATCAGTGTTTGCAATGTTATCACATGGTCACAACCATCATTCCCTATTCCTTCGTTAATCCCAACATACTCCCTGCAACACCTGTTGCATCCCCAGTGATCATGTGAAGCGAACATGTGATGACAGAAGACGATCACTCACACCTTCAGAAGTATCAGCCGAATTGGAACTTTACAGAAGGAAACAGAAGCCAACCATGACTACCAGCCACAAGTTGACATCAGCCTAGACGATCAAGTCGGGACATTGAAGATGGGAGACCTTTGCAGTCAACGGGAAATGACATACTACAGCGGAGTCGAAGCCTTACAGAAGAAATAAGGAAGCAAGAAGCACATGAGAAACTAGATGCACTACACGAAGACAACACATCAGTGTTCGCAATGCTATTCACATGGTCACAACCATCATTCCCTATCCCTACGTCAGCCATAACATATTCCCTGTGACACCTGTCGCATCCCCAGTGATCATGTGAAGCGAACAGGTGATGACAAGTGACATACAAGCAACAAGATGGAACTATGCAGCAGAACCGGAGCCGTACAGAAGGAAGAATGAGGCAACAACCACAACCACTAGTCAAGCTAACCCCAGCTTATATACTACAGTTGGGATGATGAAGATGAGATATCCTTACAACCACAGAGAAACAACAAAACTTATCATCATCATCGAAGACCTACAGCACAGCTTATAAACTTTAGCAACAATATTGCTGACGAGATGGTACTACTTATACAATCAGAACTTGTCAACACATAGCAAAGAAGATGATATTGAAAGAATGGACGACTTTAACAAAACCAAACTCAGAATGTATACAACATCAAGTAAACAAGCTATTGTCATACTGACAACCACAACATATTAACTCGTTCGTCCTCATCCTCCTGCAGAGCGACTATAAATAACATCACAACTGATACCAACTTCATCAGTACGACAGTCGTCTCTACAGTAGAGAAATTTACACTGTTGGAGTTTACAAATCAGATCTCCAAATTCATACAAACAGTGTAATCGCCGTAAAGTACTTCCCCAGCAAATAGTACTAAGTCACAGCACTTCCCCAGCTATAGTGCTTAATCAAGGTACCCCAATCAACGGTATCCAACGGTTAGTTAGTTCATTAGGTCTCAGTGGTAAACTCAAGTAGTTGTTGACATCTCAGTACACTTACACATTTACATTATACACTAATTTGGTGAAAATAAGGTAGAAGAAACTTAATGGTGAGCAACAGTATAGATAGTAATCAACTACAGTAATCACATAAACAGGAAACATTCTATGTAGTGATAGGACTTTGATCACATGCACATGAGTGATAGCTACTGTACTCTCGCGATATTCAGAGTGATAGTGAAATAGTTTATACAAGAGACCAACGTAACTGAGAAGTTAGATAAAACAATGAATTATTTCATAAAACAATTGAACAATATTTCAAGAAAGATACGGATTTCTAAAAGAGAGAATAATAAGCTTCTTCACAAGATGAGACTTACCAAGACTTAGGTTAAAAGTTTTCCTGTTGATTTGCAATGTCCATGTTTTTCAGAGGTATACTTTCTCCACCACCAGGCATAGAGGGCAACAAGAAAAAAAAGAGATGTCACAGACCAATCCAGGGTGTGGCAGCAGAAAAAAAAAGAGAAAAAAACAACTCTCTCAGAGCTGCGCACATTAGACGGTAGATAAAGGGCCTTATTCCACATGACAGTGTTTATACAGGTGACTTCGAGATGAGATGTCTCCACAATTGATATTAATTGCAGGTTGGGTAAGATACAACACAGATGACCCTTACATGGGCATGTCCGCATTGAGTTGAGGCATTTTGGTCTGGAAAATTGTGGTTAAATCCGACATACAGGGGTACATGTATATAGTAACAGACTGAGCTTACGGTTTCGACAGATGCATCAAAGGCTAGCATCAGCCGAGCACATCCTGCTCTGACAATAGTGACTTAGGTCTTTTACTATCGCCCCAAGACAGATGGTAAGATTTCGCGTGATTAGTTGCATACATGACTGGTAATTCGACTGGTGCATCAAAGGCTAGAATCAGTCGAGCACATCACATCCCGGCATAGTAACACATATTTCTTGCTGTCACTTTGGGGATGTTTACTTAATGCATGCTTGGTGACGCTATATATTATATTCCTACTACTCTGCCTATGTGACCGTTGCAATGAATACTGACATTGACGGCAGATACTATAGACATATTAAGGACTGACAAACCTCTGTTTCCAGAGGCAGTACCATGTCGCCTATATATATATGTATATAAATAGAATGTATAATTATAATGTTTGAGAAGTATTAAGTACAATGTTTACTTGTTTTTTAGTACGATGTTATTGAGATGCTAGAATAGACATATATAATCTTAAGAGTGTGACAAACTACAATAACTACACATAGTCTTGGGAAACTTAATAGACGTCTTCCCAAGGTACAAGATGCAGCATACTACATGATCAACACTGACATTGGAAAAAATGTATAGTACCTTAAGTGCATGTTAATTGCTATAATGTACCTATCTCAGGCATAGAGGTGTTCAGGACTAGAAAAAAAAAGAGAACAGAGATGAGAAAGGATCCAGACTTAGTCATATGGAGTCTTACTCATGGACGTAAGTGTAACTGTACTTTTCTCTGATTGAGGTGATCACTGGCCCAAGACAGTATACATGTTGTTAGGTGTGTAGTGCGAGCGGATGATGGACTGAGTGTGGGTGCGAATGAAGGCGCGAATGTGTTTAGGCTCTTATGTATGTAGACCCTGCATCCCATACACTCACATGCAGTAGTCAAGGATGCTTGGACACTGCAGGCACGTTTCAAAACATTTATTGACGAGAACACACATGGTATCAACAGGAACAGTCAGTGTAAACAAGGTCATGCTGACCGGAAATCGATAGGTATACATTAGGCATTCATCAAGCTGGTAAACATTTGAATATTCGTGCATGGTCAATACAATGTTCTTCAATAAGGACAGTTCGTGGCGTCGCCCTGGGATTACTGACTAAACGCGTCAGATACCTTAATCACTTTGACACATAGGTGCAACTTGGAATTCCCAGCCAATTGCACATTATCAGGCTGTAGTATAATAGCCAAAAACACAGGCCTCGTTCTGACGTCGGCGGTGTTCTTCTGATAAGCAGGTTACCATCAACCCTGCAGTAATGCTTATTGTAGACATAAATATGCCGCCAATCTGCGGCTCCCACAATATATCTTCGTCACTGGATTTCTGGATGGTATGAAGACTAATAGTCTTGAATGGCTACCTTGAGCACAACATATAAGTTCTGAAATGGAGGACCGGTGAGCTGCAGTTCACAGACTAGGCAATCTTCTAACATGTTCTGCTACCGAAAGCATAGTAATGGAAAAAGTCGGTATTACCTGTAACCGAGTCCACAGAACAATATAAGAAACTCTGCTGTCATTCCAACGCACAGAGATTCACTGGGGAAAACTGCCAGTGCAGTCACTTCGAAGATTCTCCCCGAAAAACACAATGGACTCTCGTCCCTTCAGAAACCAGGACACTCTCCCGGTTCGCCGGAAGTCTAACTCAACTCCCGCTTAAAAAAACCTGCCCATGGGCATACGCCCGAACTGTCTACCTTTGACCCTAAAGGTCAAACACAATGAATGAATAAACAAGGGAAGACAACCCCTAATCAACCTGACATCGCAGGTAAAGACACAATTATTCTTATGATAAAAACATAAGCAAATAACTTGACAGATGACTCCGTCAAAAATGACAGCAACATATTACTACCACCCCCCTGTAAAAAAAAATGAAATTTTTTTTTTTAATATGTCCATGAGCAAGATTGCACAAGTATCACTTATGTGCTCATGAAAAAATGAACCTAATATCAGGTACAATAGACGCATAAACAAAGCGTCTGAAGAGGATACAAATCATCTCCCAACATAGGAGAAAATATCTCCTTTAAGCCAAACAAACTAAGGGGGTACCATTAAAGAAACCTAAGTTGCTGGCAATACCAATCATATATCAATCATTACTAAATACTACAATTATAGCAATATACAAATGTCATGAATTACAATGCTATATTAGCAACATATCACAAAATGAAATTTGTTAAATTATCTAAACATCATCCAAATACATTTGTATTACAACATATTAGGATATTAAGGACAGACAGAAGTCTGAAAGTGTATCAGGAAAAACTAGGACACAAGATTTAACTGGAATCATGTGGGCATCTGGACAATATGTCCGCCATCACATTATCCGAACCACGGATAGCTCGCACCGTGAAATGGAAAGGCTGAAGAGCAATAGCATAACGAGTAGATCTCGAGCTCTTCAAATCCTTACTTTGCATAGCCGTAAGAGCTTTTTGGTCGGTTTCCATAAAGAAATGCGCGCCCAGAAGGAACCTTTGTAGCTTAAGAATGGACCAAACTATAGCCAACAATTCACGATCTAAAACCGAGTAATTCCTTTCTGCCGCATTTAGCTTCCTAGAAATATACATTACAGGATGCAGAGTTCCTGAATATTCCTGCATTAGTGCCGCTCCAATCCCAGTGGAAGAGGCATCACTACGAAGAACAAAAGTCTTATCAATCGTTGGTAGTCTTAAGATAGGATGAGATGAGAACAAATTCTTAACCTGATCCAATGAAGATTGGCATTCCTGGGACCAACGCACCATATTAGGAGAACCTTTTTTCAATAACGATGAAAGTGGTGCCATAATGGAGGACAGATTCTCAATGAATCTTCCATAGAATTGTATCAATCCCAAGAGACTACGCACTTGCTTTTTTGTCTTCGGAACCGAGATATTTAATATCTTCGAAATGTTTTGGTCCTCTGTCTTCAACAGACCATGACCAACTCGATGACCTAGGAAGGAAATTTCACTAAACCCAACAAAAGCTTTAGAGGGTTTTGCAGTCAAACTATGCTCACGTAGAGTAGATAGCAATTCCTTTAGACCCAAATAGTGTTCCTCCCAAGTATCGCTGAAAAGACAGATGTCGTCTAAATATGCGATGACATCTGCACGATCTGATAGAATTCGTCGCATCATGCGTACGAAAGTCGCTGGGGCGTTCATAAGCCCGAAAGGCATAAAATTCCATTGAAACAGACCCCTAGGTGTCGAAAAAGCAGTGAGAGGTTTGGCGTGTTCCGTCAGTGGGACTTGCCAGTAACCTTTCGACAAGTCTACTTTAGTAAAGAATTTAGCTTTAGAAAGTCTAATAAGTAGATCATCTAATAATGGCATAGGTTCAGCATCGAACTTCGTAACTTGATTTAATTTGCGATAGTCAACGCAAAGACGTATGTTATTGTCTTTCTTTCGAACAATAACTATCGACGAAGAATAAGCTGAAGTGGATGGTTCAATTATTTGCAGTTGAATCATTTCATCCAATTCTTTCTCTACTTGTGCTTGAAAATGAATAGGTATTGGGTATGGTCTTACTCTGATCGGATTACGATCAGTAAGTATGATGTCATGTTCTATGACATCTGTGTGTCCAGGAATGTCGGTAAGGACATCCTGATATGATTGTAGCGTAGAGGATACTTGACGTTGCTCCTCAAAAGACAAGTTCGAAGAGATTGTAACGTCCCTCCACGATTCCGTTGAATTCAGTGGAATCGCAGGAAGAGGTAAGTTAACGTCAGAAAAAATAGTTTCCTCATCCTGTATACCGGACAGGGATGAGATGTGACCATGTTGGACTGGAGAGTCGTCCGTCGCCTGGAAAATAGGCTGCAAATAGTCTGGACGTTCAATAAACTCTGTTAGCATATTTATATGGAAGGTTTTATGCTTTCCATCCACATCGACGATGTAGTCGACATCGGAAATTTTGGAGACTATAGTGTATGGACCTTTCCATGAAATGAGAAGTCTATTCTCTCTTGAGGGAAGTAAGACATACATGGATTTTGTTGTTTCCAAGAAAAACTTTTATCAGATTGGTAACTTTTATTAAAGTTCTCATGAATATTAGAACCAAAATTCTGAGGACCTTTAAATTGTCTCCAATTACTTGAAGGGAAATTACCACGTGATGAACGCCTTTGGTGTTGTTCATAATCACGATTATCTTTCCTAGCCAAATTGTTGTTATTTTTGCCTATGGCAATGTGCTTAACATCATACTGCCTGAGCTGAGTACGATGGGTACTAACAGTTTTGTTTTCTTTTACGCACTTATCAGGAATCTGGGAATTCGATGCACGGTTTCCCTGAGGAATCTTAACATGATACTTATCAAAGTCCTCACCGTGATCCAAACTTGATTTACCTTTGTTGGCCTGACGCCAACTCCCATTAGAGGCAGTATTGTTATTCCGTGGGAAACTATATTTTCCACGAAAATGTTTGTTCCCATATTGCTTAATGTTACCATGAGCATTAAGTGCATGGATGTTTTTTTTCTCCCAACTAGAAATTTGTTGCGGGGTGCATTCCTTAACCCCATGAATACGACCGATTATAAGATCCGCAATAGGATTAGGAAGAAGACATGCATGGACATGTCCTGTGAAGAAGGGAGTGTCAATCCTAATAATATCAGTAGGATATTCTTCTATGGTCCCATCAAATGTAACACATTTGACCACTTTTCCAGTGGCACAGCAAGGATCTATCAGAGACTGCCTAACCCCGACGGTAGTACATCCCGAATCGAAAAGTACTGAGACTAGCCTATCATTTATTAGACCTTTATGTAAGATGAGAGATCCTCTCCCATCATGCGCAACTGTAGCAGGTAGAGCAGGAAGAGGGTGACCACAACTTAGAGTAGATACAGTCGATGAGTCGAACAATGTTAAGCATTGGGGGCATTCAGTTGCTCTCCCAAAATCGAAAGCACAACCAGTGATAGCCCTAGAGTTACCACTATCATTTACTGTATTACAGGCTCCATCAAACTCTTGTTGTGCAGAGTTTGCCTGTTGGAAAGGTCTTTTTTTGTTAAACCTAGGTCTGCCTCGATTATCATTTCCCCTGTAATTATTTCGACTATCATTTCCCCTGTAATTGTTATCATATTGCCTATTGTAATCATCATTCCGGTTTGAATCCCGGTTTCTAAATTCACCATCGTCATAATCTTGACGTCGAGAATGGTTATCTCGAAAGCTCGAATGGTTATTATTACGAAAACCCTTGCGAAAGTGTCTAAGATTATTCCCATTAAAATTACGAGAACTAAAATCTTGTCTCCAATTCATAGACGAAGAACCATCATGTGTTGGATTACTCCGCTTCTGAGTGTAATTCTGATTACTTCCCCTATTCCAGTTTTGTTGAGCACCCTGAAATTTTTTTTTGAAATTAGGGCCATATGGTGTTGCCGAAGCAGCTGGCAACCCTTCTTTCACTTTAGAATTGCTAACTGTAGCATGGGGATGCGCGGTGGCATACTGACAACAGTATTCCTCCATATCTTTTAAGTTTTTAGGCTTACGCTCATGAAGGAATGCAAGAAAAGAATCATTAACAGATGACAAAACCTTATCTCGCAATAATAAGTCCATTAGACCTTCATATGTTTTCTCAGTCTGAGACAACTCAACCCATCGTGTAAATGTACGACGTATTTTTGTAACAAAATCAGAGAAATCTACTCCATTTTCTGGCAACATTGTCCTAAAACGAAGACGATAGTCTTCTTCTTTTAGTTGGTATTTTTTTAGCAATGCTGCTCTGACAACATCATAATTAGTCCTGTCATGTTCGTCTATTGTCATAAGAGTAGTCACTGTGTCACCTGTAAAAAATTCCATCAGTTGTTCAACATATTTTTCCTTTTTTATGTTATGCGTATCGCATAAAAATTGGAATCTATCTAGATAATCTGCTACGTCATCCTTTAAAGGATTGAAATGAGGCAATTTAATCCTATTAACAAACTCCTTTGTCGTACTCGAAGTTGTTTGCTGAGCACCCGTACTCGCCAATTTCAATTTCTCTAACTCCAAAGTTGCGAGTCTTTCATCAAGTTCCATTTTCTGTTTTCTTTCTTCATGTTCCATTTTTCTAATTTCAGCCTCAGCAGCAGCTTGAAGCTTTCTCCCCTCTGCAGCAGCTTGAAGTTTTCTCTCCTCTGCAGCAGCTTGAAGTTTTCTCTCCTCTGCAGCAGCTTGAGCTTGAATTTTTTTCTCCTCTGCAGCAGCTTGAAGTTTTCTCTCCTCTGCAGCAGCTTGAAGTTTTCTCTCCTCTGCAGCAGCTTGAGCTTGAATTTTTTTCTCCTCTGCAGCAGCTTGAAGTTTTTTGACTTCCATTTCCATCTGGAATTTTCTTTCATCAGCCTGAGCTTTTCTCTCCTCAGCAGCTTCTCTTTGATACCTTTTCTCTTCAAGTTCTAATCTTCTATTCTCAGCATCTAGCTTCTTTAGTTCAGCATCTGCTCTCCTTTGTTCAGCTTCTGCTTTCAATTTAATTTCCTCTTTTTGTTTCTTTTCTTCTGACTTTAATGCAGTGGCGAATAGAGCAGATGAATATTCTTCCAATTCTTTACCAGACTTACCAAGAGTCAACCCTTGCTGGATGAAGAAATCCAATGTAGACATTCTGTCTAATGAGATCAGTAACCTGAAAAATTCAACAATTACCTTATCCCACTTCAATGGGAGACAAGTCTGAAATGCTAGACTTGTATACTCACTTCAATTTATTTGACTCTCTTAGTCTTAGACAAAGACCTTGTATGGTCCTCTTGTTTATAATGTAACAAAAAATCACTTGAGTACCTGTGGAAAATAATTCCTCTATATCCCACTCACTATGGGCACAAGTCTTTTTTTTTTTATAAAGAACTTGAATATGTATTTCACCTTGTCTCAATCTTTGTGGATAACAAGTCTTTTATCAAAGAACTTGTATAAATATCTTAGATAATAATATTTTATTAACAATCTCTATATGAAGAGTGTACCTTATCAATAACAATAATAATACATGACCAAGTATATGTATGTAGACTGTGTATGACAATAATGTAGAACAATCATAAATACAAAAACAACAATACAGAACAATGACCGAAAACGTTCGCGGAAGTCAAAAAAACAATACAGCAAAAAGTAAAGAAAATGTTACACAAATGTGTAATGATGACCGCGAAAAATAAACAAGACAAATGGCAACACTGTTATAAACGAAAAGGTGTAAAGAAATAAACGGAAGGAATGAGAGAAGAACAGATACAAACAAAATTAGTCGAAAATCAAAGAACGGAAAAATAACGAAAACAACACTAACTGATGTCGTCACAGCTAAAAAAAAATATAGCAACAAAAGTCGCTAGCAAATTTCAATTAAGAAAATTGCAATCCCTACAGAACGCTTACAGTAACCCTCGATTAAGTGGCATATTTACTGTAAGACCCACCAACCGAAAACCCGCAGAAAAACACAAGAAAAATACACAAAAATAGTACAATTAACATAAATAGCAATCAATTCAATGTGTTGCAAAACAAGTTCAGTCACAGCTGAAACTAAAAAAAAATTTCTTGCACCTTGCGAACACAGAAACAAAATGTCAAGCGCGCACTGAATGTCAAATCCACTGTAGCATAAAGTGGTATTCACGAACAAAAGTTACTATGACCTTCTCGTATCTTGCACATAGAATGTTTACAATTTCCACGTACTGTTTACAAACACTTGACCTCGAACAATATAGCTTGAATGCTCGGGCGTAGAAAAGTCTGTTGTTGACTGAAACGTGTAAACGACCAGCGGTACCGTTTACAAAAAAGGGACTCGACTTGCAGTTGTGGTCCACGTAGCAAATGCCTAGATGTTAACTTCAGTACTTGTCCTGTTGTGGTTTATGTAGCATTATAACATAAATGCTAGCACTGTTTATCTGGGTCAACAGTTGATGACCTATTTCTGTCCTGCGTAGACAAAACTTGAAAGCATAGAGTATGTGTGTTATTCTCAGTTGTCCACTTTGTTCCTCATGACATGTAGCACATGTAGAAATGTAAATTTCTGGACAACACTGGAGGCATAATAAATGTAGCATAAGTCCACGGAAATGTTAATTTCTCGCTCTGTCCAGCTTAAACCCACAAATGTAAGGTGTACTTGTCCTTCTCACGAAAATAGCCCCATCATCCAGAAGTGTAAGTAGCCTGGTGGGGTGTCTGTTTAAGGCTGGCGTACCAGAAATGTATCAGAAGAGCCCACGTAACTGGTCCACCAAAAATGTAACTGTACTTTTCTCTGATTGAGGTGATCACTGGCCCAAGACAGTATACATGTTGTTAGGTGTGTAGTGCGAGCGGATGATGGACTGAGTGTGGGTGCGAATGAAGGCGCGAATGTGTTTAGGCTCTTATGTATGTAGACCCTGCAACCCATACACTCACATTCAGTAGTCAAGGATGCTTGGACACTGCAGGCACGTTTCAAAACATTTATTGACGAGAACACACATGGTATCAACAGGAACAGTCAGTGTAAACAAGGTCATGCTGATCGGAAATCAATAGGTATACATTAGGCATTCATCAAGCTGGTAAACATTTGAAAATTCGTGCATGGTCAATACAATGTTCTTCAATAAGGACAGTTCGTGGCGTCGCCATGGGATTACTGACTAAATGCGTCAGATACCTTAATCACTTTGACACATAGGTGCAACTTGGCATTCCCCGCCAATTGCACATTATCAGGCTGTAGTATAATAGCCGAAAATACAGGCCTCGTTCTGACGTCGGCGGTGTTCTTCTGATAAGCAGGTTACCATCAACCCTGCAGTAATGCTTATTGTAGACATAAATATGCCGCCAATCTGCGGCTCCCACAATATATCTTCGTCACTGGATTTCTGGATGGTATGAAGACTAATAGTTTTGAATGGCTACCTTGAGCACAACATATAAGTTCTGAAATGGAGGACCGGTGAGCTGCAGTTCACAGACTAGGCAATCTTCTAACATGTTCTGCTACCGAAAGCATAGTAATGGAAAAAGTCGGTATTACCTGTAACCGAGTCCACAGAACAATATAAGAAACTCTGCTGTCATTCCAACGCACAGAGATTCACTGGGGAAAACTGCCAGTGCAGTCACTTTGAAGATTCTCCCCGAAAAACACAATGGACTCTCGTCCCTTCAGAAACCAGGACACTCTCCCGGCTCGCCGGAAGTCTAACTCAACTCCCGCTTAAAAAAACCTGCCCATGGACATACGCCCGAACTGTCTACCTTTGACCCTAAAGGTCAAACACAATGAATGAATAAACAAGGGAAGACAACCCCTAATCAACCTGACATCGCAGGTAAAGACACAATTATTCATATGATAAAAACATAAGCAAATAACTTGACAGATGACTCCGTCAAAAATGACAGCAACAGTAAGCAAATATTACACTGAGGATGAACGTCCCTATATATATTTTTTTATAGCACTGGTTATGTAGAGATACAAGGGATAAAACTTGGTTGCATTATTGGGTACTACTTGTTTGACAGATGATGGTAATGAATTAAGTAAATACAATGTTCATTTATGCCTTTTATATATTCATGTAATATTTTATGTTGAAGTAGTAATTAATGAGATGCTCTAGTTGTAGCATTGATATTAGGTTTATAATGTAGTCTCACTATTACGATTTAATTTGCTTGTAATTTCGAGTCGTCTATGGTAATAGTATTAGAGATATTAGTGGGGTAAATAGATAATAGTTTTTTTTGATATAACACAAATGTTTCCCTGCGGGATACATTTGAACGGCCCCGGGACGTATATGTCACCGTGTGGTTTTACAGTGTAAAATACACTGTAGGTTAAAGTCAGTCGAACAGTTATTTGGTGTTAACAAGATGAAAGAGTATATAAAAATGGATTAGAAAATCAGAATAATTTAAGTGATAAGTTATTTGTTCTTAACATGGGAGATAAAAGAATGAAAATGTAGTGTTTATTTGTAAGGGAGGGAACCTTTTTAGACTTTAAAGTAATCTAAGTATATATCATTAGAGTTTACCAAATTTGCATATCAGTTTAGTCTTAGTAAAGATATAGAAGGATTAATGAAATTAAGGTAAAAAGTACTAAGGGGAATAACAATATTATTAGCGCCCTTTACAGTTAAGAGAACGCAGAGTAGAATAAACCGCACGTGGAAAGTAAGCGAAATGTAAACAGTTATGTAGCACAGTTCACGGGATTGACAGCATAGAATTAAGCGTGGCGATAGGTGAGTGAACTGAATAACGGACCAATCGCATTCACTCAAAAACAACTTTAGATCATCAGATAGGAAATTGAAGGACGAAAAGAGAAGAGTCACGTCAGAAACTTTGCGGAAGCAAGAAGTGCCGCCCAGGGCTCTCAAGAAACGAACTTGTGGTCAACAGTTGTTCGTATCCAGAAACTGATAGCTAGATTTAGAATTTTTTATCGATAGGAATTCAGGAGAGTAGATTATCTGTGGTTAAATACTGAGATGAACATATTAGGAATAGATTAAGGGTGAACAGTAGGGATTGTGATAGGTGCTGGACTTCGTTTTAAAATGGTAAGAGGAAATTTTGAACTATTATTTTGACTTTCAGCAAATTTGTCACAGGCTAACGACGCTCACATTTAAGGGAGCGAGCTACAGAAGAGAATATTGAAGCAAGGGCATAATTAAAGCTTACAAAGTAAACAACTTTTATTATCAGATAGCCAGGATGAGCTGTCATACCAAGAAGATGAGGCATTGCCATTAAACGAGATTGCATTGAACTAAAGGGTTCACAGCACTGACATTTATGAAACATATTATGCGCTCTCTCATATAAGAGTAAGTATGAAGACGCCACCACAAGAGAATCTGATATTAATGAAACATCTCATGCGCTCTCTCATATTAGAGTAAGTATGGTGGAGGCCATTTTGGTGTTGGACATTGTTTGATTATTTCAGGTGTAGCTATTGAATCTTACATGCTGCATTTAAAGGAGTTAAACCTAACTAGGTACAGATTGGGTGAGAACATGACTCCAAGGATTTAGAACTGTTGTAGAAAATGAGAGAAATCGTGTAAAATAAGAAGGAACTTTATTAGGCTAGGTATACCACGAAATATGCAAGAGGCTACCGGAGAAACAATATATATAACTATGCTTTGAGATATTTGATTGAATCAAGTGGAAGGCTTGAGGACATTATAATAGAGAACTGTATCTGATGAATTTTGTTGGTTGATATTGGATTATCATATGTAAATAAAAGTTGTTTTCGAAATGGAATCACATCACTCAGGTTGCTTTGATGTGTGAAGAGATTAAGGAATGGAGAGTTATTAGAAGTGAGTAATAGGAGAGATAGAAATAATAGAACACCCTATACACATCAGTCGCTATACACCACCAAGGAGGGAAGAACGTGGTCTGGGTTGAACAAAAGACGAAACTTATATCATCCAGGAATCATCATCTCTGGCGGAACAAGGGGGCCAGTAGGAGAAATAGTCTCACTTGGAGGAAAGAAACAAAGTAAATAATAGATAACTAGGCCTGCCTCAGTCACCTAGTTACAGTTAGGATTAGACAGGGACCATCACCAGCTCGGTCCCATACTAACTTATTTGGTGCCGTTGGACCAGTTCACGGCAACACCGCCACTGTGACATAATATCCTATTTGGTGCCTTTTGGACCAGTCTTCAAAACCAAGATACCGGCACGGTTACAGAGGGTCCCATTGAACCTCTCTACCTGGCCGTTACCTTGTAGATGGTACGGACTACAATGAAAGTGTCTGGCTTGAAATAGCTTAAAAACTTCTTCCGTTAGTTTCCCCTTGAACTGTGAGCCATTATCAGTCAAGATTTGATGCGGGAATCCTAATCTAGTGAATATTGTAAGTAGTGCCTCTGTCTCATGTTTTGAATCAATTGATGGCAGGGCTACCGCCTCTCCCCACATAGAACAAGTGTCCACCAGAGTAAGGATGTAACTGTTCCTCCTCTTGGTCCGAGTGAGAGGTCCCACAATATCCACTGCAACCCTCTCAAAAGGTGTTCCCACTATGGGCATTTCCCCTAGAGTTGCAGGAGCAGTCCAATGCTTTGGGGCTACCCTTTGACATTCTGGACAGGATTTGACATATCTTTTTATATCTTCCGTTATCCCTGGCCAGAAGTAATGACAAGCTATACGCTGTCCTGTGGCGCTGATCCCCATGTGACCACTGAAGGAAATCGCATGCCCTAGTTACATCACTTTCTCCCGATATGAAGTGGGAAAAACCAGCTGGTTGTGACCATTTGTTCCAGTTCCGGCCTTCCTGTATAGCAATTTGTTCTTCATAAAATACTCTCCCTTGCTTGGAGGTGTGTGGTATTTGGGCAATTTTTTAAAACATGGCTTGAGTGTCCTATCCTCAGCCTGCGCCTTCCTCATCTCTTCTGGATGAGCATTTATAGGTTCACCTTCTTCCTCCTTTGACTGTGACCTGGTCTGCACGGTCGCCATGATCACAGGTCTCTCGGGATTCCCCAAGAAGATGTATCTACACCCCAATATCAGAGGGTAGATTGGTTCATCTATCACTGCTGCTCTGATTTCTCCTTCCACATAGCGAGTTTTCACCGTTATCCTTGCGATGGGAAGTGTCATGAGTGGTATGTCCTTAGTCGCCCCTTGTATTTCCACTGTTTCGGTGGTATACTGACTTGGGTCCACTAGGCTAGCCTTCACAACTGAATCATAATCCAAACCTGTATCATATAGGCACCTTATGGTGACCCCATTACAAATAACATCCTCACAAACTGGGGGGTGATAAGGTTCCTGCTGTCCATTAGGATTACCCTTTAATTTCTGGTTCCCCGATTTCATTGCAGCAATGTTTGAAGGTTTCCTTCTACAAAATTCGGTGTTATGGTTGTCCTTCTTACACCATTTGCAACACCTCTTTCCTTGGTTATAAGGTGTTCTTTCATTATATTTTTGGTCATTGAACTGTGAGTTTCTATCACGATAATCATTTCGTGGCCTATCAAAGTTTGTCCTACCTTTATTACCTTGTTCTCTGGTATCACATTTATTAAAGTGCTGTGGGGCTTTAAAATTGTCTATCTGTTTCTTTTTAGAGCCAACTACCTCTGCATGGGCTGCTTAATACCTCTCAGCAACATTCAAAACCTCCCCCAACCTCTCTGCACCTTGTTCCATGAGAAATTTTCTCAGGTCTGGAGCCATGGACTCTCTTAATTGCTCTATTATGATCATTTCTTTGAGATCTTGGGTCTTCCCCAGAGCAGTCCATTTCTCCAAATAGGTTTCCAGTCTGGCAGAGAATTGGTGGTATGTCTCCCCAGACAACTGTTTGGCATTTCTAAACCTCTTACGATAAAATTCACCATTCTTTTCATATCTCAATAACAGAGCCGGCTTTAGCGTGTCATAATTGTCTTGGTCGTCTCCATTCATTTTAGCAAAAACTTCATAAGAAGTACCTCTAAGCCCCTGGGATAACTTGAGACTCCACCTCTCTCTCTCTGTCTAACCCATACGTAGTAGCCAATAGTTCAAATCTACTTAGGTACCCCTCTATGTCATCGTCTTTCTCAACAAAATGGTCTAAATGAAACCCCATAGCTGAGGTTGAGGCTCCCTGACTAGGCGTGGCATCTGAGGGAAAGGGGCTAGCATCATTTTCAGGAGCATGGCCTTGAATTTCCAATTCCCTTAGTCGTAACTCGTGCTCTCTTTGCAATCTTCTATCTTCTGCTTCCCTTTCGGCAGTCACTCTCTTTTCCTCTCTTTCAGCAGCCTGTCTCTTTTCCTCTCTTTCAGCAGCCTGTCTATTTTCCTCTCTTTCAGCAGCCTGTCTCTTTTCCCTTTCAATATACTTGTCACATTCTGAAGTTACATATTGAATTAAAACCTGACCATCCATGTTCATCTCCTTAGCCGTCAGCACAGCAGCCGATCTGAATTTGGCTAGATCTGCCATACTATATCACACAATTTAACAATGACTAAGGTAAATTACACAAACTAATTACTAAGGTAATATATTAATTAATTAATTACCACTGGCTGTGAAGATTCATGAACTTTTATTTTCCACTTTTAATTTTAGGGACACTGTTAAATTTATACAATTTATGCCCCCAATAGTTTAATTCCCGGACCAGGAGACCCTAATATCTTTGTTAAATCTAAATCCCGAACAAGAGCTACCCAATATTTGTAGTGGTTTTTGATGTTATTGTGTGGTTGCTATGTTACTTAGTGTACTGGATGAGGTCAGCTGTGAAGGCTCCTGAAGATACAAGTTTATGTGAGTACAGAATGCCTTTCTGCTACCACTTATGATCTCAAACAGACTTATTCTGCTATTATGTATGTTAGCTACGTTTAATGTCTAGGGTACTGAAATGTGATGTGTAGGTAATTTAAATACACTGACACACACATGTAAACACTAATTCTAATAATAATAATAAGCTCAATGATCAATCAACTAACACTGGCTTTAGAATTAAAATTTATAATTTTTTTGAATTTATTTAGTCCTGAACCAAATTTTCTTATGGTCAGGACGTATGAAACAATATGTATTTATCAATAAAAGTGCATATATATATTAAATAATCAAATGAAAATTTTGTACATAGATATATGTTTACTTTGGTTAATATTAACACTAACTACAGTGTCTTTGGAAAACTAGCACTGGATGTTTAGTCGGGGTGGTGTCATCATACCCGATCTCTGTTTACAATGTTCATTGTCTTTGAAATTTTGATTGAGGTATAGTTTATATCAACCAGGATTTTGTTTTATTTATTTATTTGTGGAAACAGTTTGATGAATCTACAGCAGGCCAGGTATTCACTTATCTGGCCTGTGACGATGCAGTAAAGAATTCACGTGGCCCACTCCTCATGAGTGCTGGAGTAAAATGGTGGGCTTCTTAGGCATCCACTCTTGGACCTCTTCAAGCATCTGGCACTAGCGTAGTGCCAGACCAGAAACTCTGAAACCAAAATTTGTGCCATGTGTCAACACACTGCCTACTGCACCAATTTTACACACAACAAAGCAAAGCAAAATTTACAAAGATCGGGTCAGATCTCTCTGACCAACTTAGCACATCTCACCCAGGTGGTATCAATTAGTACCAGTTTCCCATGACTGCATTGCATCCGAAATATGTTCATTAGTCTCCTTTTCCATCCAATAAGGTGGGTGATATGTTCCCACTGATCTCAAATATAGATCTGTCTTCTATAGTCTTGGATATGTTTTCTTATATTATTTGTTTGCTTCTAGGCCCTGGACTGTCGCTGGGGACCTAGAATAAGCACTCACTTGTCGTAATCATTTTTCATGATATGGCAGTATCAATCACTCAACATATTAAATATTAAATAAAAGGGTTAATGAATTTTTCTCCTTACCACAATTCAAAATTGAAAACACAGTTACGTTGTACTAGCAAAACTCAGCTGAGCTGCTGACTAGATTATGGCGTCCCACTGATAATATATAATATCTCCTGGAAATCACTCTTCTAGCATTAACGAACTGTGCATCTGGACAGTCTACTACAAAATGGCAATTGCTTCTAGTGTTTTTTCTACAATATGAAATCTTCTGTCCAATCAGCGGACTTCCCCACTAACGTTCAAATATTTAAACTACAAAGTCAAATTTAGGTCCAGTTTCTGTCTAGTGTGTAATATTTTTCTGTCGGTCTGTCCGTCCCAACTTGGTTTTTCCCAAAATTACACTTGTTTTTTGGACTAACTACAAGAAAAAACTACACAAATTTTATCTCCCCCTACTTCTAAGATTCTATTCTAAGTTATTTTTAGCTTCTACCCTCCTATCCTGCCCCTAGTCCACATGTAATGTTTTTCTGCATTTTTAGTCTCAAGGACGTCAAAATGTAACTTTAGTGAAAATTTGCACAAAAAACTGTTTGCTAGTCTGTATTGAACAATACAGTCTTTCGTCAATATCTTCCGTGTTATCTGTCCGTCTGTGTAATTAAAAGTATATTATTTCTCTGTTAAAGATGGGCTATCAAACTAGCTAGGTTTTATTTTCATAACTTTATTATTAAAGAAAATCCTACTTTTCTCAAGGTTAGATTTTCTACCAATTCCTTACATTGTGTCAACTAGTGGCGTGATTTTTTTTTTCTTTAAAATACAAATTGCGTCTTTTTGCTTTTTAGCTTCAAACACGTGTTCAGTCATATTTTTTTCCTTTTTATCTCTGTTTCTCCCCGTCTAAAAGGGTAAACCGTTTCGTCTGCATGTCTAACTAGTTAGTTTCAATGGCGGTAGAAAGCGCTGGCGTAGGCGAGAATGTATCCTCGTATCTTACGTATAATTTTATCCCTACATGTTATCTTACCCGTTATCTTTATAATTGGAGATATTTTAACGTTGTATCACTGTATTTTTCACCACACTGGACAATAGATTTAGTCTTCAGAAGAATACGGTGCTACTTTCGCTATAGTAACCCTATGTGATAATATAATTAAATTAGAAAAAGTAACTAAATATTTAACAGTTAAAAATTTTACCAAGTCAAATGAGTACACTTTCATAATTTATTATGTACATCTATATATTCTTGTAATGAGAAATGGGTGTTGGAAGATGGTAAAATGTATGATTAGTTATAATTACAAATTAAAATAAATAATAGTAAAAAAATCTTTGATTAATATTCCAATGAATTTAGAACAGCCTGTCACAGTATATTTTGATATATCTTGCTATCTAGTCTTTAGCTGTTATCATCATCGACATTCGCTTTAGAAACTGCTCACAGGATTTTTTAGATGGTGATACATAAAACTCATCTGGTATTAGGAACGTCTGCTCGAGGTTCCTAAGACACACTTGAATCAATAGACTGTCCTTCAGCCCGCCCTATAACTACGGGGGACTAAATTGTTGAAGATTGGTTGACCTCTAGGCTTCAGTTAGCAGGATCAACGGTCCTCAAGTCTTTAGTTTAAACTCGAACATGAGCTTGATCAGGAACGATCATAAACTCGATCATAAAACCTGGAACAAAAGGTAATAGGTGCCTATGGTGTTCCAACAATCTCACCACCCACTGCTGTTCATGAGGCGACCATGTCTTCAGTGTTTATATATAAATGAATGAATCATGGTAGTATGTTACAGAGATAGCATGATAAGATAATGTCTACTGTGCAGAAAATAACAAAATACATAAATAAATCACATGTTATGTTACATGGGTAAGATATAACCTTTGCCTTCCCCGTATGGATGCCAAGTCACTATGTACTTGCTGGTATGTCGTAAGCTTCCAGGCAAGAACTAGCCGTGATATCTTTGGCTAACCAATTAATGGTCAAGCTTCCTGACAATGCCGGTGAAGGTTATCTCTGGTTAGCATCATTCCTTTTTTATTATGTCTGACACAATCAAATCGTAAATAAAATTTGAAATAAAATGATATTAGTCATACATATATCTTTAATAAACTTACATACCCTCTTAGGATTAATAAGCTCACAGTGAGGCTGTATTGGTTGACGTTAATCTGCTATGCATGCAGCGTGAAAAAAAGAACTTTTCTTGCAGATGCTGTCTTCCAGTTTCTCACTCTGGCTTTTGGATTTGGTGTGTATGATTTTCAACGCGCCGCTCTGTCCTTATATTTGGGCAGCTCTCCCATACGAGAACGCACCTCTTGAAGTCCCATAAGATTTTCGTTTTATCTCCTGGTTTCAGGCTATCTGTGCTTTTTCTGTACTTGTTTTCTCTTCTTTTCACTACACCCTTATATCCTTCCTTCTTTCCTAGGTATCCTTTCATTTTCCTAACATGAGGCTTTCATTCTATCTACGTTTTATCAAAATCCGTTATGGCATGTAGTTATAATAAATTTTTAAAGATTATTAGCTAACTTTTAGCAGATGTGATGACGATGAAAAATTTTAATTATTTTTAAAACTATTTATATTTGAATAATATCCTTTTGGATATCATTTATAGTCTATCTCCTTTGGTGAATTATTATTATTTAAATGTATTCCAACCAGGCCTTCTCTTGTAGCTTTAAATTTTCTTTCCTGTAAATGCAAACTTTTAAAGTCGGCCATTCCTATATTCGCTATTTCCTACCTTCTTCAATACGTAATTCACATTTTTCCGCCTTCTTCAAACTTCAAAGCAAGATCCGTCGCGTGTTATCCCTGCGCTGTGTGTGTGTGTCGCGTTACACATTTTTTCACAAACGAAGCAAGTGGTACCAAATCTCGCTACAGTTGTACTAACTAGTTTCTTAGCCAGTCTCTGACAGTACCAGTACATAGATTTAAATCAGTACGTTTCGTTGTACTAACCAGTTTCTTAGCTAGTCTCTGACAGTACTAGTACATAGATTTGTATTATCGTATTCAGTTGTACTAATTAGTTTCTTAGCCAGTTTTTGACAGTACCAGTACATAGATTTGTATTATTGTGTTCAGTTGTACTAACTAGTTTCTTAGTTAATCTCTGACAGTACCAGTTAGCTCATATTACTCGTACTTTCTTCAGCTCTCTGTCACTGACATAGTACATATTCGGGTCACGTGGGGGGTTGTGCTAGACCTCTGTCGGTGAAGCATTATTATAGTAATGCTTAGCTGGCAGAGTGGATAGTGGCGATTCACTACCGTGGCTAGGCGGTGGGTGCCGTTCGGAAGGTCCTAGTTTGAATCCCGGTAAGCCTATCACTTCTGTTGTTTTTCTTGTGTCTGGTCTTCTACTTCTTTTTTTCTCACTGAGTGCCTGATAACATACCGTTGTGTGTTGTTTGTTTATTTATTTGCTGTTTACAGGCCTCAGGTTTCCCCTCCCTAAATGTTTATACGTTTATTAAAATACCAATAAACCTACATTCTGACCTTTACTTATTCTCATTCTTCTATCATTTACTAGACACAGTATTAAGGTCTTTGTCTTGTGTAATCTGGCCTATGCTGTTTAATAGTAAAACTGCAGAAGTGATTGCGTCTATAATTTGTCTGGGTCGTCCCATGGTACATATTCGGGTCACGTGGGGGGGTTGTGCTAGACCTCTGTTGGTGAAGCATTATTTTAGTAATTCTAAGCTGGCAGAGTGGATAGTGGCGATTCCGTTGTGTGTTGTTTGTTTATTTATTTGCTGTTTACAGGCCTCAGGTTTCCCCTCCTTATATGTTTATACATTTAAAAGTGTAGTATCCTCAGGATTATAGGTATTTCCCCCACCCCCTCATCATTTTCCTACTGAAAACTCAGAATAGGTCGGTTACAAACATTCACTAAAATTATAAACTGTGTGAGATAGGAACGTGATCTTTTCTTTAAAGTCAAGTTGACATTTCGGTAAAACATCATTTAGTTTGAATGTTCTACCACTCTGTTGATGGGACTGTAGAAAACAGATTATCTGGCAGAGATAAAATTTACATCCAGGCTGTACGCTTTCTAAATTAAAAATACTCGGAAACCTGAAAACAGACATGATTTTATCAAGGTCGACCTTTAGAGAGCTCAGTGTTTCTAATGTAGATCGTCACAGCTTTTGAGTTACCTTCCGCTACAATAGTACCTTACTAGCAAACAACAGTCATTATTTCATTCACCATTTCTCACCCCTTTCCCTTATTTTAGATTTGATATTATCACTTTTCGTGACGTTTTGAACTGGTGTGAAGACTTAAATATTTTGTCATCGTAATCATTGTATATAGATTTAGATTATTGTGTCCAGTTTTATTAATCAGTTTCCAATCAAGTCTCTGACTGAACCAGTAAGTTCAAAATACTTTCTGCTTATGTGTGAAGTCTTACTTAAAATATTAAATTGTCTGAATATATAGTACTAGCAAGATGGGATGTTGACAAATAGTTCTTCAACACTCTGGATTTAATTTTAATTCAACTTATTAATCATAATGACAGAAGATGTTATTTAATATCATATCATAGAACTAATTGTAGACATATCTCTAGGTGGGTCAGTGATGTGTTTAGAGACTGGAATGAAACTCTGAATCATGTAAAACATATAACCATGCATCATAATATATGTAAGGGAAGTAATTTTTTTGCAAGGGAAACAACACAATTGTGAGTAATTATAAGAGTTAAGTGTTATGCATATTTTACTTCGAAATAAAGCAACATTATTTTTTAAAGATATATCAAACAATAGTACACAATATCAAATTATCATAATAATTTTCCTTTACTAAGTGGTTTTCTTTTTAAAGATTCTTGTGCTTTATAAAAGCAATAAATTGACACACTAGATTGCTTACTTGGGCAGTCTGTATTTGTTAAAACATGTATCTCTTCATGCAATGATACTCCAAAATTAATGTTGTTTAGTGGTCATCGACAAATAACTCCTCACGCAAATAACGCTGTGAAAACCCAACGCCCTAATATCTGGCCTTTGGCTAGGATCATGTGTCTAGACACAGGGACCAGTAGTGACATTCATGTCATTAGGTCCTTTGTGTGAGAACACAGAAGACCACTACAATGACACATGTTGCCATTGGGTCTTCTTGTGTACGGACATGTAGTCTTGACCAGGACCGGGTTTGGGGCGGGGCCAATGCAACCTCATGCGAGGAAAAAATATGCAACCTTATGGGAGGAAATTTAAAAAAAAAAAAGACAAATAACTCCTCCCAGGCACATAGTGCCGTCAACACTATAAAACTGGTTTGGTGTGTTCACATTGTAAATGGTCATAGGTGTACTAAGCGTACGGTAGAGCTAAGGTGAATGTTAATTGTCGAGAATTTAATGTTTGACAGCCAAATCTTCTAAGGGATTATAAAATGTACATACAAGGGAAAGACATGAGTGACCAACTTATTAACTAGTACATTACTTGGAGAAAGACCAATACATGCTGGAAAACTTTACTTTTTATTTTAAGAAGTCAGAAAAAAAAGAACACCCACTTTTAGAAGAAATAAAAAAGCCCAGCTATATATAGGATCATGGCGGAACACCGAGAACAGATCTTACCAACGAAGGTTTATAACAGAATATGAAAGTCCTAGCAATAGACCATGGAACATTCATGATAGGACACCAATCAAGAGACAGGACAATACGCAGAGACGAATGGTTAGTGTTGGTACGCAAACAGAAAACAAGGAGAGACGTCGGCACACAAACGCAAGTACCGAACCAAAGCGAGAAGTGCACGTCACAGGAAAATACTCTTAGCGGAGAACATAGACAACCACCAAGGAGTAGGCAGATCGCAACAACTGCAGGAATGTATGAAAAACCCGGGATAAAACCAAGTTGGTTAACCCCACCCCCACAAAACACATACCAAGTTGGTTAACCCCACCCCTAACAAAACACATACCAAGTTGGTTAACCCCACCCCCACAAAACACATACCAAGTTGGTTAACCCCACCCCCACAAAACACATACCAAGTTGGTTAACCCCACCCCCACAAAACACATACCAAGTTGGTTAACCCCACCCCCACAAAACACATACCAAGTTGGTTAATCCCACCCCCACAAAACACATACCAAGTTGGTTAACCCCACCCCCACACAACACATACCAAGTTGGTTAACCCCACCCCCACAAAACACATACCAAGATGGTTAACCCCACCCCCACAAAACACAAACCAAGTTGGTTAACCCCACCCCCACAAAACACATACCAAGTTGGTTAACCCCACCCCCACAAAACACATACCAAGTTGGTTAACCCCACCCCCACAAAACACATACCAAGTTGGTTAACCCCACACCCACAAAACACATACCAAGTTGGTTAACCCCACCACTACAAAACACATACCAAGTTGGTTAACCCCACCCCCACAAAACACATACAAAGTTGGTTAGCCCCACCCCCACAAAACACATACCAAGAACAAGAAGAAAAAAGGCCATATACGCCGGAGGATGACAGGATAGTGACTACGCAGGATGTACAGGACAATTTGTAGGATAATGATATTTCGAAGATTGAGAACCGAGTGGGATAACTCGGAGAATGAGGCAGACATGACAATGATGGAATATGAGCAAAGATTACAGGATGGAGAAAAGAGATTTAGAGAACAAGACAGTTCACAGGGAGACACTCAGGATGGTGAGGAAACCCCAGCAGAAGGTATACAGGCACAGGAAGAGATGGCGCAAGGGATTAAAACGAGTGACGAAGAGGTATTGGACGTCATCAGACGATTCGTCCGATTATGATAAACATTAATAACACATAAGGAAGGGAAACCCGAGGCCTGTAAACAATAAATTAATATTAGACAAACATAAAGGTATGTTTTCAGGCTCTCGTAAGAAATAAAGAAGTAGAACACTTAGACAACAGAAAAACAACAGACGTGAGTGGCTTACCCAGGGTTATGATAGGCGCCTGGCAAAGTTGAGATATACGACACAGTTGGGTGTGAGACCAAAGAGAAAGAGTTGGGCAAGAGAGGTAAACAAAGTCGATCATAGGCATAAAAGGAGAAGTAGACATTGTTGATCATAGACATAACAGGAAAAGTAGACAAAGTCGATCATAGACATAACAGGAGAAGTAGACAAAGTCGATCATAGACATAACAGGAGAAGTAGACAAAGTCGATCATAGACATAACAGGAGAAGTAGACAATGTCGATCATAAACATAACAGGAGAAGACAACAAGATTTAGACACGTCCATATCAGGGTACTCAGGCTGGTCAGTGTCTGACGAAGATTGCGATGGTAGTCGTAGGGACAAGGATAGCAGGGCCCATGGACGAAGAAATGGTTGTGAAAGGGAGGACGAGAAAGAGATAGCTGCACTTTGCAGATATATCGATAGAAAATACAAACAGTCGAAAAACAAGGAGAACAGAAGGGGAAATAGAGATCAAAGAGAGTACCGATCTCAGAGCCGATATAGAGAGAGAAATAAGAGAGGTAGCAGTGGAAGAGATGTGGATCGACGAGATTACCGATACACGAGTTCAGATGGAGAGAGCAATAGGAGAAATAACGGTAAATGAAGAGAAAAGGAGCGGCATGGAAAGGCAATGATTATGAGATACGAGGTAATAAATGAGATGCATAAACCAAGGGAGAAGAAGGAAGAAGTAAGGAGTACGGACGAACGAACGAACGAACGAACTTTATTTTCGAAGGGTTAAGAATTGGGCGTGCATGCCCGTCTAACATTTTGCCCTTCCACTCTCATTTATCTTGCATACTATATCCTTTCATTGACACATGTTACTTTAAGTATTAATTTAAAGGCATGCAACATTATAAAGTTAACATAACAGCATTCATTTACAGTATGAAATCTTAATACAAAATGAGTTGTTTTTTTTTCTTTAAACAAAAAGTTTAGTAATTGGGGAAAAAAAAAATAAAATAAACAAAACAAAAAATAAATAACAATAAATAAATAAATTCTGTAAACCGACACTCACTGATGCGGTCAAACCGTCTACAATTAATCTGTATTTTTGAATGTGTCATCAATCATCAATACAAAAATTACATAAACACATTTTCGCTTATATCCATACATTCTTGGTGGAACATGAAATAATAATAATAACACTTTCTTACTCACTTCAGTGACAGGTGTGGTGAAATTACAGTGATGCAACGTTAAAATTCCTCCATTTATAACGTAAACAGGTAAACTAACATGTAGGGATAAAAATATAGGTAAGATATGCTGATACATTATCGCCCATTCCAGCGTTTTCTAGCGCCATTGAAACTAACTAGTTATAACATGCAGACTAAACGAACTATCTTTTTAGACGGGGTGGAAACGGGGATAAAAGAAAAAAATTGTGACGGTCTGAACACGTGTTTGGTTGAATCTAAAAAGTCTAGAAGACGCAATTTGTAGTTTTAAAGGAAAAAAATTACGCCACTAGTTGACACAATGTAAGGAAATGGACAAAAAACGACCTTAGCTCTTGTTAGAAACAGACGTATCTTGGACGTTCTACGGTGAATAGTCGTTTTAGTTTGAATCTAGCGGCAAACGCGTGAACGAAGGTACAAAAACAAATTTCAAAACTAACCTTGAAAAAAGTAGGTTTTTTCTTAATAATAAGTTTAGGAGAATAAAAAATAGCTAGAGGTGATTTCCCGGAATTAATAAATAAAAATCAGTGGGACGCCCTAATCTAGCCAGCAGCTCAGCTGAGTTTTGCTAGTCCTAAGTAACTGTGTTCTCAATTCTGAATTGTGGTAAGGAAAAAAGCATTTATCTTGTTTATTTTAATATTTTGAGTGATTGATACTGCTATATCATGAAAAATGATTACGACAAGTGAGTGCTTGCTCTAGGTCCCCAGCCGCAATCCAGGGCCTAGAGACAAACTAATAATATATGAAAACCTATCTAAGACTATGGAAGGAGGATTTATAATTGAGATCAGTGTGAACATGTCACCCACCTTATTGAATAGAAGAGGAAACTATTGAACATATTTCGGATGCAATGCAGTCTTGGGAAACTAGTACTAATTGATAACAACTGGGTGAGATGTGTTACGTTGGTCAGAGAGATCTGACCCAGTCTGTGTAATGTTGTTTTGTGGTGTTGTGTGTAAGAGTGGCGCAGTAAACAGAGTACTGACACATGGCACAAATTTTGTTTCAGAGTTTCTGATCTGGCACTACGATTGTGCCAGATGCTTTTGTAGAAGTACAAAAGCGGGTGTCTGTGCAGCCTAACATTTTACTCCAGCTACTGAGAGGAGTGGGCCACAAGAATTCTGTACTACATCATTACAGGCCAGTAAAGTGCAAACCTGGAGATTCATAAACTATTTCCACCATCAATAAAGAAATAAATCTTGTTATATAAACATTAACATCAGTCCATATGTCAAGGACTATGAACTTTGTAACCATAGATTGGGCATGATGACGCCACCCCAACTAACCATCAAGTGCTAGTGTTCCCAAGACATTGTAGATATTATTAATATTAACCATTGTAATAATATACCTATGTACAAAAGTTATATTTGATTATGCAATATATATATGCATTTCATTGATAAATACCTATCATTTCATATGTTCTGACCAAAAGAAACAATTGGTTCAGGACTAATAAATTTAAAAGATTTTAAACTTAAACTTTAACAGCCAGTGTTAGTTCAGTGTATTATAGAGTTTATTATTATTATTCTTAGACTTATTAATTACAAGTGTGTGTCTGTGTATTTTATTACCTACACATTACATTTCAGTACCCTAGACTTTTAACGTAGCTAACACTCATTATAGTAGAATAGGACTGTTTGAGGTCGTAAGTGGTAGCAGAAGGGCCTTCTGTAACTCACATAAACTTTTATCTCAGGAGCCTTCACAGCTGACCTCATACAGTACACTAGGTAACATATCAACCATACAATAACATCAAAAACCACTACATCCAGCTCAGAGTATTCACAGCCGTAACTAACTTGTGATACCAGTGTACTTCTCGGGCACGGGAACTTCATACTTTCTGGAAAGAGATTCTACTTCTTCTCTACCACTATCATCACACCAGAAAAACCTTTCGCTACAACAACTGAATACAATAATACAAATATATGTACTGGTACTGTCTGAGACTAGCTAGGAAACTAGTTAGTACAACTGAACATAATAATACAAATCTATGTACTGGTACTGTCGGAGATTAACTAAGAAACTAGTTAGTACAACTGAATACAATAATTTAAATCTATGTACTGGTACTGTCAGAGACAAGCTAAGAAACTAGTTAGTACAAATGAATACAATAATATAAATCTATGTACCGGTACTGTCTGAGATTAGCTAAGAAACTAGTTAGCACAACTGAACGTAATAATATAAATATATGTAGTGGTACTGTCAGAGACTAGCTAAGAAACTAGTTAGTACAACTGAATACAATAATATAAATCTATGTACCGGTACTGTCTGAGATTAGCTAAGAAACTAGTTAGCACAACTGAAAACAATAATTTAAATCTATGTACTGGTACTGTCAGAGACTGGCTAAGAAACTAGTTAGTACAACTGAACATAATAATATAAATATATGTACTGGTACTGTCAGAGACTGGCTAAGAAACTAGTTAGTACAACTGAACACACTAATACAAATCTCTCTACTTTACGCGCTTATTTAGTTTTAGTTTGACCTCGTGTTATCTGTCTTTTTCTTAATTATCTTTTTCTGTCGTTTGTGTTTTTATACTTTTTATTTCACCTATATACCCCCACTCTTTTTTTGCCGTTTTCTCTTTACTCATTATCACCATTATCGTTCAATTCCTGAAGGCACATTGACCTACTCAAAATGTGTGTCAGTGTTACAGGTAGTTTTTCTTTACTGAACTGTCACTGATGTTGTCAGGGCTGTCGGGCTTACAACATGTGGCCGACGTATTTCTTGGTAACGCGAATATAATGTGGGCCGGTTCTTTGGCGTATGATGATGATCTGGTTAATGACAATAGGACCCGGTAACGAAGCAAGATGGGTCAATACATGATGACCAGTTGGCACGAATAAACTTTATACTCGTTGGAAGAGTTAGTGTTAACAACATATTTATTCATGACGAAACTTTACATCAGTAGTTTACAGGCATTCTTCATCAGCAATGGTAGGAAAATGTACATAGCACAATTACAATTCACCAAAGACGTTGACCGACTGCAGTAACCGTTATCACATCAAGGTTAACGGATTTGTAGTATACATGGTTCTGACGAAGTGACTATGTTAATATTCTTTACGTAGTTATCTATATTCCTTTACGCTTATGTCACCGGAAGGTCTACTACTGATACCATATGATCATTCGTGCTAATAGTTATCAGTTAGATTAGGAAGAATAGTTACGAGGTTTTGTTGAAATAAAGACTCGAGTTACGCTAGTATTAGATTGAAACTGAAACTAGTCAAAATTAGGTTAAATAGTAACTCAAAGCTATCTTTTGGCGGGAGTTGCATAGCAACCGATGGCGTAAATCGGAATATCCGAGACCCTCCATCGGTAGGCATATGCGACCCAATAAAATAAATAAAGAAGTATTAGGTTAACCAACCAAAAAGGTGGTAAACGAGCACACCACGCTGCAATGGCAGATTTCGCATATCCAAAATCAGTTGATCTACAGAAGCCAGTTTGTACGGACGTATCCCTAGTCCATATAACTTCTGGTCTTGAAGTTATCAAGATATCAACTCTGTGTGTGTGAAGCAGATAAGTTTTATAAAGTTGGGAATTCATATTACCTGTAAGTACGGCTTCGTGTGACTTTTTCATTTTTCAGAATAAAACCTAGTTAGGCCAGAAAAATGCCTAAATGTCGGGAAAACGAACTGAAATTATAAGAAATGAAACAGGGCTCTTAAATGTCTAATTAGCTCAAATCATAAAAGAGGTAGAGGCTCAACTGTCATTTACCCCTGAGTCGGATAAATCTCAGAAGCAAACGAAACGGAACTAAGCAAAAATACTTACCGCAACTTGGATACTAATACAGGAAGAAATAATAAATAACCACACAGACGCATTTTTATAAGGATTTGTGAATGCATGCAAGTGACTTTGTTTGGATTGTATATGCAAGATAATAAACTGTTTTACTGAATCCCTGAAGACTTTCTTGACCCCCTCCTGTTGAAGGTTTTACAGTAAATAGCGAACAAAGAGGAGTATGCTAATAAAAGTCACAAAACATTAAACACCACAGAGGAATTCTGGAACGAACTTTGGTACAAACATCATCAAGAATAACTATCTCTGGCAGTATACCAGTATCTTGACTTGAGTGATACAATAAACAAACACACAAGAAACGTGAACATATATGTCTTATAATTGAATCAACATATACACCCACGGTAACACTTCAATCAGCTTCTAGCGTTAGTTGGACCAACTAGCAACTTGACATATCTGGTCAAGTTGAAGCTCTGCCATAACGTTACAGGAGACCAAGTATCAGACGCAAAATACTTAAAACGAGCCGTTTCTGGCTAAATATTCAAATTACAAGCTTCTTGGCATAGCTCCCTCAAGAAGAGTGTATTCATCTTTCATTTTTTATGTTTTTCACGCATTTTAATAGTGTTGTTCATTTCTGTCTTCGTTTCGTCGATTATTTACTTTCTTGTTTCGACATGTATTTCTGGTTTCACGATTTTCTTGCATTATTACGTTTATCGTTTCGCTTATCACCGTGGTTTCATCTGCTTGTATAGCTCATTTGACGTTTTCCTCATCATCATAGACCTTTGTAGTACCTATATGCAGTTGTTATCCTTGTCACCTGTTCGTAACTGTGGCTGACGAAGGATAAAAACCGACACGTCCCTTGTCTCATGTGTACTGTTTACTTGTAAAACTGATTTCATACCAGATTTTTTTTAAATTTATATTTTTGTATTCATCTTTCAGATGATCATAATTGCTATAGCACGTTTCACTAGCTTTGCCCAACTTCAAATGTAATTATCTGATTAACCGTCTAACGTATTAATGCCATTTTTTGCATACGATGTTATATTGGGTTAGACCCAACAAATATATACTTTATATCTGTGCATCTTGTCCAGTTCCCACAAACGGATGAAATCCTTTGATTTTTGTCGGCATACTAATTATTGTGTATCGAAAAAAGAAATTTTACCACTTCAGTCACAGATTCTGTGAATTGAATAGGCATAGGCGTGTCTACTATTACAATAATGTGGCCATCACGTTTGCATATGAATACCTGTTGAAGATGATTTCTTAAATGATCTGCATGGGAGATACTCGTGACATTGTTTGTCATTGACATTTAATGCGCTACCAAACTGGACCTTCATTGATCTAATTATTTCAATAGGTATCACCACTTTGCGGTTCATAAATATCATAATGGAAAGTTTCTCCTCTACTGTGCTTGTAAATAACGGTAAGGTCATCTTTAAAGAAATTAAACTTCATCCGAATCATAATCAGACGTCTCTGAGAAATTGATAATCAATCTCGGCTGAATGAAGGACAAACCATCATTCGTCCAATATTCCTCTTCCTCTTGTAACACATGGTTCTCACATTTCTTCCAATAATCCCTGGCTATGTTCGAGATGGCGGCTTTTGTAAGTATTTCAACATCTTTTAATTTGAACGTCCTTTTTTCTGTTGCTACCTGTTCCTTAATTTTAGCCCAGACTAATTCTATTGGGTTTAAGTGAGAATGGTAAGGAGGCAATCTTAAACATCTGTGACCATGTTCATGGATTGCCTTGTCTATGTGAAATATCTTTGTATGCTGTGTATTTTTTACAATTTCAAGTAATTCAGGCTTCAGGGACATTTCGTTGAATGGAATGTTGTTTTTGGTCAGCCAAATCTTTATTACATCTTTAGTACTTGATGAATTAGGAACTTTATCTTCTGGTGCCACAACGTTGTGATATGAAGCATTGTCCATTATCAAACACCACGGTCTATCCAATGAAGGAAGTACATGATTCACAATCCAATCTTGAAATATCTTGCCATTCATCTCTGTATGATAATCCCTATTATCTGTGGATTTTGAAACAAATATGAGTTCAGTATTATTTAGAAGCCCATGATGGCTGCTTCCTGCATGTGCAATTATTAGGCGCTGTCCTTTGCTGCTTGGTACTAGTCTCTTAGTTGTTCCATCAGATGATTGCCATTCTCGTTCATTACTGTGGTGCGCATTGATCCAAGTTTCATCTAAATACACAAAATCATAACAATCTCTTCTCATTTCTCTGACCTCGCGTAAATATTTGCTTCTCATTGCAACTATATGAGGCTTCTCACAAATAAGGTTTCTACCACCAACATATTTTCTAAAAGTGAATCCCAAACTCCTAATAGTCCTCCATAGCGTAGATTTGGAAATATCAATGTCATTATTCTTTCTTAACCAAATTTTCAATTTCCTTAAAGTCACTGCCTCATTATTGTGAAACATATTGCAAATTTCTCTGCGGATCAATTCTCTGTCAAAATTATCCACCACTCTTGGCCTAATTTTCGTGTGTAAAACACTGGAATTAGACATTTCAGATGTCGCTATCCAGCGGTGCAATGATCGTTTGCTTATCCCCAAGGCGTGAATAGTCCTCTTTTGTGGGTTTGAAATAGAATGATATAGTTTTCCTCGAGTAGCTTCATTGCAGAAATACTTAAAAATCCTATTTGTGATTTGCTGTAATGTCATAAAATGTACTCGCAGACTCATTTTTCCTTCTTAACCACACAATAATTTTTGTAGACACACCTCTGATTGACAATGTGTGCGTTGCACCGGATATAAACTGTTTTATGTTCAAGAAGTGCGATTTCACGCAATTTCACTCAAAAATCATGCCAATTGCTTGATAAACCGAAAATGTGCAAATGAGGTCGTATAATTTACTGTAGACATTTCAATATGTGTGCGTGTGATGTGTGTTTCTCAAGTAGGATTTTATATTATATCGCAAATAAACGAAAATTGAAACCAATGGCCGCATTTTAATGAAAAATTTAATTCATAGGGTCTATACCATTTCAAATTGACACACAAAATTTCACTTATATGCGTTATATATTCGCTGAGATATAGCATTTTGAAGTTGGGCAAAGCTAGTGAAACGTGCTATACATATTCGTGTCTTCCCTAGACTTGGGTAAGAACACCATGATCAATCACGTCTATACCCGACGCTAGTTATCTGGATTCTGCTTCAAGTACGTTGCCCGTATAGCAACAAATCAACGCGACATACGGCGCCATACTCATTTAATAATGGTGCACGGTCGTACGCAAATAATATAACATACAATTAACCTAAATGCGCTTAGATGTGCGTCTACAAAATACTACACGTGCACGTGAGGATCTCAAATATTTAACTCCCCTCCATGAATATAAAATAACTTAACAGTCAGGTTCTCCTGTCTTGTGCAATCCTCTCAAGATCTTTCCATCTTTACTTTATCACTTTTATTTCTGTCTCCAGTTAATGTCTACGTCTGTTGTCTGGTCTATCTTTACATCTCTTACTCTGGTCATTCCAGAACATGGACTGTTTTGTAATGCTACCAACAGGTTTCCTTAATGCGTATCCTATCTAAGTCCAGGATCATAAACTTTGTCTCATAACCTATCTACACTTGTCAACTTTGTCTCATAACCTATCTACACTTGTCAACTTTGTCTCATAACCTATCTACACTTGTCAACTTTGTCACATAACCTATCTACACTTGTCAACTTTGTCTCATAACCTATCTACGCTTGTCAACTTTGTCTCATAACCTATCTACACTTGTCAACTTTGTCTCATAACCTATCTACACTTGTCAACTTTGTCTCATAACCTATCTACACTTGTCAACTTTGTCTCATAACCTATCTACACTTGTCAACTTTGTCTCATAACCTATCTACACTTGTCAACTTTGTCTTATAACCTATCTACACTTGTCAACTTTGTCTCATAACCTATCTACACTTGTCAACGTTGTCTCATAACCTATTTACACTTGTCAACTTGGTCTCCCGTTTGTGACTGTGGCTGATGAAGGGAGACAATAACAAAAGTACCAAGGCTTTTAGCGTACAGATATAAACGTAACTTCCCTTTAAATGAATAAATCCACACGTGTATCTATCAGATAATCATGTTACAAAGGTCAAAACAAGGGGCAATAACTGCCATGTGGGTAATAAATTGTAATTATTGTTTTATTGTGAGAAGCAAAATGAAATGAAAAAAAAAATTAAAAATCAAAAGTGGAAATATCACAGATAAACAAAATACAGCTAAGGGCAAAACTTCGCATGGCCATCATGAAAAAGTTAGCTGGTACCACATGGGGTGCTGATGAGAATATCCTCAAAAAGCTGTACACATGGAATACGCAATCACAGCTTGGTCGACGGCAGCAAAGTCAAATTTTGACAGAGTAAACAGACTCCAAAACCAAGCAGCACGTATTATAACAGGGGCCCTAAAGTCCACAAAAATCAACTATATGGAAAACATTTTAGGGCTACAGTCAATGGAGGATAGACGTGACTGCAGAGTCCTACAACAAGCCGAAAAATTTAAGAGACTCGAAGGACACCCCATGTTCCAAATAATGAATAGGCTAGGAAGACGCAGGCTCAAGCGAACTAACTTTGTGGCCCAAGCAAAAGAAAAATTAGCAAAAATTCCATGCTAGCAAGCACAGTTGCAAAGAAAATACCAACAAGCACAACTATCCCACTGTGGAAAATAAGATGCTTTCCTGAGTTAAAATCTAATATTCCAGGCATTGAGAGTAAGGGAACAAAGGCAGAAACACAAAGAAAGTGTATAGCAACAAGTATATTGACCAAAAATTCCCAGCAAAGCTTTGGACACATGCATATACTGATGGTTCATCAAAAAATGCAGTTGAAAATGGTGGTGCCGGCATCCTCATAAAATTAAAGAATAGAATCCACTCTATGGCAATTGCCACTGGCAAATACTGCAATAACTTCAGTGCTGAAGCAGAAGCCATGAAACAGGCAGCGGAAACTCTTATTGAATGCAAAGCACGGGCGGAAAAACAGATAGTAATCTTTACAGATGACCTCTCAGTAATATCAGCGCTGAAGAGCCACCAAGCTAAAGGATTGAAAGATCTGATAATCTCCCTTGAAAGACTGGCCAAATGCTTCAACAAGTGCACTATCCAGTGGATACCAGCCCATTGCAACATATCTGGAAATAAGGAGGCAGACAAACTTGCTAAGGAAGGAGGTGCCTTATAACAAAATTATATAGAGACAACTTACGCAACGGCAAAGACTACTATAAAGGCTACATTCAAGTCCAAATGGGAAAGAGAGCACCCGGGCCGTTTGAAAAATGAAGCATATCATGAACTATCCAGGAAAGAACAGGTCATCATTTTTCGGCTACGCACTGGACACAACAGATTGAGACACCATCTATAACACAAATACAAAATTGAAAGAACAGATCTCTGCACCTGCGGTACCAGCCCGATGACAGTCGAACACCTGCTGCAGTACTGCCCAACCTACAGAAATGAACGGAGTAGCATATGGCAACAACGGACTTCTGTCAACGAAAAACTGTTTGGAGATGTCGGGAACCTTGAGTTGACTACTGCCTTCATTAGAGTCATAAATGTGGAGGTCTGAAGGCGAACGAGGAAGAAGAACAACAAAATGCTTTGGATTTAGTGGCCAAGACTTGAAAGCTGACTAATTTTTTTGACACAAGTTAGACAACCTGATCTTCCGGATCAGAACCAATCTCCATCATCAGAAATGGACACCACTACCACTTCGTTCACTTCCAGGTCAGAATATCGTGATGACGTTGAGGGCAGTGAGGTGTCACAGGCTGGTTCAACTAGCACATGTCTCACTACTGATCTCACGCAGCCTGTAAATTCTCGTGATGTCTCTACTGCAAATGTTGATGCAAGTTGCTTTACAAGACAATCTGAAGTTGAAATAATTTCTGAAAATGAAAGTCTACTGGACTATGGTGAAATGATTCAGTCTGCAAAAGATGAAGCAAATAAAGCAACAGAAAGAGGGTTGTGGCTCGATTTCTCTGCTAATGATGTGGCTTATTGGATTGCTTGTGGACCCAGTGACTGTCAACACCACAATGGGCCGTTTAACAAATCTTACCGGACTTTCAATGGTGGCAAACCGGCAAAATACTGTTCACAAAAACTTTTCTTTGGGGCAAAAGCTATTGGTGACTAATACAAGAGAGAGTTTTTATTGTATTCACCATCAACAGCTTCAGTTTACTGTTTTGTTTGTAAACCTTTTGCTCCTAAACATTCCTCGCGTTTTGTTACAAGATAAAAGTTCATTGACTGGCGAAAATAAACATGGTGATTGAAAAAGCCTACTTTTAACTTGTTATTTCTTGACTCTTTTAAAAGTAACTTTTATGAAACAAATATCAAAGTAAATAAAATTAACTGGCAACAATTAAATAAAATGCTGTGACCATTAACATTATAGCTCAACGTGAGAGCTGCTGGGTTTAACACATGGCGTCATAGTGAGCCGCCATTTTTGTTGTCTCATGTAACGACAGATTATTTCCACTTTTCTTCTTCTTAGTATTTGCTAGTTTTCTCCTTTGTGCACCACTTAATTCAACACGTTTCATCTTGGGGTCTGAAAAATACAGAAGTAAAAATAAAAAGAAAAACTCAAAAGAATAAGGATCATATATATTTTTAAGGATTGGAAAAACACTGAAATTCATGCAGACAAACGCTAGTAAGACAGTCAAACATACTGAACTCTAGTATTTTGATAATTTGGAACTCAATGAATTGACTTTGGAAATTCACTAAAGCTTAGCCACCTCGACCTGCTTTAAGAACAATATAGCATAGGCTAAGTTTCGAATTTTCCAGGTGTTTAATGACGATCAGTGTTACTCATGACTGTTTTGCGTAAGCAATGTAAACTGCGGATTACAGCACTCAATAGTTAACAACACTCAATAGCTATATCAACATACCTCATACTGGCAGTGGCTGTCGCACAACTGTCACTGATTCACGGCTGTCGCACAACTGTCACTGATTCACGGCTGTCGCACAACTGTCACTGATTCACGGCTGTCGCACAACTGTCACTGATTCACGGCTGAGCGATCAGCGAGCCATTGAGGTTGTTCCGTGTGGAAGTTGCCAGATTATAATTTGGTTGTATTTCAAAGTTTAAAATATATCATGAACCTCTTCAGTACTATAATAATATTAATAGTATGATAGTACTATTTTATTATTATTAATATATTGGTTAGCTAAATATGCTGAAATCTAATTAAATATGCATGTTCTGCCCAAAATTTGCACTCCACTTAAGTGAGCAAACACTACCAAAAGTAAAAAAAAATTAGCGGAGAGTAAAGTCCCTTGATAATAGAGCAGACGACAATTTCTAATGCTAGTGGCAGAAAATGGATACAAAGTCAAAGTGTATGTTAATTTCACAGCTTTGGAATGAAGGAAATCAAACATGTTCCAACATTTCTAAAACCTTGAACATTCCTGAGCAGACTGTCTACAGAGTTGTGAGTAAATTAAAAGCAGGTAATGGAATCGAGCGAAAGGAAGGTAGTGGGAGGCCAAGAATTTTGGACACAAAGGACCATCGGCATCTCGCCCAAATCGTTCGGGCTGGGCCAATGAAGAGTGTAGAAAACATACGGCAGCGAATGATCGATTTGGGAAGCCCAGAGGTATCTAATGCTACTGTCAACCGGGAGCTAACAGGATGAATTACACGCAAAAGCGGGTAATTTCGTCACCATTGCTCACAGAGACTCACAAACAGATGCGCTTGAACTGGTGCCACGAACACCAAAATTTGTCAAGGGACAATGTGATTTTTTCAGATGAATGTTCTGTTTGGTCTTATCCTGCTCAAATAAATATTTGGACGAAAGACACTGTAACGCCTGTGTACCAGTGACCGAAACATACCCAGAAATTCCATCTTTGGGGAGGGGTGTCAGCAAGAGGTGCCACCCCACTGTGTGTTTTCACAGGAATTCTCACGAAAGAAAGGTACATCGACATACTAGAGGGACACCTTCTGCCATTTATGCAGGTCATGTACCCCGATGGGTGCACATTTCAACATGACAATGACCCAAAGCATACAGCTCATACCACCAAAGCATGGCTGTAAGGGAAGAATGTGATAGTGCTGAAGTGGCCCAGCAACAGTCCCGACCTAAACCCAATTGAAAACGTTTGGGCACTACTCAAGAATCATTTAAAAAAGAGTGGACTCAGAGACGTTGAACAATTGAAGAAGGTAGCTGAAAAATACTGGGACAGTCTGACTCACAATTACCTACAAACATTTGTGGGAAGTATGCCTCGCCGCATCCAGGCTTGCCTTGCTGGAGAAGGCAACATTATATTGTACTGAAACCACTGTTAATAGATAGGGGAGATACCAATCTTCCTCTGGACATACAGTTTTTATTATTATTTGCTTCTATCAGTGTGCTGTGTTGCGAAAATATGACTGCCATTTTTTTTGCAAAGTACTGTATATATATTTTTTATTTGTCATTTATTGTGAGGCCCCCTTTTTGTGGGCCTTGGTTCAGCTGCAACATTTACATCCGGCAGGCGGCACTGGAAAAAATCTGTGGTGCCCCCCTTTTCGTTGATGCCCTAAGCACGTGCTTATATTGCTTAATGGTTAATCCAGCGCTGCTTGCTGGAGATTTTGATGTACTTCTTGAAGAAGCAGACTTATTAACTGCTTGTGTAGGGCTTTTGATGGACAATACAGTAGGGGTGTCACAAAGACCTACGTCAACATCTGTTTGTTTAAGGCGATACGGCTTTGGCGGTCATTTATCACAGTACATATAAAACTCAACACAAACTGTGTACATATGGAACTAAATACAAACTGTGTACATATGGAAATCTTTAAAACTGTGTACATATTGTACACATATGGTACAACTTTGTACATATGGAACTCAAAAAAACTGTGTACATATGGAACTCAATTCAACTGTGTACATATGGGACTCAATTCATACTGTGTAAATATGACACCTAATACAACTGTGTACATATGGTACTCAATATAAACTGTGTACATATGGAATTCAATAAAACTGTGTACATGTGGAACTCAATACATCTGTGTACATATAGAACTAAATACAAACTGTGTACATATGGAAATCTATAAAACTGTGTACATATTGTACACACATGGTATAACTGTGTACATATGGAACTAAAAAACTGTGTATATATGGAACTCAATTCAACTGTGTACATATGGGACTCAATTCAAACTGTGTAAATATGGCACCTAATACAACTGTGAACATATGGTACTCAATATAAAATGTGTACATATGGAATTAAATAAAACTGTGTACACATGTAACTCAATACAAGCTGTGTACTTACGGAACTCAATACAAACTGTGCACATATGGAACTAAAACAATGTGTACATATGGAACTCACTGCAAACTGTGTGCAAATGAAACTAAATACACACTGTGTACATATGGAACTCAATACAAACTGCGGACATATGGAACTCAATAAGAACTGTGTTCATATGTAACTCAGTACAAACTTGTACATGTGGAACTCAATATAAATGGTTTACATGTGGAACTCAGTTAAACTGTGTACATATGCAACTGTTGTCTAATAAATATTGGATCGATCTCTTTTACTCTCTGGCATTATTTAGTTACATTTCTTGAGTGGAATAAATTATGTGCTTTTCTTTGGTCGTCACATTTTCTTTCCCTGCTATCAAGCAGATATTTGGTACTGTCAAATCATCTTGAATTGTTAATACAAACTGTGTACACATGGAAATCGATACGACTGTGAATATAAGGAACTCAATACAAACTTTATACATATGCAACTCAATAAAACTGTGTACATATGGAACGCAATTACAAAATGTGTATATATGCAACTCAATAAAACTGTGTGCATATGGAACTCAACACAAACTATGTACATATGGAACTCAGTAAAAACTGTGTAAATATCGAACTCAATACAAACTGTGGACATATGGAACTGAATAAATATGTGTACATTTAGAACTCAATACAAACCTTGTACACGTGGAACTCAAAACAAACTGTGTATATATGGAACTAAATAAAACGGTGTATATATGAGACTCTTTAAGACTCTTGGCGGAGGACTGTGGAGGCTGAGATGCAAAGAATGAACCAGAGTTGGGGCACTGTACGAAGGATGGCCGCCGACCGAGCAAAGTGGAATCAATTTGTTGTTGCCCTACAAGACGCCACCAGGCGTGATGGCCACTGACTGCTTTGACGGTCGGTGGTTAAGGATCTAAGAAGAAGAAGATGTTGCAAGAGGTTCAATTGGCAGCATATATTTGAACTTAGCTGCCAATTACGGTTCTGCTCCTTCTAATGGGTTGGTTCTTTTCACTCTGCTCACGCTCGTCTTGGTCAAGGTTGTCGGGTGTAGTTCGTTTCCCAGAAATGTCAAGGAGAGTCTACCAAGTGGGTCCTTCGTCGTAAAGCTTAGGCCACTGTTCCCTTCTTGTTCCAGAGATAGTACTTTCTGCTGGTACAACCAATACCTATGGTAAAAGAATAGAACGAAACGCTCTTCTGGGTATGGCCTTTTCCACCCCACAGTTATGGATTCCTTTCTTCCCATACCACCATCCCAATTACTCAGACTTTACCCTCGATGAGAATTAAATTTAATCTCTCGGGATAAAACTTTCTTTACATTTAAATAGAATCGCTTTCATAGTTAATTTATATTGAAATGAAAAGGTTAACAATACAGATATAGTCTGTTTGCATATACATCTCCACTGATTGAAAAGTATTCACAATATAAATTGAATATGTTTTCATTTATGTTTTACATTGATTGAGAAGTTTGAAACTTCCATCACTTTAAAATGAATATTTTCACATAGACATTTACACTGATTTAAAGCTTGAAAACTTACATTACTTTTAAAGTGGCTATGTTTAAAGGGACATTTACACTGCTTTGAAAATGTATGTATTAGACTTAGAATGTGCATCATTTCTTTCATCTTTCCCTCCCTGCTCCATAGGGAACCTGGAGCTACTTTATGCTTTTAGTTCTCTTTATATATATATATATATATATATATATATATACTGGTAGATTTTACTAAGCTGGACAGGTTTTCACCTGTAGGCACAAGACTAAAGTAGGCACCTTGATCCTTCAGGTCCGGGGGTTTTAGCACAAGGCGAACACCCTATCTATGTAAAAAAAGAAATCAACTTACCGAAAAGCCAACTATTGAGCACCCTTAACTGCGGGATGGGCATCCGGAGTTTGAACATCATATGACTGCCAGTTGTGAAAGCAGAAAGGAAGCCACTGACACGAATACGCAGGTCGTGATCGCTAAGCATGAAACAAGAAAAACCAGAGTTGGGGCACTGCACGAAGAATGGCCACTGACCAAGCAAAATGAAGACATTTTGTTGCTGCACTACAAGACGCCACTTGGCTTGGTGGCCACTGACTGCGAAGTGAAAGAAGGTAAACCATTCAAATCAAAATCACATAACTTTAAGACAATCTGTATCATCATCAAACAACCAACTCTCCCATAAACTAATCACGTCCACTCAGACCAACATACATGCTCAACTCACTCACTGATTTCTAGTTTTTAGGCATGGTCAACACGTATTCAAGCAATCCTCCGACTAATGGGATTGCTTCTAACATATATGCCTCTCACATCAACTTACAGCCAAAACTGTCATCAAGCTCCCTGTAAAGTATGGGAGTTAAATAAATATCAATTATATATTGTAAAAATCTCTTCTTGACAATACCCTTATTATAACTGACAATTAGGTTTAACACAAGAGGCATAATAGTGGATTAGCGGAGACAAATGATCATCAGATGCTAGTCCACTCTCCGTCCATATCGTTTAAAAACTAACTGACTAGGCAATTCAGATATCACTGAACCTAGACTCCAAGTGAAAGAAGTCAATGTATTATGTGGAACAGATTATTCTTTAGTCAGATGTAGTTTAACACATTTTTTCTACCACATACAACTAAATGTTCACGTGACATGAATGGATAAAATAACAGGTAGTAGTTAGTATTGTAAAGGTCTCAGGTGGTCAGTTGTTCTTGTTAATGTTTTGAGAAGACTTTTGAAAGAGACTTAAATATTTATGTTTTGAGAAGACTTATGAAAGACACTATTAAATATTTATGTCAACAACAAAAAAATTAACACATTAACTACCGAATTGAAAAACACACTGTGGCCGAATAAAATTGTTTTCCAATTTTCATACTGTAGGTGTTTGCACAAAGTAAGCTGTAGTTTTCGTAATTGTTAACAGATTTTTACGAATTACACGTCATGTTTAAAGATACATGAATGTACTATTACAATAAACACCGTGTAGTGGTGTTGATGGTATTGTATGATGGTGTTATTACTACATGTAACTTGTATGAGGCCAGCTGTGAAGGCTCCTGAGATAAAATGTGGTTGAGAATTATCAGAAGGCCTTTCTTGCTACCACTACGACCTCACACTTAATTTTTTTTTTCTTAATGAATGTGGCTACGTAAAGTGTCTAGGGTAATGATGTGTAATGTGGTGTGTTAGTTATAAATACACCCACAGGCATTTAAGAAGACTAATAAGATTAACAAGTGTTAAAATACACTGAACTAACTCACGTGTATAAAGTTTTTGATATAATTATATTACATTTATTTGTTCTGGATCAAGTTTTATTTTGACCAGAACTTGTTTTAAAAGAAGGATTTAAAATTTATGAAAATTATGCATGGAATGTTACATAATAAATACAAAAGTGTACATATTTAAGTACTAGAATAGTTAGTTTTATTCAAATGTTCTGGTAGTCAGCTACTAGGGAGGATATTTATTGTCTGTGCTGTTGGGGTGGTCTCATCACACCTGTCTATATTGACTACACCGTGTCCAGAAACTGGTGGGAATTTTTATGGGGATATTAGTCACTACCAATAGTTGGTGAATGTCCAGCAGACCAGAGGCTCACTCATCTTTTTGTAGCTCTGGTGCTGAAAACTTGCGGTCCCACCTCTCCGGGCTGGCGGACAATAATGGTGGTCTCTGTCACAAGAACTGCACAGATACACTCGAGTAAAGTCACCCACCGGATAGACTCTGCTTTGTTGTCGATAGAAAACTCACAGCTCAGATTAAGAATACATAACACAGAATTGCTAGCAAAACTCAGCTGAGCTGCTGGCTATAGTATGGCGTCCCTAAATTTATTCACTGTCTTTCATATGGGAAAACTCCACACTTTAAAATCTGTGTCTAACACTGAACAATTATTGAAGAATGACCCCAAATGCGCTCTGAGCGCTAATGATATGATTGTCTGTGGCCAATCACTGCCAAGGTTTATTTTTAATTTCAAATTTCTACACTAAAGTCATTTCAGTCATGCTTCAGTCAAGTATGGATGGTTATCTGTTAGTCTGTCCGTCTCTACTTGTGTTTCTAAAAAAAATGTGCTTGATTTTTGAAGCAACCTTTCTCTCCCCTTAAAATTTTGTCGTAAAAAGTTATATTTAGACACAGCTACCGCTCAAAACCCCTCTCCTCCATAATAAGTAACTTTGAACACCTGTTCCCAAGGTCGTGTTTTTGTGTGCAAATTGTGACACTTTTAGATTCAATATAGTCTAGCGATGATGTGAACTACACTGTCTTTTGTCATTATCTTCAATATTATCTATCCGTTTGTAAAATTAAGATCATATTAGTTCACTGCTCAGAATAGGCCATCCGGCCAGCTAATTTTTATATTCCTAACATTAATATTAAGAAAATTTACTTTTTAAATTTTTGTAATTTTCCTACCATCCGCGTTCTGCCGCTCAATTCAAATCAAAATCTTAGTATCGCAAAAGCGTCCATTCCGTACCTCGTGTCAATTGGGGGACGTGAATTTTTTACTTTCCTCCATCCCCCCCAATTGCGTCTCCTTAGCCTTGCTACGCAATCGTTCCAGTCATATTTTTTTTTCTTTTGATCCGCCGTTCCCCTCCTGTCTAGCAAGTCAATTTTATGGAGGGTGATGACCCGCGGTCTAGGCGATCATGTACATCAGCAGCCTACGCATTATGTTTTTATCCTTAAATGTTATCTTTTGAGTATTTTACCGTTGTATCTCTGTCAATTTCACTACACATCTCCCCACTTGAAAACATGCCTATGGCAAGTTCCAAAACCAGCGATACACATAGGTAAAATTACTCCTCACGTCTGCCACTACTCTAATTTTGATCACAGGGGTGCCGACTGAGGAAATCTGCACCGACATTCAATTTGCCTGGGATATATTGGATACTGAACTGATAAGGTTGAAGCAATAAAGACCACCTCAGCAATCTTGCGTTTTCATGCTTAGCCTGAGACAAGAACACGAGAGGCTGATGATCCGTCTCCACCACAAAAGTCCTACCATACAGATAGATTTGAAACTTCTTTATTGCCCAGATTAATGCTAAACATTCTTTTTCGCTTGTGGAGTATCCTTGTTCCGCCTTATTCAATTTGCGGCTTGCATAAGCGACTGGTTTCAGTTCCCCATCAGGTGAAGATGATCTTTGCAACAAAGCCCCTCCAAGTCCTACATTACTTGCATCGGTTCTTAAGACAAAGTCCTGTGTCAAATCAGGCAGTTTGAGAATAGGCTTGCTAGTGAGTTTTTCCTTTAACTCTTGGAACGCTAATTCACATTGTGCAGTCCAAATAATTTTATCTGGAAGTCCCTTGCGAGTCAGATCAGTCAGAGGAGCACAAATAGCGTTAAAATTTTTGATGTATTTCTGATAAAATCCGCATAACGACACGAATGATCGCACGTCCTTTTTTGTTTGCGGCCTAGGTGCTCTCTGCAGTTTTTCCAAGTTCTTAGGATCAGGGGTCATATTACCCTGATATACAGTGTGTCCCAAGAATTCCAACTCTTTGCATCCAATACAACATTTTGTTGGCCTAGCAGTTAAGTTCGCCTCCCGAAGTCTATCAAACAACATCTCCAGAGCTTCAATGTGTTCTTCAAATGTCTCTGTGGCGACGAGAATATCATCCATGAAATTCGTGATACATGGGTTATTCAGGGGATCCAACAATTTTCGCATCATCCGTGAAAACACACTCGGAGCATTTTTCAGTCCGAATGGTAGCATATTGAATTCATAATGTCCATCCGAAGTGCTAAAAGCCAAATAAGGTCTCACTTCAGGCTTCACTGGGATCTGGTAATAGCCTTTACTAAGATCCACTTTTGAAAAGTATTTTGCCTTGTTCAGTCTGGCAAATAACTGTTTTGTGTCTGGTAATGGATCCACTTGTCCTTCTGTGACAGCATTCAGTTTCCTGTAATCTATGCACAGTCTGTGTTCCCCAGACGGTTTCCTCAACAAAACGACACTAGAACTAAAAGATGATTCACTGTGCGAAATAATCCCCTCCTTCAACAAATACTCTATTTCTTCCTTCAATGCCTTCTCCTTCGCGAACGGAATAGAATAGGCTCTCATACAGATTGGGTTTGAGTCTACCAGTTTCATGTCATACTGTAGCAAATTTGTATGGCCTGGTTTATCTGTTAATACATCTGTATGTTCCTCCAGAACTTGTTGAACTCTCTCCCTCTGGTTTTTAGTCAGGTGCTTACTGACTTTTACCTGTGCTGCGGTTTCACAAGGATGTAATGGGTATTCATGTGAGGTGAGTGGTTCCTTTTGCATCTGGGTTGCAATAGCCAAGGTCAATAAGGGGGTGCTTTCCTGGAGTGGTCTGTCCAGATACTTCTTTAACAGGTTTACATGATAAACTTTTTCCTTCCCCTTTTTGTCAATTTTATAGTTTGTTCTAGACACCTTCTCTAGAACCGTATATGGACCTTGCCAACCAATTTGTAATTTATTCTGGCTTCCGGGTAGTAGAAGCAGCACCTTCTCTCCGACTGCCAGTTCCCTGTCCTTTGCCTTCCTATTAAAATATGCTGCATGTTTCTTCCTGGCTTGTTTCAAATTATCATTTGCCAGTTTCCATCCAGCTTTCAAACGAGTGGTCAGTTCGTTCACGTATTGATACGATGAGGTAACAGTCTCTTCCGCCTTCTCATCTGTCCAGGTCCTTAATAGAGCTTCTAAAGGACCTTTTATTGGCCTCCCAAATAGCAGAGTTGCGGGAGCCATCCCGGTTGAACTATGTGGTACCTCCCGGTACGCAAACAATGCGGCGGGCAGGAATTGATCCCACAGATCCGGTTTTTCGTGTGCCAGCTTTCTCAGGATAGAAATGAGAGTCCCGTTGAACCTCTCTACCTGGCCGTTCCCTTGTGGATGGTACGGACTACAATGAAAGTGCCTGGCTTGAAATAGCTTAAAAACTTCTTCCGTTAGTTTCCCCTTGAACTGAGAACCATTATCCGTCAAGATTTGATGCGGGAATCCTAATCGGGTAAATATTGTAAGTAGTGCCTCTGCTACATGTTTTGAATCAATTGATGGCAGGGCTACCGCCTCTCCCCACATAGAACAAGTGTCCACCAGAGTAAGGATGTAACTGTTCCTCCTCTTGGTCCGAGTGAGAGGTCCTACAATATCCACTGCAACCCTCTCAAAAGGTGTTCCCACTATGGGCATTTCCCCTAGAGTTGCAGGAGCAGTCCAGTGCTTTGGAGCTACCCTTTGACATTCTGGGCAGGATTTGACATATCTTTTTATATCCTCCGTTATCCCTGGCCAGAAGTAATGACAAGCTATACGCTGTCCTGTGGCGCTGATCCCCATGTGACCACTGAAGGGAATCGCATGTCCGAGTTCCATCACTTTATCTCTATATGAAATGGGAAGAACCAGCTGGTTGTGACCATTTGTTCCAGTTCCGGCCTTCCTGTATAAGAGTTTGTTCTTCATGAAATATTCCCCCTTGCTCGGAGGTGTGTGGCATTTGGGCAATTTTTCAAAACAGGGCTTGAGTGTCCTATCCTCAGCCTGCGCCTTCCTCATCTCCTCTGGATGAGCATTTATAGGTTCACCTTCTTCCTCCTTCTTCTGTGACCTGGTCTGCACTGTCGCCATGATCACAGGTTTCTCGGGATTCCCCAAGAAGACGTATCTACACCCCAATATCAGAGGGTAGATTGGTTCATCTATCACTGCTGCTCTGATTTCTCCTTCCACATAGCGAGTTTTCACCGTTATCCTTGCGATGGGAAGTGTCATGAGTGGTATGTCCTTAGTCGCCCCTTGTATTTCCACTGTTTCTGTGGTATACTGACTTGGGTCCACTAGGCTAGACTTCACAACTGAATCATAATCCAAACCTGTATCATAAAGGCACCTTATGGTGACCCCATTACAAATAACATCCTCACAAACTGGGGGGTGATAAGGTTCCTGTTGTCCCTTAGGATTAACCTTTAATCTTTGCGTCCCCGACTTCATTGCAGCAATGTTTGAAGGTTTCCTTCTACAAAATTCGGTGTTATGGTTATCCTTCTTGCACCATTTACACCATCTTTTTCCTTGGTTCAACGGTTTTCTTTCATTGAACTTTTGGTCATTGAACTGTGAGTTTCTGTCGCGATAGTCATTTCTTGGCCGCTCAAAATTTGTCCTACCCTTATTTCCCTGCTCTCTATTATCAAATTTATTAAATTGCTGTGGAGCTTTAAAATTGTCTATGTGCTTCTTCTTAGCACCACTTACCTCTGCCTGAGCTGCCTGATACCTCTCAGCAACATTTAAAATTTCCCCCAACTTCTCTGCACCTTGTTCCATGAGAAATTTTCTCATGTCTGGAGCCATGGACTCTCTCAATTGCTCAATCATGATCATTTCTTTAAGATCTTGGGTCTTCCCCAGAGCCGTCCATTTCTCCAAATAGGTTTCTAGTCTGGCAGAGAATTGGTGGTATGTCTCCCCAGACAACAGTTTGGCATTTCTAAATTTCTTACGATAAAATTCACCATTCTTCTCGTACCTTAATAACAAAGCCTGCTTTAACATGTCATAATTGTCTTGGTCTTCCCTGTTCATTTTGGCAAATACTTCATAAGAAGTACCCCTCAATCCCTGTGATAGCTTTAAACTCCACCTCTCTCTCTCTAACCCATATGTAGTAGCTAATAACTCAAAACGTCCTAGGTACCCCTCTATGTCATCGTCTTTCTCAACAAAATGGTCTAAATGAAACCCCATAGCTGAGTTTGAGGCTCCCATACTGGGCGTAGCATCTGAGGCAAAAGGGCTGGCACCATTTTCAGGGGCCGGGCCTTGTAATTCCAGCTCCCTTAGTCGTAATTCGTGCTCCCTCTGCAACCTTCTATCTTCTGCCTCCCTTTCGGCAGTCAACCTTTTTTCTTCTGCCTCCCTTTCGGCCTTTTTATCTTCTGCCTCCCTTTCGGCCTTTTTATCTTCTGCCTCCCTTTCGGCCTTTTTATCTTCTGCCTCCCTTTCGGCCTTTTTATCTTCTGCCTCCCTTTGCTGTCGTTTTTCTTCTGCCTCAATCTGCAGCCTCTTAATTTCTCTATCAGCCTCAATTTGTAATCTCTTTTCTTCAGCTAACCTGTCAGCCTCTAATTTTCTTTCAGCCTCTTTTTCTAATCTCCTTTCTTCCCGTTCAATATATTTATCACATTCAGTCGTTACGTATTGAATTAAAATTTGACCATCCATCCCCATCTCCTTCGCAGTGAGCACAGCAGCTGATCTAAACTTTGCTAGCTCTGCCATACTTTTTGGACAATATAATAATATACAAGATAAATCTCTAACCAGTAAATACACTAAGTACTTCTAATTACTATATGACTATAGTCTAACTAATTCTAACTAACCAGTTAACTAATTAATTATTACTGGCTGTGAAGATTCACCAACTTTTATCTGCAGGGACACTTTTAATTTTAAAGGAAATTTTACAATTTATTTCCCTACTTTTATTTCTCCCACCAGGAGATCCTAATTTTACTGTTGGGCTAATTATCCCTGGACAAGACCCCAATTTATGTAGTGGTGTTGATGGTATTGTATGATGGTGTTATTACTACATGTAACTTGTATGAGGCCAGCTGTGAAGGCTCCTGAGATAAAATGTGGTTGAGAATTATCAGAAGGCCTTTCTTGCTACCACTACGACCTCACACTTAATTTTTTTTTTCTTAATGAATGTGGCTACGTAAAGTGTCTAGGGTAATGATGTGTAATGTGGTGTGTTAGTTATAAATACACCCACAGGCATTTAAGAAGACTAATAAGATTAACAAGTGTTAAAATACACTGAACTAACTCACGTGTATAAAGTTTTTGATATAATTATATTACATTTATTTGTTCTGGATCAAGTTTTATTTTGACCAGAACTTGTTTTAAAAGAAGGATTTAAAATTTATGAAAATTATGCATGGAATGTTACATAATAAATACAAAAGTGTACATATTTAAGTACTAGAATAGTTAGTTTTATTCAAATGTTCTGGTAGTCAGCTACTAGGGAGGATATTTATTGTCTGTGCTGTTGGGGTGGTCTCATCACACCTGTCTATATTGACTACACCGTGTCCAGAAACTGGTGGGAATTTTTATGGGGATATTAGTCACTACCAATAGTTGGTGAATGTCCAGCAGACCAGAGGCTCACTCATCTTTTTGTAGCTCTGGTGCTGAAAACTTGCGGTCCCACCTCTCCGTGCTGGCGGACAATAATGGTGGTCTCTGTCACAAGAACTGCACAGATACACTCGAGTAAAGTCACCCACCGGATAGACTCTGCTTTGTTGTCGATAGAAAACTCACAGCTCAGATTAAGAATACATAACACAGAATTGCTAGCAAAACTCAGCTGAGCTGCTGGCTATAGTATGGCGTCCCTAAATTTATTCACTGTCTTTCATATGGGAACACACCACACTTTAAAATCTGTGTCTAACACTGAACAATTATTGAAGAATGACCCCAAATGCGCTCTGAGCGCTAATGATATGATTGTCTGTGGCCAATCACTGCCAAGGTTTATTTTTAATTTCAAATTTCTACACTAAAGTCATTTCAGTCATGCTTCAGTCAAGTATGGATGGTTATCTGTTAGTCTGTCCGTCTCTACTTGTGTTTCTAAAAAAAATGTGCTTGATTTTTGAAGCAACCTTTCTCTCCCCTTAAAATTTTGTCGTAAAAAGTTATATTTAGACACAGCTACCGCTCAAAACCCCTCTCCTCCATAATAAGTAACTTTGAACACCTGTTCCCAAGGTCGTGTTTTTGTGGGCAAATTGTGACACTTTTAGATTCAATATAGTCTAGCGATGATGTGAACTACACTGTCTTTTGTCATTATCTTCAATATTATCTATCCGTTTGTAAAATTAAGATCATATTAGTTCACTGCTCAGAATAGGCCATCCGGCCAGCTAATTTTTATATTCCTAACATTAATATTAAGAAAATTTACTTTTTAAATTTTTGTAATTTTCCTACCATCCGCGTTCTGCCGCTCAATTCAAATCAAAATCTTAGTATCGCAAAAGCGTCCATTTCCGTACCTCGTGTCAATTTGGGGGACGTGAATTTTTTACTTTCCTCCATCCCCCCCAATTGCGTCTCCTTAGCCTTGCTACGCAATCTTTCCAGTCATATTTTTTTTCTTTTGATCCGCCGTTCCCCTCCTGTCTAGCAAGTCAATTTTATGGAGGGTGATGACCCGCGGTCTAGGCGATCATGTACATCAGCAGCCTACGCATTATGTTTTTATCCTTAAATGTTATCTTTTGAGTATTTTACCGTTGTATCTCTGTCAATTTCACTACACACCGTTTGTAACTGTAATAGAGGTTGTTGCTATTTAACGGCCCTCCGATGACCGAGGACTTGCAATATTTTCACAAATATAACTGCATGCGACGCATCTCTATCAAAATCACTATTTCAATCAATGTGCACACCGTTTTCACTCTTGTCCTCGTCGTAAGATCTATCAGTCAATTGTTGAAACACATTTCTAGTCTATTCAGATGTTAGACGTTATGTACAAGGATTTGTTGTGGTCCTATCACTAGTTGGAACGGTAAACAGTGTTACACGATTTGGTAACTAACCCAAAACACTGAAAAATATGAACATAATATCAATTTTCCAGTGTTCTACAACAACCATGCTTTGGGAATTTGTTTTCCGGTGGCAACTGAAAATCTCAAACCATATCAGAAAGTGTTTCAGCACATTTTACCTTGCGTTTTATTACTAAAACTATTACTATTTCATGTCTATCGCCATTTCTCTTCTCTGTATGTGTTTAGCTCTCCTTCTACTTCATTGATCCTTGATATTTCAGAACAAGGACTGCCTAGTATTGTCATCGACAGATTTAGTTAATTTATATCCTATCCAACGAAATCTCATGTTGCACTGGTGTCCGTCTGTTACTTATAATTAGTTCCACACAGCCATCTTGTCACACCATTTCTATCCTTCTGTTCTATGCTAGCAACCTTTTATGAAAGTCTTTATATTTCTTGTTGTCCTATTTGTTGCTGTCCATGTTTTAGAGACGTACAGTTAGATGAACTTCATTTGTCAGTTTTTTTTTTCTTTTTAGACTCGATCTCTTTTGATTTCTATATATCAGTGACATTCCTCTTGTTGGTGTATTTAAAAAAAAAATAATGTCAAGGTATTTTACTCCAACTTTGTTTATATTGCTGACAAGATACTTATGTTATTCCACATCTTGATAGGTACATTACATGTGTAATCTAGCGCTGACTCGACAATTTCATTAACTTGTTTTATCTTTCTTTCTTTGCTTGTTTAAGGAGCTGCTGCAAAACTGAAAGATAATGAAGAAGAAAAAAAAATTAAGAGACACTTTTGCAAATGAACAGTACACCAGATACGTGGGTATTTTTGTTGTCTCCCTTCATCAGCCACAATCACAAACAAGAGACAAAGATGAGAAAGGTAGATGGGTTAAGAGAAAAAGGACGAGAAGATAACTCTGGCAATGGATTTGATACACATAAAGGAAACCTGTTGATAGTATTACAAGACAATCTTAGTTCTGGAACTAAAGGAAACCTGTTGATAGTATTACAAGACAATCTTAGTTCTGGAATTAAAGGAAACCTGTTGATAGTATTGCAAAACAATCTTAGTTCTGGAAATAAAGGAAACCTGTTGATAGTATTACAAGACAATCTTAGTTCTGGAATTAAAGGAAAACACACGGGAAATAGAACTGAAGACAGAAATAATAGTGATAAAGTAGAGATGTAAAGATCTTGAGATGTTAGGACAAGACGGCACAACCTGACAGATTTTTTTTCTCAAAGGTCAATGCTCCTTCATGACTTGAAGGATAATGATGATGATGATTAAAGAGAAAAAAAATGAGACAACATTTATACTGAAATAAAAAATAGTCAGAGATGTGAGATAAGATGGACTAGTATGAGAAACATCTCACGAAATAAAAACAATGTGAATATAATTAAGGGATATAACGCGTTCTTAATTAAATTATAGAAACGATTTAATTTAAAAAAAAAAAATTATTGTTAAAGTATATTTCCTATAACAGCATCAGCAGGCCACACAGGCCATCACTTCTGTTATTATGGTGCATAATGTTCTGTTAATGTTGATAGTTTGTAGAATGCTTGTGGTGGGGAGTGTGGCGTATCCACTGACAAGGACAATGTCAGTAACGTCGGGCTTACAGGTGGCCGACAGGTGTGTGATAAGTCCAAATTTAAGCAAGGGCAGTAATCGTTATGAGTCTCGGATGTACAATAGATTATAATGATTATCCCACTTGAACAGCTGTTGTCTGGCTGTTAATTTATTTAAAAAATATATGAGTGTATAGCATTCGAATCTTTGAGATTCAGAATGCTTGTCACGGTGGCGGAGTTCCACGTGAGATTGATGTTCTAAGCTATTTTTGAACTGTGAGCGAAAGTTCTCGGGAAGCCCCACGGATGTGATTGGCTGGGGTGTTCTGGGGGAGAATGTTTTTGGAGTCAGTGTGTACCGGGCGAATGCACTGAGGGGATGGAAAGTGTTTTTCAATGTGTACCAGTGTACAGGCATTTATGCTGAGATATATTATGTGTGATTATCCCAGATGAGATGTATTAGCTAAGGAGATGTTTCTTAGGCCTTTGAGTACACAGGCCAGTGTTTAAAGATTATGTACATTTTTGAAGAGTTTGTGTCCTGGGCGTGACTGGAGAAATCAGCCCACTGTTTTCGAGGGAAGCCTGTACACTGCTTGATATCTCGACTTATATTATGAGGCCTATTATTTATCAGCAGTCTTCTAGATGGATTAAAGACAGTGCTTGATATGTCGACTTATATTATGAGGCCTATTATTTATCAGCAGTCTTCTAGATGGATTAAAGACAGTGCTTGATATGTCGACTTATATTATGAGGCCTATTATTTATCAGCAGTCTTCTAGATGGATTAAACTGCGTTGAGACGTCATATATTGGTGAGGCCTATTATTTATCAGCAGTCTTCTAGATGGATTAAACTGCGTTGAGACGTCATATATTGGTGAGGCCTATTATTTATCAGCAGTCTTCTAGATGGATTAAACTGCGCTGAGACGTCATATATATTGGAGGCCTATAACTATTAGTACTGTGAGTATCAGCAGTCTGATGGATGAATTACATAGCGCTGAGACGTCATATATTTGGAGGCCTATAATTATCAGTACTGCCGTGTCAGCAATCTTATGTACATGAATTAAAAGCGCTGAGACGTCATATATATTGGAGGCCTATTATTTACTAGTACTACGATCCCCAGCAGTCTTCTGGATGGATTATATAGCGCTAAGGCATAATGTTATTTGAGGCCTATAACTATTGGCACTGCGTTTGCCAGTAGTTCTTCTTGATGGATTATTGTTATTATATAATGTGGATCCTTTTTCTTGGTATGCTATTATGACCTGTGTAACATGCTGTACTTCGTCTACGTTATTGTGACCGTGTTGTGGTGTAATAAAACTGTTCATTAACTGTCACAAGGCGTTTAACCCTCCATGACTCGTACGTGAGCTATCGTGGGGTGGGTGACTGTTTCTACACACCCTTCACATATCATACACGGTAACAGCACAGCAGTACACACATGGATAATTAGCCTATATAGCGTATGCAATGAAGAAACTGTTACCTCTGCAGTGGTGAATACACATGAACAAACTGTATGCAACAGATTGAATGAATAGCAGCTTGTATCAATTAGGATATGGAATGGTGATGGAACAATCATACTTTATCAGTTGGAAGGAATACTAGGAATAAGCGACATTATCAGTGGTGGTTTCCAGTTCAAGTTGGATCGAACTTACGACATTTATAATAAGTAGTTGGTGTGGCGTGATATTTAATATATAACAATCCTGGTATTCGACTACTCTATCGTTAGCAATTTTACACTTCGTCTGCAACAGTGGATGAAACATCGTTTTGCAACAGATACTGATTGTTACAGTGGCGGCAATAATAATCCTAGCGGCAACGGGGGTGTCCAAAATTTTCGGACGTGATGCCCACGTCAACTGCCTTATGTGACTTTCTTCTATGCTGTGTGGCGCATTTAAGAATCCATCATCATTATCAAACTTTACAGGGATGACATCACCAACTACGGATGCAATAGTGGTTGTTTTCAAACTTACATGGTGTGATACCTACTATAAAAGACTTGCCCCAAAACAGACGTTAACATAACTAGGCGGTAACATATCTGATGGAGTGCAGCTTATTAATACCCATCTACATAGAGGATTATAATATATCTAACATTTTCATTGCCAAGATATGCTTCATGATTCAGTTCTGCTTTTGAATTGAAGCTTTCAAGTGAACTGTGCCAATATTTTGGTGGCGCGATTACAGAAGTTTACCATCATAGTAAACAAGAGATGTCAAGCACTTCCTTTCAAGTGGATTATCAACGAGATTGAGAGACTGTGTACCCCTACAGTTACAGACGGAATTCAAGCTGATATGCAGTCATTCTACACGTGTGCATCAAGTAGATGATTGGCAGTAATACAGTTCCTGTTTACCTGTGCGGTGTACGAGCACACATACCGTAGCGAGGACAAAGGACCTGAAGTGAGAAGTGTCAAGCTGCGGTGACCTTAGGCGGTGAACTGTTTTCCTCAGCAGACTTTGTGATGTTCAGCATTTTGGACGGGCGTATTTCCCTTTATTGAAGATAAGTGGTTTATATTGTGAAAACTGTGCCATTTTATCTTGTGTCAACAAGTCTTCCTATATATATTGTGTACTATTTGTTGTAATGTGTATTTCATGTTAAATATTCTGTTTCATGTCTACTTATGAAGATTATATCCCAGTTTACCCAGGGCTTCATAAGTGTTCTTTAGGATTTGTTTTGTAAGTGTCAAGTTTGTGATAATTCCGGTTTAAGGCTACAGACCTTACCGAAGTCTGGTTTGCGATTTGTCTTTTGGGACAAGTAATTGTATAGGTGTGACGTAACGTTTCATTGTGATTATTGTGGTATTTTTTTCTTTGTTCCTTAGTTTATTGATTAATTTGTTCGTGAGTGTCTTTCTCTCTTTCCTATCTTTTAGTTTTTATACACATTTTCGTTTATATACGGTGTTGGTTATTGTCTTGCCACTATTCGCGGTTATCATTACATGCTATGTAAAATTGTTTGCCTTAGTTAAGCCTTACTGTTCAGTTGACTTCTGCGAACGTTATCGTTTGTTTTGTAGTACCTTGTCTTTGTAACCGTGATTCCTATTGTCTATATAATATGTTAGTTGTTTGTAACTTATTGTAAGACTTTGATGCATGAGTGTTTAAGGCTATTTCACATAATATTGACACCACTCAAATTGACATTAAGTTATCCCTCATATTGGTATATACTTTTACAAAGGTTCTATGCACATGAACTTATGCTACTATGGTATACAGTGATGGTTAGATATTTTCAATCTCATGATGAAATATTTGGTTGGTAAGCTGAAAAGATAATTATCTAAACTTTAAGAGACATAAGCTTATGATAATTATAAGTGGTTAGTACATATATTGAATTGTGTGAGTAGGAAATTCATAAAAATGCTTAGCATAGACTTTAATTACTTGCTGGAGGATATGCTCCAGGAAGGTATAGATGAGGACGGATTGCAAGGTCCAGAACTAGAAACATTTGTGATAGATTATTATTTGTGTACTGTGTCAAAATACTTAAGGGATTTTGCGGAGGACAACTTTCATTCCGAGAATCAATCAATAATGGCTAGAGATATATCGGATTTACTGCTTAAGGACCTTCGTGTATTTGTGTACAGACATACCAATTATAAACACGATTATATAATGAAGAGTATTCACAATGTAATTTATAATGATATTCCTGAGCATCAGAATAAGAAGCAGATAGAAGGCATTAAACAAAGTGCGCTTCAGGAAAGGGCGAAGATTTTAGAAGGTGTTGCTAAAGAGAGTAAATTACAGGCAACAGTAACTAAACTTGAAAGTGATTTATATAAATCAAACTTGGATTTTGAAAGAGGGCAAGAAGCATTAAATTCGGCATTGTGCAGGATTAAATACTTAGAAGCTGAGTTGAAAGTCGAGCAAGGCAAAACTATTAATCTCGAGCAGCAACTTCAGGAAAAGAAAGAGAGGTGTGGCAAACTAGAAGCTGAGACAATTGACCGTGATAGGTCTTATACAGAGACGCTTCTTGATTTATTGAGTACAGTAAATTCTTGTATTGAAGAAGAGATGTATACTGTATTTCCAAATGAAGTTGAGGAGCTAATGAATAATGAGAATAGTGAAATTGAAACACAGCAACTAAGAGTAGATAAGGGAAATGATGAAAAAGAGACATTGGAAGAGTTAATAATGGAGGAAAATAAATTAGCTAAGATTGAGAAATTACTAGCGGAGGAAAGATGTAGAGTTTTGACATTCGATAACGTAATTAAGAAACAAAGTGAACAGATTTCACAAACAAATATTGAAATTACGGAATTAAGGGAAAGAGTGGACGGTTTGGTTGATATAATTTTAGGTAGAAAAATGCTGTCTACTGTCAATATTGACAAAGTTAGACAGAAAGACGGTTATCAACACGTCTTAAAAACGTCGAGTCAGCAACAGACACTCGATGCCAATACCAACATCAAACGTGGTGAGCGGAAATCCTTGCGTGGCAGATATAATTTTCATCGTACTAGTGACTATGCTGGTAATATTAATAATTTCTGGCGACAGGCCAACAAGGTTAATTCTACTGTGATACTTGATTCTGTACATCACAGTAAAGACAAGGATAAATTTTATGTCAATGTTCAAAAAACTAACCTTGTATCTGAAGTGGGAAAGCCTCATAAAAACATAACAAGGGACAAGACTAGTAGTACTTGTGCCCAAAGTAATACTCAATATGTTAGTAGCCATAAGGATTTTATTATTCCTATTACTGATTCAGAGGTTAAGCACGCTGCTACAGAAAAGAAGAAAAACAATCATGACAGGAGAGATAATACAGATTTCAAACATTACCAAGGGAGTTCAGCAACTTATAATCTGTCATCTCCAAGAAACCAGAAACAGTTTAACAGTTCTAAATATTTTGGTTCTGAAGATTTTGAAAAGTATGGTAAAAATGATTACATGAAAGATTATCAATTTTACCATAATAAGTCTAGAAGACAACAAAAACAATCTGGCAGATATTTTTATCAAAAGAGAAATAATAATGGCAACTATGTTAACTTTTCTCATCAAAGGCCTAAAGTAATTGATAAACAAGGTAATAATAATAGAAATAGAGTCTCTAATACAACTGCTTGTGGTTTTGAGAGAGTATCTCGCTGTTATGAGGGTAGCAAATTTTTTTCAGCATCCAATAGCGACGACCTTGTGCTACGATCATTTTCTGCCCCATAAGCCTTCGGTGGTGTTTACACGTGTCAAGGGAAGGCTTGTTGATCGGTGAAAGGGCTACGGGTTCATACAAGCCACAGTTTTAGGTAAATATAACGTTAATTTCCGTTTTACATCGTTAAATCGGACTGTGAATTAAAATAGAATTTTTTTCATTTGTATATTTTCACAGCGACGGCTTTGCAATAGAAGTCAATGTTCCGGTGTTACATTAACAGAGAGAGTAAGGTATGCCACCTTGTATTCATGGAGTTAACCAAGTAAAGCCGGACAGCAAGTTGACTCTGAATTGTATGCGGTTATCTTGCCAAGTTTATGAGACTATTCAACACGGCTGGAATTATTGCCTGTTCAACTTTTTTAGAATATAGATATTATTGTATCAAATAAATATAGGATATTATATATAGAATTGTATTAAGATACCATATAACTTCTATTAGATAGTGTGTAAGCTCATTTTTTATGCACTATTTTATGCACATATTTATTTTTTGTACGACGATGTTTTGATGATGCAACAATTATTTTCATACTATTCTTACACTATTGTGTTATGACGAATATTATATGTATTATGATTGCAATAAGGTGTATGATATCATTTGCGAGTGACTTATCTTTGTAACTTTTTGACAAAAGCAGTGGACTATAGTATTTACGCACGCTAGTCAGAAGACTATGCTCATGTAGTCAATTCATGGTTGACCTTTATGCTCTGTTGTGAGCTTAGCGCTGCGAGAGCTGATACATCAAACATTGATGTCTTTTTGCAGCGATGATTATTAGGGCTGTTTTATATGCATGATGAGTTTGTCAGCCCAATGCACAACCTCATTAGCGAGGTATGGTGCAGTAGTCATCTTCAGAGAGTCTCTGTACTCACTAAATTTAAAATTTCCTCTTGTGTTTTGATGTCATGTTTAGTTTATGTATTGGCACATTCTAAGACATTATGTAGTAACTATTATATTGTGAAAAATAATTTTGGAAACATAGTTTGATTATATCAGAGTTAATTTTGTATTGCAAGTTGAGAACATATTCTGAAACATTGGTTTCTGAGGTTTTTCGAAACAATAACACATGTGAGCTTAAAATAATGTGATTTTTTTTGTTCTTGCAATTTAGACATGTATCATTTTTTCCAGCAGATTGTTTTGATGTTGTGTCTGCTTAAGTATAAGAATTTTTGTATGTCACATATTTTTGTTAGCCTAATTACATTTTGGTGTGTTAATATTAGGTTAAGCAAAAAAAAAATTTAAAATACCATTTTTATTTAACTTAGCGTCATGAAATATTTTTGTTTTTACTTTTTGGAAAATGTTTTCTAAGATTGTAAAATTTTTTGGTACCCTGCGCTTAACTGTGCGCTAGAGGGGGTAATGATGTGTTTTTTTTTAATTACTTAACGCTTGATGATGCGTTAGTTGGAGTTTATTTATAACGGTATTATTTTTTGTGTATAATATCTATGATAGTTCATTGTTATTTATGAATAAGTTGGATAACGGGGTTAATGTTAGATTGTGCTTCGTTTATCTACAGCTTTCTTTTGTGGTTGTTAGATATACACATACATTGTCTTTGTGTCCTATACTTTCTTGTCATCATTATATGTATTTATATAATACGTTTTTGATCAAATGGTTATTACGATGTATTAATCCATCGTTCTCTACAGACATATTTAGGTTTTTTCTTCTGTTGTTCCTGATTATTCTTCATTTTAGTCCACTTCTTCTACTGACTATTCGGTAGCGTTTCATATGTGGATTATACTTTCATGTCGCATTTATATATCACTTGATACTATTTGTATTCTTATACATCCTACTATACGGATACTTACATCATGTATATTGTTGGGTTAATTCTATGCTGTATGGACTTAACTTTGTTGAAAGCAGATTATCTTTGTAGACTTAGTGTTGCGTGATAAATTCTCGCAACATCGTTTTATTACAATATCTATTTTATAACGCAAGGGCAACAACTGCTTGAAATTTATAGTCACTTTTCTCGGTAAGCATTTGTCTTCCCGCGTTGGTATTGAATGCAGTTAAGTTTTGAGCTGTGGTCTTTTTGCGCTGGACTGCGCATGACTGGTCTTGTTTTTTGGTCGATCGGTTTCCGCCCACCACTAGTGGAGTGAGCGATTTGAATGGCGAAAGAGATGCCTCGTTGAAGAGGGGATCTCCGCTATTTTTTGTTCTGTCAGGGATGTGTAGTCCTCTTAATGGATATTTCGTTTATTCGAGATAATACCTCTAGTGTTTCCCACATGTCGGGAGGCGTGATATTTCTGTGTATTTCATGAAGGCAAGGTAAATTGACTTTTCATTAACTCTATCGATTTTGGGTCGTGAGCGATTTCGATTCATAGCCTGTCTTCGAAAGTCGTCGTCACGAGATGTTTTCCCAGCTCACATGTCGCTGTATTGTACTGCATCGGTTGATGCATGTCCCAAGGACCATTACTTGCTACTTTGTTAAATGAACTAGGTTTGGAAAACCTTTATTATCTAGAGGATATTTTTGAGGACATTATTTATACTTCGGCAGACGTGTCTGTCTTGCTGAAGTCAAACTAAGGAGAGTGAACTGATCTCATACATCTGGTTATCTCCTGGCTGTTATAGAAAAGGATGGAGTTTTTCACCTGACTACATTTACAGCACTATGAAATATAACATGCATCTGACTCATCATTGTAATGCTGTCTACCGTCTATTGCTGTATTGAATGTTGCTGTGATAATGACTGTTTGATGTGCCTACATATTCGCGTAACCATTTTGTCACTGTGGCGTCCACAATAAATAATGAAGAAAAACGTCAACGGCTGTTACAAGAATCATTGACTTTATACGTCGTGAGTTTACTGACGTCCTATGTGGATTGCCCTGTTATTTTTGTATGAACATTGTTTTGACTGAACACATCTGCACACTACACAAAACCAGACATGCGGATACCATCCATCATCATATGGCATCACGCATCATTTGGTGGCCATAAGCTGGTTTGATTCTGGTACCAGCAAACACGGGGTCCCTTACCCACTTCATTTTCAACAAGAATTCATCAGCATCCTTCAAGAAATTAACATTCTTCAATACAGTCAACATCTTCAAAATTTTCAAAGTACTCGGCGTTGCCCGGTAAAAGTCAAAATTTCAACTTTTTGACGGAAACAAGAATTTGACAGTACCCGGCGTTGTTACATGTTGCCGGATAACTCGGACTGCTGTTATCTTTTACGCAAGTCAAGCAAGTTGCTGCTGTCAAGGTTCCAGTGCTGTCGTTTTTGTGAAGGTCAAGTGCCGGTTGAAACGGGTTGTTTTCTGAAGAAGGCCAAGTACCGATTTCCATCAACTTACTTTTGGATTAGAAGGTCAAGTGCCGAAACAACTCAACACACAGTATTTCAGAAGCTCTTGTACCATCGTGTTAGCAGTGGAAGCAGTTCAGATGTGCCATCATCGTTGGAGCTTCGCTCTTTAGGACGTTGATTGACATCCGTTTTTTCTGCTGTTCTACGATTGGAAGCCTATAAGTTAAGTGGCCTGTTTGTATGTAAACTGTGCCCTTATACTTCTGCTGAGTCTTCTGTGTATCATCTCATTCTATATGTTATATGTCTATATGTTATTTGTATATTTATATGTTTATATTTCAGCGGGTTCTCGGTTGGGTGGTGTCTCCGTTAGATTATGCCACGTCATAGAGGTCGTCTATTGTGAGCGTTTTCTGTAGGGTTTGCAAATTTCCGATACTGGAATTTGCTAAGCGACTTCTGTTGCTATTTATGTTAGCTGTGATGACATGTTTTAATATTGTTTTCGTTATTATTTCGCATTCTTTAGTTTTGTTTTGATTTGTTTGTATTTGTTAGCCTACTCTTGTCTATAATTTAGTTTCATACAACATTTTTGTTTATACACTGTGGTGTCATGTATTTTGTTTAATTCTATCGCAGATATCGTCACATTTTTTGTGATATTTCATTAATTTCTGCTTTATTTTTAGTTGATTTCTGCGAACGTTTTTGTATTGTTGCTGATCTTTGTTATTGTTTACATTGTTATTGTTTACATTGTTTGTATTGTTTACATTTTCAATGTTTACATTCTGCATGTGTTTACATAGTCATTGTTTACAGTTATAGTAATTAGTTAATGGGCTATGCTAATGCACTGTTACTACTACACTGATGATAAATGAATGATGAATAGTGTCGTGCACTATTGAATGAGAAGTGCACTTATGATCAAGAATTGAGTGCTGATATTTCATATACAAGTTCTTTGATTGGAGACTTGTTTCCCACAGAGACTGGGATAATATAATGTGATGTGAATATACAAGTGCTTAATTAAGACTTGTTACACTTAGGTTTGAAATAAATTAGTTAATTATTTCAGGTTTTGGACTCATATGTTAGACAACATGTCTACATTTGAGCACTTTATTGAGCAGGGTAAATTGCTTGGGAAGACTGGTGATAAGTTAGAAGAATTTGCAACTGCTCGATATGATAAAGCAATGGAAGCTGAACAAAAGAAACTGCAGATGCAGGTGGATGAAAAAAGATTCCAAATGGAAATGGAAAAACAAAAAAGGGAATCAGAAGCTGAGGAGAGAAAACTCCAGCTACAGCTAGAAGCTGAAAGACTTGAAAAAGAGGCTGAGAATAAAAGACTTGAAAAAGAGGCTGAAAATAAAAGACTTGAAAAAGAGGCTGAAAATAAAAGACTTGAAAAAGAAGCTGAAAATGAAAGACTTCAAAAAGAGGCTCAGGCTGAGGAAAGAAGATTACAGAGAGAGTCTGATGAGAGGAAAGAGAAAGCAAAAATGGAACATGAAGAAAAGGTCTTAGCTTTAGAGTTGGAAAAATTGAAATTGACGAGCATGAGTAATGGTAATGATTCAAACAAGGGTTCATCTTCTGGTAAGGCTAATAATGATACTTTTAAGATTAAGTTACCAACATTTAGTCCTTCCAGTGATGACATAATGTTCTATCTGGACAGATTTGAACAAGCATGTACAGCTCATAACATAGACAAAGCAAAATATGTTTATCAGTTATCAGGGATACTGACAGGTAAAGCTCTAAGTATATTAAATATGGTGGATGAACCTGACAAGAACAATTATGAGGTTGTCAGGGCCGCTTTGTTAAAGAAATATCAGCTTAACGAAGACGGCTATCGTCTACAATTTAAAAACATGTTACCTGAAAATGGAGTTGAATTCTCCGAGTTTATTGCAAGAATACGCATTACTTTCTCACGATGGGTTGAACTATCTAAGACGGAAAAAACTTATGAAGGACTTATGGACTTAATACTTAGAGACAAAGTCATGTCGTCTGTCAATGAGTCTTTCCTTGCTTTCCTTCATGAACGTAAACCTAAAACAATAAAAGAAATGGAAGATTTCTGTTGCCAATACGTAACTGCGCACCCACACATAACCATGGGTAACTCTAAGGTGAAAGAAGGTTTACCAGTTGCTTCGGCAGCTCCGTATGGTCAAAACTTTGCTCGTAGATTCCAACAAAATTTTGATAGAAAGAGTAGCGGTAATTTCTGTCAAAATCATGGAAATCAATTTCATGGTGATTCTTCTTCGAAGAATTGGAGACAACCTGATAGTACTCGTTACTATCACCCTAATAATTATAAGCATTTCAAAAGAGGATATGGTAATAGAGGTTATTCCTGCCGAAGACCTCAGAACCAAACAAATAGATGTTCGCATCAATGTGAACATGATAGTAATCGTGGAAACTGGAATTCGAACCAGGATAACAATTACAATAGAGACAATAATAACTGCAGAGATAATAATAACTCTGATAACTTCAGAGGTAATAATAGTCGGGGTAGATCTCAACACAAAAAAAAGAGATATCAGCAGGCTAATGCTGTACAACAGGAAACTGAGGGAGCCTGTAATCATGTTGTTGATAGTAAAAACTTTGACGCTGTCACTGGTTCTGCTTTTGACTTTGAGAGAGCAAACAAATGCCCCCAATGCAGTACTTTATTCGAACCGGGTACCATAACTACTTTGAGTTGTGGTCACCCACTTCCCGCTCTTCCTGCTGCTGTTGCGCATGACGGGAGGGGTTCTTTAATTCTACATAAGGGTCTTGTTAATGATACTCCGGTCTCACTACTTTTCGATTCCGGATGCACCACTATTGGTGTTAGACAATCGCTTGTAGATCCATCTTGTGCTACAGGAAGGGTTATTAAATGTGTCACATTTGGCGGCACTCTAGAAAAATATCCTACTGCTGTAATTCGCATTGCCACTCCTTTCTTTACTGGAGATGTGCATGCTTGTCTCTTACCTAATCCTATTGCGGACCTTATTATTGGTCGTATTCACGGAGTTAGGGAGTGTACCCCACAGCAGATTGCTGCTTGGGAAGATAATAACATGCAAGCTACAAATGCAGTAGTTACAAGAGCACAAGCTCTACAAACACCCGAAACTTCACTGAATAGTGATAATGAAGTTGATAGCCAAGATAGTCACTTAGTAATCACTCGTGACTCTTTCATAAAATTGCAAGAAGAAGATCCTTCTTTAAAAAAATTCTTCGTTCTTGCGAAGAAAGGTGATCCGAATCAGGATACAAATAGAAAATCTTGGATTGCAATGAGAAACGGCGTACTTGTACGTATGGTACAAGATTCGACTACGTCGGCACATTCGCAAATTCTTGTTCCCAAGAGCATGAGAGTGCAAATATTACAACATGCTCATGACTCGCAATGTGCTGGACATATGGGTTTTTCCCGTACGAAGTCGAGAGTCCTTGCGGCTTTCTTTTGGCCTTTTGTCAATAAGGACATTCGTATTTACTGCCGATCATGCAAGGTATGTCAGGAGGTCAAATCTAGAGGACCACGACATGCTGCGCCTATCCAGGCTGCTGACATTCCTATTCGGCCGTTTCAGAAAATGGCCATAGATATTATTGGCCCTTTTAAGGTCAAGTCGGCCAGAGGACATCAGTTTATCCTTACATGTGTCGATATGTGCACACGTTGGCCAGAGGCTATTCCTCTTAAGAGCATATCTACTACAGATATCGCAGATGCTCTTTGGTTGATATTTTCTCGCTTGGGGTTCCCCAGAGAAATATTGTCAGACCATGGCACTCAACTCATATCTGACACTATGTCACAGGTAATGTCTACCTTACATATTGAACGATCTCTCAGTAGTATCTACCATCCTATGTCTAATGGGTTAGTTGAGCGTCTGAATAGAACGCTCAAGACTTTGCTTGGTAAGATAACTGAAGATCATCCTCAAGATTGGGACAGGGTTTTACCCGCGGCTCTCTTTGCCTATAGAGAAGTCCCTAATGAACACACAGGATTTTCTCCCTTCGAACTTGTCTTTGGCGCGCGTCCACGCGGCCCTATGTCTTTATTACACGATCTCATCACTGCCGATGATATTAGCGATGAAACTCAATCCTCATATGAGTATGTCATTGCTCTTAGACAAAAGATCATTGAGGCATGTAAGCTAGCAACTGCTTCATCAGAAATTGCTAAAGAGAAGGCAAGGCAGTTTGCTAACAAGAATAGATGTCTACGACAACTTTGTCCAGGTGACAAAGCATTCGTCCTACTCCCCAGTAGGGAAAATAGACTTCTTATTGCATGGAAAGGTCCGTATGCAATAGTCTCTCGGATTTCCGATGTTGACTATGTGGTCGATATTGATGGAAAGCATAAAACTTTCCACATAAACATGCTTTCGGAATTTCACGAACGTCCGGACTATTTGCTGCCTATTTTCCAGGCAACGGATGATGCTCCTGCACCTCACGGTCATTATTCATCCCTGTCTGTCATACAGGATGAGGAAGCTACCTTCTCTGATGTCAACCTTCCCCTTCCAGTGGTTCCATTACATTCCACGGAATCTTGGAAAAACGTTTCTGTTTCTCCTAATCTTTCTGGTGACGAACATCGACAAGTCTCGTCGATGTTACAAACATTTCAGGATGTTCTCACTGACATTCCTGGACACACAGATGTCATAGAACATGACATAATTCTTACCGACAATAATCCAATTAGGGTTAGGCCGTATCCTATTCCTATACACTTTCAGTCGCAAGTGGAAAAGGAATTGGATGAAATGATTCAATTAAATATAATTGAACCATCGACTTCACCATATTCTTCTTCCATGGTTATTGTCCGGAAGAAGGATAAGAACATACGAATTTGCGTTGATTATCGCAAATTGAATCAGGTCACAAAGTTCGACGCTGAACCGATGCCTTTGTTAGAAGATCTACTGATTAGACTTTCTAATTCTAGATTCTTCACTAAACTTGACTTGTCTAAAGGTTATTGGCAAGTGCCTTTAGCAGAGCATGCCAAACCTCTTACTGCTTTTTCTACACCTAGGGGTCTATTTCAATGGAATGTTATGCCTTTTGGTCTCATGAACGCCCCTGCCACTTTCGTTCGCATGATGCGTCGAATTCTGTCACATCGTTCGGATGTCATCGCATACTTAGATGACATCTGTCTCTTCAGTGATACCTGGGAAGATCACTATTTAGGGTTATATGACTTACTGTCCACTCTACGTGAGAATAATTTGACAGCAAAACCTTCTAAAGCTTTTGTTGGTTTTGGTGAAATCTCTTTCCTGGGTCATCGTGTTGGTCATGGTCTCTTGAAGACAGAAGACCACAATACTTCCAAAATACTGAACATCTCTGTTCCTAAAACGAAGAAACAAGTTAGGAGTCTCTTAGGTTTAATTCAATTTTATGGGAGATTTATTCCAAATTTATCTTCGATCATGGCACCTCTCTCAACATTGTTGAAGAAAGGTTCGCCTAATCTGGTCCGTTGGTCTGAAGAATGCCAATCTTCACTAGACCAAATCAAGAATATATTTTCTTCTCCTCCCATCTTAAGATTACCTACTCTTGATAGGACTTTTGTTCTTCGGAGTGATGCTTCATCCACTGGGATTGGAGCAGCACTGATGCAAGAATATGCAAATACTCTGCATCCTGTTATGTACATTTCTAGAAAACTAAATGCGGCAGAGAGGAACTACTCGGTTTTAGACCGTGAGTTGTTAGCGATGGTTTGGTCAATTCTAAAGCTACAAAGATTCCTCCTGGGCGCACATTTCATTCTAGAGACTGATCAGAAAGCTCTTACAGCTATTCAGACTAAGAATTTGAAGAGTTCGAGATCCACTCGATATGCTATAGCTCTTCAACCTTTTCACTTCACGGTACGAGCTATCCGTGGTGCGGATAATGTGATGGCTGACATTTTGTCTAGATGCCCACATGACTCCAACTAATACTTCTGTCCTATATTTCCATATATTACAGAGTCATAACACACCTATATTTCTACAATAGATTAGCACATCTGTACTTACTTTATATGTACACACTATCGTGCTTTGTTGTCATCTTCTTCTGTTCGTTTTTTAAGATGATAGAGGAGGACTGAGTAGTTAATATAAGGGCCGTTAGTTTACTAAACAGCCACAATTATTAATAATGTATTGTACCTTATGAAGCATATTAGTTATTAATTAGCATTATATTGCTTGTACTTTCTCAGAATGTCATTGTTGAGCTGAGGACTTACCTTACTAGTATCAAGCATGACGAGTTCTAGATTGTGTACTTACCCTCGGAATACCAGAGCATATGTCCTGGATCGTCATGTAGTTTAACTTTACTATGTACTTATGTCATTACATGTCAAAGAATGTACTATTTAAATTTTCCTATCAGATTTGTACATCCATTTTTAAAGACAATATTAGAGTATGCTGTTTAATGATGATTATGGTAACTTGCATACGTATATTGTGTTTACATGCTAACGTGATGTGTGTTGGTGACACCTCCCCGATGTGAATATTTTTTGAGACATATTTATTTTTCTGTTGAGGTATATCCTCACCAGACACTCTATATTTAGCCTATGTTAGGCAATTTAATTAATTATCAGCGCATAATTCGTGCGTTTTGAGCCGCTTATCGCATGCTCTTTGATATTTAAAAAAAAAATATGTTCCACATTTTTTTTTATCGGGAGGAGGTGGTGATATGTTGCGTGATAAATTCTCGCAACATCGTTTTATTTCAATATCTATTTTATAACGCAAGGGCAACAACTGCTTGAAATTTATAGTTACTTTTCTCGGTAAGCATTTGTCTTCTCGCGTTGGTATCGAATGCAGTTAAGTTTGAGCTGTGGTCATTTTGCGCTGGACTGCGCATGACTTGTCTTGTTTTTGGTCGATCGGTTTCCGCCCACCACTAGTGGGGTGAGCGATTTGGAATGGCGAAAGAGATGCCTCGTTGAAGAGGGGATCTCCGCTATTTTTTGTTCTGTCAGGGATGTGTAGTCCTCTTAATGGATATTTCGTTTATTCGAGATAATACCTCTAGTGTTTCCCACATGTCGGGAGGCGTGATATTTCTGTGTATTTCCTGAAAGCAAGGTAAATTGACTTTTCATTAACTCTATCGATTTTGGGTCGTGAGCGATTTCGATTCATAGCCTGTCTTCGAAAGTCGTCGTCACGAGATGTTTTCCCAGCTCACATGTCGCTGTATTGTACTGCATCGGTTGATGCATGTCCCAAGGACCATTACTTGCTACTTTGTTAAATGAACTAGGTTTGGAAAACCTTTATTATCTAGAGGATATTTTTGAGGACATTATTTATACTTCGGCAGACGTGTCTGTCTTGCTGAAGTCAGACTAAGGAGAGTGAACTGATCTCATACATCTGGTTATCTCCTGGCTGTTATAGAAAAGGATGGAGTTTTTCACCTGACTACATTTACAGCACTATGAAATATAACATGCATCTGACTCATCATTGTAATGCTGCCTACCGTCTATTGCTGTATTGAATGTTGCTGTGATAATGACTGTTTGATGTGCCTACATATTCGCGTAACCATTTTGTCACTGTGGCGTCCACAATAAATAATGAAGAAAAACGTCAACGGCTGTTACAAGAGTCATTGACTTTATACGTCGTGAGTTTACTGACGTCCTATGTGGATTGCCCTGTTATTTTTGTATGAACATTGTTTGACTGAACACATCTGCACACTACACAAAACCAGACATGCGGATACCATCCATCATCATATGGCATCACGCATCACTTAGCTGATTATTTTGTATGCTTTGTTTTCTGCTTTACTCATAATGCTCATATTTTTTGGATGATATATAGTATTTGGACTTAACAGGTTGATTAATTTTTCGGATTAGAGCTTTATCACCCACTTAAATTTTTGGCGGAGTAATGTTTTCAAAAAAAAATGATGTTTTATCATTTTTTTTCCCCGGGGGGTGGTGTAAACTGATAAGTCCAAATTTAAGCAAGGGCATTAATCGTTATGAGTCTCGGATGTACAATAGATTATAATGATTATCCCACTTGAACAGCTGTTGTCTGGCTGTTAATTTATTTAAAAAAATATATGAGTGTATAGCATTCGAATCTTTGAGATTCAGAATGCTTGTCACGGTGACGGAGTTCCACGTGAGATTGATGTTCTAAGCTATTTTTGAACTGTGAGCGAAAGTTCTCGGGAAGCCCCACGGATGTGATTGGCTGGGGTGTTCTGGGGGAGAATGTTTTTGGAGTCAGTGTGTACCGGGCGAATGCACTGAGGGGATGGAAAGTGTTTTTCAATGTGTACCAGTGTACAGGCATTTATGCTGAGATATATTATGTGTGATTATCCCAGATGAGATGTATTAGCTAAGGAGATGTTTCTTAGGCCTTTGAGTACACAAGCCAGTGTTTAAAGATTATGTACATTTTTGAAGAGTTTGTGTCCTGGGCGTGACTGGAGAAATCAGCCCAGTGTTTTCGAGGGAAGCCTGTACACTGCTTGATATGTCGACTTATATTATGAGGCCTATTACACTGACAAACAACATTTTTCTTTCTTATATAAGAATAAGTGTTCTTAGGTCAGTTTCTTGCGCTGATTTCAAATTTGAAATTCGTTTGTCTCTATCGCGTCGGGTTCTTAAGATATTTGTGAATAAATATATTTTTGGGAAACCGTTATTTGCTCCGTTTCATTTTTACTATATAACTTTTTAAAAATTAATAAAATGCAAAATAATTCTACTTTTTATACTGCTAAAAGATGCATGACATATGTTACGTTATATTTCAAATAGTTACTGTATTTTGAAATAATTCTGAGTGAAATATGGCTTCTAGAAGTTGTAGAAATTCGGCTGATCTGTTCTGTTACGTGTGCGGATATTTTACCGATCGTGTTCACAAGAAAAACTTTATACCATTGCTAAAGAAAGCATATGAACTTTATTTCGATTCGAAAGTTGATGATGCAAATAAATCTTGGAAGCCAAATGCAGTTTGTTCGACTTGTGCAAATACATTGGCAGGTTGGTTACGAAAATCGCCGAAGCATAAGTCGATGCCTTTTGGAGTGCCAGTAATATGGCGTGAACCGACAAATCACGCTACTGATTGTTACTTCTGCTTGACAAATATCTATGGTTTCACTTTTAAAACTAGAAAGTCTGTGGTTTATCCAAATATTGAATCGGTTTCGAAACCAGTGCCTCATGATCCAATCACGTGTCTGATCCCAGTTCCACCAGAATAATATCCGTTGAATGTGAATGAACCATCAGAAAGTGATAGTTTACCTGCTTTAGAAACTAATTCTGACTCGGATTATGTACTGGTGAATGATGGTGTTCACTTAATTAACCATTCAGAACTTTCAGATCTAATACGTGATCTCGCTCTCACCAAAGGACAAGCGGAATTACTCGGTTCGCGACTCAAAGAATGGAATCTTTTAGCGCCCAATACTCCGATATCTAAATTTCGTCATAGACACAGAGAACTTGTTCAATACTTTGAGATGGATGATGACATTTGCTATTGCAAAGATGTAAAAGGTCTAATGGTGCACCTCGGTCATGAGAACATAGTCAACGAATGGCGACTTTTCATCGACTCTTCCAAGACTAGTCTAAAAGCCGTGTTATTGCATAATGGAAATTTATTTTCATCAATTCCAGTTGCCTACTCTGTTCATATGAAAGAAACTTATGACAATATGGCTATACTTTTGGCAAAAATAAAGTACAATGACTACCAATGGCGGATTTGTGGAGACCTAAAGGTCATTGCAATTCTCACGGGCATGCAGACTGGGTATACTAAATTTTGTTGCTTCCTATGTGAATGGGACAGCCGCAACAAACAGGAACATTATGCAAGAAAGGTGTGGCCTATCAGGGATCGTATGCAGATTGGGCATAAAAATGTAATACACGAGCCATTAGTTAACAAAGACAGCATCATTTTACCACCGTTACATATAAAGTTGGGGCTCATGAAGAATTTCGTAAAAGCGTTAGATAAAACGAGCAAAGCTTTCACTTATCTTCGAGAAAAGTTTCCGCAAATTAGCGATGCAAAATAATGGAAGGTATCTTTGTAGGACCTCAGATTAGGAAAGTTATTGCAGACAAACAATTCGAGAACTTGTTACATGGTAGTGAACTTCGCGCATGGATGGCATTCAAATCGATCGTCGATAACTTTCTGGGAAATCACAAATCTGTCGACTATGTGCATATTGTTAAGCAGTGCATAGATGCATACAGAATTATGGGCTGTAACATGTCCCTCAAAATCCATTTGCTCGATTCGCATCTTGACTTTTTCCCTGACAACCTTGGCGAAGTCAGCGATGAACATGGAGAACGATTCCATCAAGATATCGCCGTAATGGAGTCACGTTATCAAGGACGGTGGAGTGTGACCATGCTTGCCGATTATTGTTGGATGCTTCATCGCGATGTACCACATGCCATTCACCGACGAAAGTCGACTGCAAAGAAATTCAAGCCTACATAACTGTTATACTTCTTGTACAAATGATGTTGTAATACTGTATGCGTTGTTAAAAAACTTCAATTGCGTATTTCTAGAGATCCCAACCTGATAGAGAAAAACGGTTTGCAGATTTAAAAACAGCGCATTAAAATTGACCAGAAAAACATAGAAATGTTAGAGAAAGAAAAAAATTTTTTTTTTGGTTAGTCAGTGTTATTTATCAGCAGTCTTCTAGATGGATTAAAGACAGTGCTTGATATGTCGACTTATATTATGAGGCCTATTATTTATCAGCAGTCTTCTAGATGGATTAAAGACAGTGCTTGATATGTCGACTTATATTATGAGGCCTATTATTTATCAGCAGTCTTCTAGATGGATTAAACTGCGTTGAGACGTCATATATTGGTGAGGCCTATTATTTATCAGCAGTCTTCTAGATGGATTAAACTGCGTTGAGACGTCATATATTGGTGAGGCCTATTATTTATCAGCAGTCTTCTAGATGGATTAAACTGCGCTGAGACGTCATATATATTGGAGGCCTATAACTATTAGTACTGTGAGTATCAGCAGTCTGATGGATGAATTACATAGCGCTGAGACGTCATATATTTGGAGGCCTATAATTATCAGTACTGCCGTGTCAGCAGTCTTATGTACATGAATTAAAAGCGCTGAGACGTCATATATATTGGAGGCCTATTATTTACTAGTACTACGATCCCCAGCAGTCTTCTGGATGGATTATATAGCGCTAAGGCATAATGTTATTTGAGGCCTATAACTATTGGCACTGCGTTTGCCAGTAGTTCTTCTTGATGGATTATTGTTATTATATAATGTGGATCCTTTTTCTTGGTATGCTATTATGACCTGTGTAACATGCTGTACTTCGTCTACGTTATTGTGACCGTGTTGTGGTGTAATAAAACTGTTCATTAACTGTCACAAGGCGTTTAACCCTCCATGACTCGCACGTGAGCTATCGTGGGGTGGGTGACTGTTTCTACACACCCTTCACATATCATACACGGTAACAGCACAGCAGTACACACATGGATAATTAGACTATATAGCGTATGCAATGAAGAAACTGTTACCTCTGCAGTGGTGAATACACATGAACAAACTGTATGCAACAGATTGAATGAATAGCAGCTTGTATCAATTAGGATATGGAATGGTGATGGAACAATCATACTTTATCAGTTGGAAGGAATACTAGGAATAAGCGACATTATCAGTGTGTAAATATGTATATATATATAGGCGAATGTCATGGGTATTGTAGGTTTATTTATGTTCTGCAATCACTCACACTACAGTAACGATGGTCAGTAATAGACCAACGGGTAAGACCAATGGTTTCCAACTCACAATATACAGTTTATTGACACAGTAACGTAGACATCAGGAACAGTACACTGTCACAAGTTAGAATGGCATACAAAATCCTTGGCAAATAGGTTAAAACACAGTAAATCACTGCATCTTAAATATCCAGAGATTGGTTGCGTACACCGCAACTCACAATACAGTTCATTAGAAAATATCTCAAATATCCAGAGATTGACTGCATACATCGCAATTCACAATACAGTTCATTAGAAAATATATCAAATATCCAGAGATTGAATCGCAATTCTTATTATATAATATGAGCCAACGTAATCCATGACATTTTAATAATCTCCTGGAAAAAACATTCCCATCAATAATCTATATATATTCTCTTCAATAATATATTCTGTTCACACTAGCGAGACTGAGCAACCGTCTCGAAGCCCTGCCAGATACACACTCCCCCTGAGATTATAGTTTCTCAGTACAGGTCAGCGAAGTCGCTCGTGTGCGAACTAAATTGCTTGACAACTGAGCTCAGCTCATCCGTCTCTCCCCTCAAACTACTACTAAGCTCATTCGAACACTTTTTTTTTTTTAAACTAACACATACTCAGTTGAGCAATGTTTAAAAAATATAGCGTACAAGAAGTACCCAAATAAAAATCAACTCATTACTTTAAACGTGCTTACTAGAAAAAACAGCCCCGTACATAAAAATCCTTAACACTTAACTCCTACTAAAAAATTATGACTTAACATTTACACCGACCCCCGGGGGAAAAAATGATATCATCATTTTTTGTTTAAAAATTACATCGAACAAAAATATGAGGTCGATGAAATTCTAATATCTACAACAAAGAATAACAATATGTTAAGTCATATCAATAAACCAACAATAGAGGGATGGAAGTATGTGTAGAGTATGAAGGTGAAGTATGCAAAGAGAATCAAATTCAAACAAATATGAAGTATATGAAGTATAGACTAAGTATGACCCAATAAGTGGAAAGTGAAAAGAAGAGATGAAATAAAATGAAGAATGACCAGCAAAGAAAGAAAGCAATGACATGTGAGTAATGAAAGAAAGCAATGATACATTATGGTAACAATTGAAATTAAACAATGCATTGTGTAAATAAATACAATTATGGCAAAACAGCATAGAACAGAAAGGCAATGCATATATACCAAAAAACAAAAAGAAAGCTACAATCTAAATAGAGCATAATAGGCAAGAGAAACAAGTTAATAAACTTATCCAGTACTAATAATGAGCTTAATCGAGAAGCAGAAACTAATATCGCATATACACAGTTATTACTGGTGCACAACTAAGTGCTAGGTAATGAAAATAAATAACAATGTCAGAAAAAAACACACATTTGGTAAATGTTCACCACCGAAATGTATCGTAATGATACGTGAAGTTTAAATACTATTGTCAATCCTATTGTCACTCATACAAAGCTCATCCAGGCACTGTCGTGTAAATTACTAATATTCTAATAACATGTCACATGAAAGTAAAAGAAAACCATATCAAAGATCCAGAGGCCTTGGAAAGTTTTGTGAGCATAAAATCATCCACTGCAGAGTCAGAATTCCGAATGGCTTGAGTGGTACAGTCAAACTGGCACAAGGCGACACGTAGAACAGGTAGTTGAGTAACTGCATAAACATGTAACAAAACAGCGCCGATTCCCATCGAGAAGCCGTTCCTGCGAATAATCAAATGAAAATTTCTGTTTGGTAACGGTAGGATTTTATGAGAGAAAAAAGTTAACTTTAAATTTAACCTACCGGATGTGGCTGTGCAAACTTCATACCACTTTATGATGTTAATAAAACCTTCTTCCGGTACACGAGAAATGGTAACAGAGAAAGTAGCACAGACTAACCTGGAATCATTAATTATATAGGGTGATAAAAGTGTTCGAAAAAAAATAGTAGTGTGCAAGGATGTATAGAAAAGTCGTGAACATACAAGTGATACAAACGTCATTTTGAGTGTAATGATGACCAAGAGTGTAATGATGGCTGACAATCTGAGATTTTGCGCAAGACAAAGGAAACGCAGTTGAAAAAGGCGTACATCTCTAAGGCTGAAATGAAGTCATAGCCTGTGTACCGGGCAAAGAAAAAAGCAAGAAACATACAATAAAGGTGTAAAAGCAGATAGTAGTAAACTAGGACCTGCGTCGAAGTTTAAAAGGAAAGCAGTGAGTGCGACAAAAAGTCGTAAAACACGAAGATACTGAGCTAACCGGCCCAGTAAGAAAGGTAAAGAAACTCATAAGGTATAGATATAAACTAACAACTAAGTCCGTACATGTAGCAAAGAAAACGCTAGTCATTGCAGCAAAGAAGTTGCAATCAACGTGACTGCATGTAAATTCAGTTGTAGCTATAAAGTTAGTGTGTGTGTCAGACAAAAGCGAAGGATCTTCTTCTATAATATTACTTAAAGAAGAAGCAAAGTTAGAGTAACGACGTACTGAGGTATGTCGAACTTGGCTAAAAGAAGCGCCAAAATTAGTATGATGAACAATCATATCATCAATGCTGCAAGATCGGACCACGTTAGCAGAATGTACCTAATGATAAGATTTGGCATAGTCGTTAGCGTGGAGACAGTAAGGTTATGTTGCCGTTCCCAAGCAGCAATTTGTACCGGCGTACACACCTTTATACCATGTATCTATCCGACAGTAAGGTCGGCGATTGGTGCTCTGAGAATACATGCGTGTATATAACCAGTGAAAAACGGGGTGGCAATGTGGACTATGGCAATCGGAAACGTCTCAACTGTCCCACCGAATGTCACACATTTCACCATATTACCTGTTGCGCAAGATGGATGAACTAGAGACTGTCTAATCCCAACAGTCGTGCATCCAGAATAAAAAAGCACTGAGACGGGATTACTATTTACAAATCCCTTGTGTAGGGTAAGAGACCCTCTTCCGTCATGTGCAGACAAGGCAGGAAGAGTAGGTAGAGGATGACCGCAACTCAAGGTAGTCACCGCTGTAGGCTGGAACAAAGTTGTGCACTCAGGACACTGAGATGCTCTCTCGAAATCGAAAGCAGAGCAAGCAGTAGCATTAGAGACACTATTATTATTGTTACCTTGATTACCAATAACCTGGGGCACCTGTTGAGCAGAGTTAGCATGGCGATGCGATCTGTCATTTGGAGATCTACCGTCATATCGAGATCTATCATAACTATTATATCTATTGGGAACATTGTTATTTCCTCTATTGAGACCATTGTTCTGATTCGAACCCCAGTTAGCATAGTTACGATTACTATTTCCTCTTGGATCAAAATATCTATAAGATGGATTTTGTTGTCTTCGAGAAAAATTACTGTAAGGTTGATAATCCCTAGTGTGGTTATCCCTTCCATAATTTCCAGAATTGTTGGAACCAAAATGTTGAGGACCGTTAAATTGTCTCCAGTTTCTTGGAGAAGGAGAATTACTACGTGATGGACCCCCTTGGTACTGTCCAAAATCACGATAATCTCTCCTACCAAAATTTCGATCAACACTTTGTGATCTACGGCGAAAATTAGCACTATATGGTATTGCCGAAGCCACGGGTAAACCTTCTCTGACTTGAGAGTGGCCAACAGTCACATTTGGATGTGCCGTGACGTATTGGCTACAGTATTGTTCCATATCGTTCAAGTTTGTAGGCTTTCGCTCACGTAGAAAGGAAAGAAAAGAAGTGTTAACTGACGACATGACTTTGTCACGAAGCAATAAGTCCATGAGGGCTTCATATGTGTGTTCAGTTTTTGAGAGTTCAATCCAACGTGAGAACGTAAGACGTATATTCGCTATAAACTCTGAAAAGTCTTTCCCAGTCTCCGGTAATAGAGACTTAAAGCGTAGACGATAACCGTCTTCATCAATTTGGTATTTTTTAACAAGACAGCCCTGACAATATCATAGTTATTCTTGTCAGGCCCCTTCAACATACTTACAGCTATCATAGCTTCATCTGAAAGTAGTTCCATAAGTCGTGCACAATATTCCGACTTATCTATCTTATGAGACTCACATGTGAGTTCAAATCTATTCAGGTAGAATAAGACGTCATCAGAGATAGGTTTAAAAGGAGGCAATCTGATCTTATAGGAATTAGTATTTCTCCTATGAGAAGTTGTTTGAGTGTACGTAGCATTTTCTGTATTAACACTATTCACTACCTTCATTTTCTCAAGCTCCATAGATAATAAATTTTGCTCGTGTAGTCTAAGGTTTTCTTCAGCTTGCATCTGAAGTTTTCTCTCTTCTATTTCCATTTGCTTTTGAAGATTTGTCTCTTCTTTTTCCATTTGATTTTGAAGTTTTTTCTCTTCCATTTCTAATTTTTTTTCCGCCTCCAATTTTTTTTCTTCTAGCTTCTGAGCCTTGTCATATTCGACAAGTCCGAATTGTTTTACCTCCTCAGTAGTCATACAAAGGGATTTCCCTTGTTTCATGAAGTAATCCAAAGATGCCATTAAGAAAAATGTGTATGAGCAATCTTACTACCTTAGAACAAAATTTTTTTTCTCAAATAATTTAAAATTTATTTATCACTTACAAATGCAATAAGTTCCTGTCCATAGAACCTGCACAATTAGTTTCTAACTATTAACAATGTTATTAATTAATTACACTGGCTAACAAATAAAAAAAAAATTTTTCTTTCTCTAACATGTCTATGTTTTTCTGGTCAATTTTAATAAGCTGTTTTTAAATCTGCAAACTGTTTTTCTCTATCAGGTCGGGATCTTTAGAAATACGCAATTGAAGTTTTTTAACAACGCATACAGTATTACAACATCATTCGTACAAGAAGTATAACAGTTATGTAGGCTTGAATTTCTTGCAGTCGACTTTCGTCAGTGAATGGCATGTGGTACATCGCGATGAAGCATCCAACAATAATCGGCAAGCATGGTCACACTCCACCGTCCTTGATAACGTGACTCCATTACGGCGATATCTTGATGGAATCGTTCTCCATGTTCATCGCCGACTTCGCCAAAGTTGTCAGGGAAAAAGTCAAGATGCGAATCCAGCAAATGGATTTTGAGGGACATGTTACAGCCCATAATTCTGTATGCATCTATGCACTGCTTAACAATATGCACATAGTCGACAGATTTGTGATTTCCCAGAAAGTTATCGACGATCGATTTGAATGCCATTCATGCGCGAAGTTCACTACCATGTAACAGGTTCTCGAATTGTTTGTCTGCAATAACTTTCCTAATCTGAGGTCCTACAAAGATACCTTCCTTTATCTTTTCATCGCTAACTTGCGGAAACTTTTCTCGAAGATAAGAGAAAGTTTTGCTCGTTTTATCTAACGCTTTTACGAAATTCTTCATGAGCCCCAACTTTATATGTAACGGTGGTAAAATGATGCTGTCTTTGTTAACTAATGGCTCGTGTATTACATTTTTATGTCCGAGCTGCATACGATCCCTGAGAGGCCTCACCTTTCTTGCATAATGTTCCTGTCTGTTGCGGCTGTCCCATTCACATAGGAAGCAACAAAATTTAGTATACCCAGTCTGCATGCCCGTGAGAATTGCAATGACCTTTAGGACTCCACAAATCCGCCATTGGTAGTCATTGTACTTTATTTTTTCCAAAAGTATAGCCATATTGTCATAAGTTTCTTTCATATGAACAGAGTAGGCGACTGGAATTGATGAAAATAAATTTCCGTTATGCAATAACACGGCTTTTAGACTAGTCTTTGAAGAGTCGATGAAAAGTCGCCATTCGTTGACGATGTGCTCATGACCGAGGTGTGCCATTAGACCGTTTTGACATTAGCAAATGTCATCATCCATCTCAAAGTATTGAACAAGTTCTCTATGTCTTTGACGAAATTTAGATATCGGAGTATTGGGCGCTAAAAGATTCCATTCTTTGAATCGCGAGCCGAGTAATTCCGCTTGTCCTTTGGTAAGAGCGAGATCACGTATTAGATCTGAAAGTTCTGAATGGTTAATTAAGTGAACACCATCATTCACCGGTATATAATCCGAGTCAGAATTAGTTTCTAAAGCAGGTAAACTATCACTTTCTGATGGTTCATTCACGTCCAACGGATATTGTTCTGGTGGAACTGGGATCGAACACGTGACTTGTTCACGAGGCACTGGTTTCGAAACCGATTCAATATTTGGATAAACCACAAACGTTCTAGTTTTAAAAGTGAAACCATGGATATTTGTCAAGCAGAAGTAACAATCAGTAGCGTGATTTGTCGGTTCACGCCATATTACTGGCACTCCAAAAGGCGTCGACTTATGCTTCGGCGATTTTCGTAACCAACCTGCCAATGTATTTGCACAAGTCGAACAAACTGCATTTGGCTTCCAAGATTTATTTGCATCATCAACTTTCGAATCGAAATAAAGTTCATATGCTTTCTTTAGTAATGGTGTAAAGTTTTTCTGGTGAACACGATCGGTAAAATATCCGCACACGTAACAGAACAGATCAGCCAAATTTCTACAACTTCTAGAAATCATATTTCGCTCAGAATTATTTCAAAATACAGTAACTATTTGAAAAATAGCGTAACATATGTCATGCATCTTTTAGCAGTATTAAAAAGTAGAATTATTTTGCATTTTCTTAATTTTTAATAAGTTATATAGTAAAAATGAAACGGAGCAAATAACGGTTTCCCAAAAATGAATTTATTCACAAATATCTTAATAACCCGATGTGATAGAGATAAACGGATTTCAAATTTGAAATCAGAGCAAGAAACTGACCTAAGAACACATATTCTTATATAAGAAAGAAAAATGTTGTTTGTCAGTGTTATTAAAGTATGCATTATAATATTATCGGAGCATAACAAAAATAGACAATGCAAACAAGATTGACAAAGACAAGATATAAAGAACAAATGACCACGTTTGCAGAATCAAATAAACAGGAAAGCAAAACTAAAGAAAAAATATTGCAACGAATGCAATGACGCTGCGAAAGGAGTGACAAGACAAGCAACGGCACAGTGTATAAAATAAAAAGTTGTATATAAAGTAAAGATAGCAAGACAGAGGAAGACAATCACAAACAAATTAATCAATAAACTAAGGCACAGAAAAAATACTACGACAACGACACCTAAACAAGTACTGTTGTAAGAGACAAGTAGCGATCTGAACTTCAGCAGGGTTTTTAGCCTTGAACCGGAATTACCGCTCAATTGAAACTCACAAACTAAAACCTATAGAACATCTGACATGAGCCCGAATTAGCTTCGAGATGAACCTCGTTTGTCAGATCGACCTCCCATCCGCCCACATAAACATGGAACATAGAACATAGGACACTAAATAGAACAGATAATGCACATAATAGAGGAAGGCTTGTTAACATATACAGTGGCACAGTTTATCAACACAAAACCACTTATCTTCAAAAGGAGAACTCCCGGCCTTCGCGACAAAACGATGGGCATCGGGTATCACACTGTACAATGCAGTCCAACGTTGAAAGGTACTGGAACTCCTCGTCAAGTCTTGAAATGAAACAGTTGACAATGGAATCCAGACGAAGTACTTGACATCTAATCTTAATATCGGACGCTGAAATCTTGAATTGGTAATCTCATACTTCTAGATTTTGGCATCATACCCCAAAACACTGGAGTCACCACTTCTGTTAAAGTATATTTTCTATAACAGCATCAGCAGGCCACACAGGCCATCACTTCTGTTATTATGGTGCATAATGTTCTGTTAATGTTGATAGTTTGTAGAATGCTTGTGGTGGGGAGTGTGGCGTATCCACTGACAAGGACAATGTCAGTAACGTCGGGCTTACAGGTGGCCGACAGGTGTGTAAAAATGTATATATATAGAGGCGAATGTCATGGGTATTTTAGGTTTATTTATGTTCTGTAATCACAGTAACGATGGTCAGATAGGAAACTCTTTACAGAGCGATACAACAGGAAGCAATCTGATCATCAGAAGTAGTTCCCCCGTTCGACAAGTGTTTTGGCCCTATATACTCGTTTACACTCTAAGGGGGGCGGGCCCACTTGGGTCATGACTCCCAAGCGTCTCAGCCTCCTGTTGTCTTGTATTGAAAATGAACCCATTTCACTTATGGTAGCAACTTTAATCCACAACTCCGTCAGCCGTGGAGGCAATTGTGAAAGTAACAAAGAGAAGACAAATTATTCCGTTCGCTTCGTAGCACATCACAACTACGGACACACACAGAGTCACCTGCGCGAAGCCGACGAGACTTGACACTGCGTGCTCGCCACTGAATTTCTTCCTGACACACCATATAGTATACATCGCCTGTCGCCTCTCAGCCACAGCCCTTTCACTAGTACGCTTAAAAACTCAGCGTATTGTCGACTTAGAAAAATTCCTATGTTTTCTGTACCGCAGCGTTTATTGTCACGATTTCCATTGCCCATTGCGGTTGTTCCACAGCCAGCCTGATGCCTTTTCGGCAGTTTCACTAAGCCTCTTCAGTGCCCTTGTTCTCGACTGACCCCTCAGCCCCAACAGTTTCAATAGATCATACACTGATGCAGCCACATGCCCTCTTGCGCCCACTTCAACAGCCATGACCCTTGCAGTGAACCCATCGTGTCTCAGATCCGTCAGATTTGTCAGGAATAGACCAACGGGTAAGACCAATGGTTTCCAACTCACAATATACAGTTTATTGACAAAGTAACGTAGACATCAGGAACAGTAAACTGTCACAAGTTATAATGGCATACAAAATCCATGGCAAATAGGTTGCAGAACACAGTAAATCACAGCATCTTAAATATCCAGAGACTGGTTGCGTACACCGCAACTCACAATACAGTTCATTAGAAAATATCTCAAATATCCAGAGATTGACTGCATACATCGCAATTCACAATACAGTTCATTAGAAAATATCTCTAATATTCAGAGATTGAATCGCAATTCTTATTATATAATATGAGCCAACGTAATCCATGGCATTTTAATAATGCAGTAATAATGCAAGAAAATCGTGAAACCAGAAAGACATGTCGAAACAAGAAAGTAAATAATCAACGAAACAAAGACATAAATGAACAACAATATTAAAATGCGTAAAAAATCACTTAGCTGGATCGAAGAAAAGAACATTTAAAATGGCTGAAAAAAATAAAGCGTCATGCGGAAGTGACGTAGGAGCTAGTGACGGCTAAGAACAGATAATTGAGGAAACGAAACGAACCAAAGCAAAAACAAGGATAGATAGGAAAATAACGACAGAAACCACCAGAATTATGCAAAATGATGCTGGACATTCATCCCAGCAGGAGCTAAAACGCCCATTTGAAAAATGAAACGATTCTCCAACGAAAAGCGAGTTCGGTCGTCGCCGATACATGAACGGAGGGGAGGGCAGTGACATGAATGTCAGAGTTACCTGAATGGTCAGGGCTGTTGAATTGAAGGGCCACCGGTAAATATTTGCCATGATGGATGTCATTCATTTCAAAAATACAGATTAATTGTAGACGGTTTGACTGCATGAGTGAGTGTTGGTATACATAATTTATTTATTGTTATTTATTTATTGTTTTGTTTATTTAATTTTATTATTTATTATTTTTTTCCCCAATTACTATCTTGTTTGTTTAAAGAAAAAAAACAGCTCATTTTTTATTAAGATTTCATACTAGAAATGAATGCTGTTATATTAACTGTGCAATGTTGCATGCCTTTAAATTAATGCTTAAAGTAACATGTGGGAATGAAAGGATATAGTATGCAAGATAAATGAGAGTGGAAGGGCAAAATGTGAGACGGGCATGCACGCCCAATTCTTAACCCTTCGAAAATAAAGTTCGTTCGTTCGTTCGTACTCCTTACTTCTTCCATCGTTTCCCTTGGTTTATGCATCTCTTCTAATTTCTAGTATCTCATAATCCTTGCCTTTCCATGCCGCTCCTTTTCTCTTCATTTACCGTTATTTCTCCTATTTCTCTCTAAATATGGACTCGTGTATCGGTAATCTCGTCGATCCACATCTCTTCCACTGCTACCTCTCTTATTTCTCTCTCTATATCGACTCTGCGATCGGTACTCTCTTTGATCTCTACTTCCCCTTCTGTTCTCCTAGTTCTTTGACTCTTTGTATTTTCTATCGATATATCTGCAAAGTGCAGCTATCTCTTTCTCGTCCTCCCTTTCACCACTATTTCTTCGTCCATGGGCCCTTCTATTCTTGTCCCTACGACTACCATCACCATCTTCGTCACACACTGACCAGTCTGAGCACCCTGATATGGACGTGTCTAAATCTTGTTGTCTCCTCCTGTTATGTGTATGACCGACTTTATCTACTTCTCCTGTTATGTCTACGATCGACTTTGTCTACTTCTACTGTTATGTCTATGATCGACTTTGTCTACTTCTCTTGTTATGTCTATGATCGACTTTGTATACTTCTCCTGTTATGTCTATGATCGACTTTGTCTACTTCTCCTGTTATGTATATGATCGACTTTGTCTACTTCTTTTGCCCTACTCTTTCTATTTTGTCTCACCTCTAACTGTGTCGTATTTCTCAACTTTGCCAGGCGCCTATCATAATCGGACGAATCGTCTGATGACGTCCAATACCTCTTCGTCACTCGTTTAATCCCCAGCACCATCTCTTCCTGTGTCTCTGTATGTTCTGCTGCTGTTTCCTCACCCTCCTGAGTGTCTCCCTGTGAACTGTCTTGTTCTCTCAATCTCTTTTCTCTATCATGTAATCTATGCTCATATTCCATCATTGCCTTGTCTACCTCATTCTCCGAGTTATCCCACTCGGTTCTCAATCTTCGCATCTCCTCCGAAATATCATTATCCTGAAAATTGTCCTGTGCATCCTGCGTAGTCACTATCCTGTCATCCTCCGGCGTATCTGGCCTTTTTTCTTCTTGTTCTTGGTATGTGTTTTGTGGGCGTGGGGTTAACCAACTTGGTTTTATTCCGGGTTTTTCAATGCATTCCTGCCATTGTTACGATCTGCCTACTCCTTGGTGGGTGTCTATGTTCTCCGCTGAGAGCGTTTTCCTGTGATGTGCACTTCTCGCTTTTGTCCGGTACTTCTGTTTGTGTGCCGACGTCTCTCCGTGTTTTCTGTTTCCGTACCAACATTAACCATTCGTCTCTGCGTATTGTCCTGTCTCTTGATTGTTGTCTTATCCTGAATGTTCCATGGTCTATTGCTAGGACTTTCGGTTGTAAACCTTCGTTGGTAAGATCTGTTCTTGGTGTTCCGCCATGGTTCTACATATAGCTGGGCTTTTTATTTATTCTAAATGTGCGTGTTCTTTTTTTCTGACTTCTTGAAATAAAAAGTAAAGTTTTCCAACATTTATTGGTCTTTCTCCAAGTAATAATAATAATAATAATAGCCCCTTCAGTCATAACTGACTATGGGAATGCGCCCCTGAGGTGACAGCCCTCAGCTGCTTATTTTCCTGGTGCTCCTTTCGACGTTTTCTCCTCACCTTTGCTTCTTGTGTGAGCCTCTCTTCGCCCAATCTGAGGTGGCGCCGTAAATAGCATCGCCACTTAGTGCGATCGGCAGCTTCATCCTCCCATGTCGCTGGATCCATGTCCAGTGCCCTCATATCTCTCTTGCACACATCTTTGAACCTCAGCTGTGGTCGCCCAACTGTTTTCTTGCCATCTGCTAATTGTCCGTAGAAGATATCTTTTGGGATGCGACCATCTTCCATGCGGCGAACATGGCCAAGCCAGCGAAGTCTGCGCTGTCTAAGAAGCGTATACATACTTTGAAGGCCAGCACGTGACAACACCTCGACATTTGTCACTTTATCTTTCCACGAGATGCCGAGGATGCGGCGTAGACACCGCAAATGGAAGGTATTGAGCCTTCTTTCTTGCTTAGCATAGGTCGTTCAGGTCTCGCTGCCATATAGGAGTGTGCTGGTGACGCGGGCATTATATACCGCAGCTTTGGTCTTCATTGTGAGTTTAGAGTTTCCCCAAACACGCGATGTGAGGCGGGCAAAGGTAGCTGCAGCTTTGCCAATGCGGCTGTCGATTTCTGTATCCAGTGAGAGTTTGTCATTGATGGTAGACCCTAGGTATGTGAAGTGGTGCACCACTGCCAATTCATAGTTATCGATAGTGATAACTGGTGCAGCACCCACATCCTGACTCAGCACATTTGTTTTCATTAGACTTATTGTGAGGCCAAAGTCCTTGCATGCTTTAGTGAAGCGATTCATCAAGCTCTGAAGCTCCTGTTGGCTTTGAGTGACGACTGCAGCATCATCAGCGAACAACAAGTCTCTTATAGTGACCCTTCTGATTTTTGTTTTTGCCTTCAGCCTTGAAAGATTAAACAGACGGCCATCTGACCTAGTGTGAAGGCATATTCCTTCAGTTGCATCTCTGAATGCATGTTTCAAGAGTAAAGCAAAGAAGATTCCGAAGAGGGTCGGAGCCAGAACACAGCTTAGTTTAACGCCACTTCGTATATCAAAGGGCTGTGACGTGCTTCCAGCATATTGAACTGTTCCCTTCATGCCGTCATGGAATGACTTTATCATTTCCAGCATTTTAGAAGGGCAGCCTATTTTCAGGAGGATCTTAAAGAGTCCATCCCTACTAACCAGGTCGAATGCTTTTGTGAGGTCTATAAAGGTGATATATAATGGTCTTTTCTGCTCTCTTGATTTTTCCTGAAGCTGGCGGAGAGAGAAGATCATGTCTGTTGTTGATCTGCCAGCTCGGAATCCACACTGTGACTCTGGATATATGCGCTCAGCTAACTTGTGTAGTCGCATTAAGATGACTTTGGCAAAAACCTTACCAACAATACTAAGAAGAGAGATGCCTCTGTAGTTATTGCAATCACTTCTGTCTCCTTTATTTTTATACAGTGTTACAATCTTGGCATCTCGCATGTCTTGAGGAATAGTTGTCTCTTTCCAGCACTGGCACAGCATCCTATGCAGGGGATGTAATAGCATGCTCTTACAGCATTTGATTAAATCAGGAGGAATCCCATCACTGCCTGGTGCTTTGCAAGAGGCCAAGCTATCAATGGCCTTGCTGAGTTCCTCTAATGTTGGTTCGGCATCCAGCTCCTCCATAGTTGGCAGACTGTTGACACCATCCAGGGCTGCAGGCGTAACGGTATTGTCTCTAGCGTAAAGCTCAGAGTAGTGCTCGACCCACCTCTCCATCTGCTTACCCTTATCAGTTAGCTTCTCTCCGCTGATGGTTTTTAGCGGTGCCGTCTTACTTTTATGGGGGCCAAGTGCTTTCTTTATACCGTCATCATCTCATCTCATCCCGTAACCCGTCATGGGTCGTAGGGGTGCCATGGTGGAAGCATCAGCAGACAGGGTCCTCCACTGCTCTCTATCCTCAGCAATGCGTACAAGTGTGGAAAAACCGTGTCCTGCCCATTCTTTGATGTTATCAGCCCAGGATTTTCTCTGCCTTCCTCTTCTCCGTTTACCTTCGACTGTTCCCTGAAGGATCGTTTTCGAAAGAGAGTCATGACGAGTTACATGCCCAAACCAGGCAAGCTTTCGACGTTTCACTATTGACAAAAGTTATACCGTCATACATTTGTCTAATGTTGCCTGTTTGCGCTGCGATCTGGATGCTCTCACTGAGCTGGAGCCAGTAGTCATTTGCACAGCGTCGAGCAGTTTGTTGAACTTTGCTTCTCGTAGCCCTCAGGATCTGTAGGGTTCTGGCACTCGGTGAACGTTTGTATTCATTCATAGCACTGTGCTTAGCTTCAATGACAGGTGCCATCACATCTGATGAAGCATCAAACCAGTCATTTGACTTTGCTGTTTTCTTACCAAAGGTGGCAAGTGCAGTACTTTGAATGGTGTTCCGTAGATGCTCCCAGTTCTCTGTAATAGTATCACCATGCTGAGAGCTACTGAGCACTTTCTCGAAGGTCGCAGTGAATTGAGCGATCATGAAAGGGTCTGACATCTTGCTGGTATCAATGCGTGGTTTCCCTTCATGTCTGACACGATAGAGTTTTCTTGGTTGTGCTCTGATTTTGCAGCAAACCAAGGAGTGATCTGTATCACAGTCTGCACTATGGTACGAGCGCGTGGAGAGCACAGACCTGAGGAGTGGCCTTCTGACGAGAATCAGGTCAAGTTGGTGCCAGTGCTTGGATCGTGGGTGTCTCCATGACACCTTATGCTGGGGTTTTGTCTGAAAGTAGGTGTTGGTCACGCAGAGGTCATGGTGGACGCACAACTCTAAGAGCCGTTGTCCATTTTCATTCATCTTGCCAATACCAAACCTGCCCAGACATGAAGGCCATGAAACATTATTGGCACCCACTCTAGCATTAAAGTCACCAAGGAGAACAAGCTGTTCTTGCCTAGGTATGCTTTTGATAATTGCTGTTAGATTCTCGTAGAACTCATCCTTAGCTTCTGAGGCAGAGTACAGAGTAGGAGCATACACACTGACAAGGGTGATGGGACCTGTGCTAGTTTGCAGGCGGAGCGTTAACAGGCGTTCTGATCCATTCTCGCCTGGTTCAACCATTTTAGTTAGCGATTTTTTCACCGCAAAACCTACTCCGTTTTCTCTAGCTTTATTAAGATCTTTCCCTTGCCAATAAAATGTGTAGTCCTTCTCGCTCACCGTTCCAGAGCCCGCCAGGCGCGTTTCCTGAAGTGCAGCTATATCCACCTGAAGTCGTTTAAGCTCATCATTAATTATGGCTGTCTTCCTTACATCGTTTACATCCTGTAGGTTTTCGGATAGTCCAGTCAACATAGTCCGGACGTTCCAGCATCCCAATCTGAGAGTTTGCTTATTTCTATTTTTTCGATAATTGCTTGGTGCAAAATTTTCTGTCCACAGTTCGGGTTTGACCCTAATCCCCATGCACCCAATGGGGAAAGCAGACAGTGGCGGGACAACACCTTATTGACTGAGGGCTGCCCAGCTTGAAGCGGGCGGTAGCTGTCCAGTGAGATCCTAGAACCTCTCCCACTGTCGGAAGTAGCCCCTGGCGCCATGCCCTTCGCCAATTGGACAAAATGCTTATAACCGGTAACTGCTACTTCCCGTGTTTTGCCGACACCTATAGGGTGAAGCTGGAGTGTCCTCTGCAGGGCGCGAGCTTGGGCACAGTTATATGGAGATCAAGCTGTTGTAATGTACTAGTTAATAAGTTGGTCACTCATGTCTACCCTTTTTATGCACATTTGATAATCCTTAGAAGATTTGGCTGTCAAACACTAAATTCTCAAAAATTCTCAGTAACCTTAGCTCCACCGTACGTCCATTTACAATGTGAACACACCAAACCAGTTTATAGTGTTGATGGCACTATGTGCCTGGGAGGAGGTATTTGTCGATGACAAGTAAACCACGCTGTCGGGTATAATAAATTGCACGAACAGATACACGTTTTAACAAATACAGACTGCCCAAGTAAGCAATCTAGTATGTCCATTTATTGCTCCAATAAAGCACAAGAATATCTAAAAACAAAAATACGCAGAAAAGGAACACTATTATGATAATCTGATATTGCTTAGTATAGTTTTGGCATATCATAAAAAAATAATGTTGCTTTATTTCGCATTAAAATATGCATAACACTTAATTATTATGATTGCTCACAACTTTTTTGTTTCCCTTGCAAGACAGTTACCTCCCTTACATATATTATGCTACATGTTTACATGGTTGACATAATTCAGAGTTTCATTCCAGTCTCTAAACACATCACTGACCCATTTAGAGACATGTCTAAAATTAGCTACATGATATGATATTAAATAACATCTTCTTTCATTATGATTAATAAGTTGAATTAAAATTAAATTCAGAGTGTTGAAGAACGAATTGTCAACATCCTATCTTACTAGTACTATATATTCAGACAATTTAATATTTTAAGTAAGACTTCACACATGAGAAGAAAGTATTTTGAACTTACTGGTTCTGTCAGAGACTCGATTGAAAACGGATTAATTCAACTGTACACAATAATCCAAATCTATATACAATGTTTACGATGACAATATATTTAAGTCTTAACACCAGTTCAAAACGTCACGAACAGTAATAATATAAATCTAAAATAAAGGAAAAGGATTAGAAATGGTGAATGTAATAATGACTGTTGTTTGCTAGTAAGGCACTATTGTAGCGGGAGGTAACTCAAGAGCTGTAGAGATCTACGTAAGAAACACTCAGCTCTCTAAAGATCTACCTTGATAAAATCATGTCTGTTTTAGGGTTTCCGAATTTTTTAATTTAGAAAGCGCACAGCATGAACGTAAATTTTATCTCTGCCAGATAATCTGTTTTCTACAGTCCCATCAACAGAGTTATAGAACATTCAAACTAAAAGATATTTTACCGAAATGTCAACTTTTTTAAAGATCATGTTCCTATCTCATACAGTTTATAAATTTAGTGATTTTTTGTAACATACCTATTCTGAGTCTTCAGTAGGAAAAGGATGAGGGGTGGGGGAAATACCTGTAATCCTGAGGATACCACACTTTTAAATGTCAATTACAGAGTGCTGAAGAAAGTACTATGTACTTACTGGTACTGTCAGAGACTACCTAAGAAACTATAGTACAATTGAATACAATAATATAAATCTATGTACTGGTACTGTCAGAGATGAGCTAAGAAACTAGTTAGTACAACTGAACATAATAATATAAATCTATGTACTGGTACTGTCAGAGACTAGCTAAGAAACTAGTTAGTACAACTGAACACACTAATACAAATCTCTCTACTTTACGCGCTTATTTAGTTTTCGTTTGACCTCGTGTTATCTGTCTTTTTCTTAATTATCTTTTTCTGTCGTTTGTGTTTTTATACTTTTTATTTCACCAGTATTTCCCCACTCTTTTTTGCCGTTTTCTCTTTACTCATTATCACCATTATCCTTCAATTCCTGAAGGAGCATAGACCTACTCAAAATGTGTGTCAGTGTTACCGGTGGTTTTTCTTTACTGGACTGTCACTGATGTTGTCAGGGCTGTCGGGCTTACAAGATGTGGCCGACGTATTTCTTAATAACGCGAATATAATGTGGGCCGTTTCTTTGGCGTATGATGATGATCTGGTTAATGATAATAGGACCCGGTAACAACGCAAGATGGGTCAATACATGATGACCAGTTGGCACGGATAAACACTATACTCGTTGGAAGAGTTAGTGTTAACAACATACTTATTCATGACGAAACTTTATATTAGTAGTTTACAGACATTCTTCATCAGCAATGGTCATGGTAGGAAAATGTACATAGCACAATTACAATACACCAAAGACGTTGACCGACTGCACTAACCGTTACCACATCAAGGTTAACGGATTTGTAGTATACATGGTTCGGACAAAGTGGCCATGTTATATTCTTTACGTAGTTATCTATATTCCTTTACGCTTCAATCAGCTCCTAGCGATAGTAGGACGCACTAGCAACTTGACATATCTGGTCAAGTGGAAGCTCTGCCATAACGTTACAGGAGACCAAGTATCGAGGCAAGATACTAAAACGAGCCGTTTCTGGCTAAATATTCAAATTACATCTACATACAACCCATACCCACCATAATATAGATCTTTACAATATTGGTTAATACATGTAAGACAATATGGATGAATAACATTTGTGTTGGAAAGTAAGCCAATTTTCATTAAAGTCTAGACGTGTCAAGTTCTTGATAAAATAAATCACGTTTTAACATCTTCATACTTGCTAGTTGATCATCGTCAATAAAATGTGGTACTCGTGCAGTTCCCGGACTAGTGACTGTAAGTGTGTTATGTCACGTCACAATTATATTGTGTGTGTGTGTCTGTGTGTGTGTGTGAGCAGTGTATGTGTTTTATGTAATGTTTTGATTATGTCATTTGTGTACGTGTGTATTATGCAAAGTCAGAATGTTATTTAATATCACAATTATCTTATGTGCGAGTAGTGACAGTGAGTCTGTTATACAATATCACAATATCTTGTGAGTTGTGACAGTGAGTCTGTTATAAAATATCACATTATTTTGTGTATGAGTAGTGACAGTGAGTCTGTTATACAATATCACAATATCTAGTATGTGAGAAGTGACAGTGAGTTTGTTATACAATATCATATTATTTTGTGTGTGAGTAGTGACAATGAGTCTGTTATACAATATCACAATATCTGGTATGTAAGAAGTGACAGTAGGTCTGTTATACAATATCACAATATTTTGTGTGTGAGTAGTGACAGTGAGTCTGTTATACAATATCACATTATTTTGTGTGTGAGTAGTGACAGTGAGTCAATATCTAGTATGTGAGAAGTGTCTCATTTGAATATCCCCGCGTCCTTATATAGTAGGTTGGTGTGCAACTCGGAGAGCATGTTGGGTAAATTTATGTTCGTCTCAGTTTTGTCGGAAAAAAAATATAGTTTTGTGTTTCTTTCGAAGTAATATTTCGCAATATCTTTAGAATAACATCATGAGGTGATTCCTAACGATGTTTCCATAATTCAGTCCCACTTCTGCCTTCTTTTGAAAATCTATGAATCCGTTCCAAGCAGTCTTCACTTAGATATATGACTAACAATAGGCAAAATCGATTTTTTTGCTAGTCATTTACATTATTTAAATAAGGAATATTTCCGTTCAAAGGATTTTCCCAAGTTTTACTCGATACATAACGAAAGTAAGTGGCAACGGGAATGATGACGTAATAAATCCTCAGAGATTTACGTTGATTCACGACATAACTATTGTGCCGATGTTAGAATGACATTATATGTTTAAGGCAGATACCAACGTTGGCTGTGGACAGTCAAAGGAAGAGTCTTCGTTAAAAAAAAAACACACACACAATATTGCAGATATGGGCATACATTAGATCTAACTATTCCAGTAGATTAAAGAGGTCAATTAGGTAGATCTCTAGGCGGTTAGAGGAATAACAGAAATAATTTTTAAATTCGAGATATTTCGGACTAACCCTCTCTCACCGACATTTAAGAAGCGAGGTTCCCCCATTCCCCGTGAAAACCCACGATCTAGCTTACAAAAATTCACTAAAATTACAAACTGTATGAGATAGAAACGTTATCTTTTCTTTGAAGTAAAGTTGACATTTCTGTAAAATAGCATTTAGTTAAACTTGTCTACCACTCTACTGATGGGACTCTTGGAAACAGATTATCTGGCAGAAATAAAATTTGCATATACGCTGTACGCTTTCTAAATTAAAAATACTCGGACACCTGAAAACAGACATGATTTTATTAGGAACTCACTGTTTCTAAAGTAGATCTCCACTACTCTTGTGTTACCTTCCGTTACAACAGTATCTTACCAGCGAACAACAGTCATTATCACATTCACCATTTCTCACCCGTGCCCTTATTTTTAAATGTTATAATATTACATTTCTCTCTTTGGTTTTCACTTGACGTTTTGAACTGGTATGAAGGGTTAAATATATTGTCATCGTAAACATTCTACGTAGATTTGAATTATTGTATTCAGTTGTACAAGTCAGTTTCCAAGCAAGTCTCTGATAGAATAAGTAAGTTCGAATTACTTCCTTCTTATGTGTGAAGTCTAACTTAAAATGTTACATTGGGTGAAGGTATCACTGGTAAGATATATATGTATATATGAGTGTATGTGTGTGTAGCATAATTATATAAGTGAGACAAAATTCTACAAGGGAAAGAACAAAGTTGTTAACAGGTATGAACTATAGACTACTACAGTGGAGCAGGGAAGATGAAAGAGAGTTGAGGAGTCATAGATAAGAGGGCGTGTATAAAATTCGGATAGTTTTCAGAAGTCATTGCAAAGTTGCAAAGTTAACAGTTGAGAAATAATATAGAATATGGAGAAATGGCATAGAGAAAATGGCAGAGATACATAAAATTTGGGAAGCCAAAGTGAAGATGGCAGAGATGAAACAGATGAGAAGCCATGGAGGAATGGCAGAGATGTAATAGAGAGACAGAATATGACAAGTCAAAGAGGAAATTGCAAAATATAAGAGGATAAAGAATATTATAAGGAGTATGAGAAGCCATAGAGGAGATGGCAGAGATATAAGAGTGTAAGGAGCATGACAAGTCAAAGAGAAGATGGCAGAGATATAAGAGTATAAGTAGTATGAGAAGCCATAGAGGATATTGCCAAGATATAAGAAGGGGTATAAGAAAAAATGTGAGAAGCCAGAGAGGAGATGGCAGAGATATAAGACTACACGGAGAATGACAAGCCATAGAGGATATGGCAAAGAAATATAAGTATAATGAATATGAGAAGCCATAGAGAAGATGGCAGAGATATAGAGGAAGGTTCTAGAAGGAACGAATATTAGAATGACAATCCATGGGAAGGTGGCAAAGAGATAATTGAAGGTTCCAGAGGGAACGAATATATAATTGAGAAATTAAGGGAAAACTAGAAATGGGACGAAAAAGAAATGAGATTGAGGGTTCTGGAAAGAATAAATGGAGTTAAGGGGTAATAGTAAAATGTCAAAGTTATATAAGAAATAAATGAGGAAGGGGAACATATGCAATTTCTTTGATCGAAGATTATTCGATCAATGTCGAGCAATTTGAAAAATAGCACTTTTTTAATCGATTCATTTATTTTACTTGCCATAAGGCAACATCTTCCTGAAAATATGATAAAAATATTGATAAGTTACAACTGAACAATTCATTATTATTAACCATATGTGACCGTTGGTGGGTCGACAGACTGCAGCCTATGCTACGCATGATCTTAATGGTTGTTCTTTCACGCTCCTGATGTTTGTGCTGGGACAGAACTAACGGTCTTGGACTTCCCGACATAATGAGCAGTATAGACGTTTTAACTCTGGCACATTTTCAATGACTTTTATTAGTGGTTACCAATCTCAACATATGTACAATCAAAAGGGTGAATAAAACGTAGACATATGTATTCTGACCCACTTCTTGATCTCTAGATTTCACTGGTGTAGTTAATTCTCTTGGTCACGACTGTTTATTACGTTATTATGACTGTCTATTGTGCTGTACCTCATTTTTGTTGTTTAAAGAGGATGACTGAAATTATTATCAGACCGGTCGACACCGGGAAATCTTACTTTAGTTTCAAGACTGATACCCTAACGTAGTTCTTGCGAGGCATACATTTTATGAATGGGATGAAATGTTTATTCACTCAAATTTGGAAATCTCCGTCCAACGAAATAAAACGCAATGAACTCGTGTAAGCAATAGGAATCACTTTTCAAACATGATTCATTCTCGAATCTTTAACTTGGTGTTGGGTTTACATCTGTTTCCACAGACTCGCCTTTGCACAAGGATTTGCAAGGCGACACTCCAAAACTCATGATTTAGTTATTTTTGGTCCTTCTTCGACACAAATCTGGGTAGAACTGCCTTTTCATTTCCCTCCACGTGTCGAATGAAAACCATGTTTAACACATGTGAATACAGCTCACGTCATGAGACAGAGTGTTTCCCATTTAATTCGTAAGCTTTAACTGCCCCAAGAAGCGAAAACTCCTACTGTTACATAAGTATTGTTACTTCCCTTTTTATTATTTCCCTTCTCAACCCGGCCACACATGCTTGCCAAATTCCTTCTAACGAACGTCTAACAAAGCAAGTGCTCCCGCATTTAAACAAAAACACTTAAATATTGCTAAAACTGTAAATATATCGATTTCATTTGTCTTATCAATAATTCGATTAAAACAAATGTTACCAATTAATCGATTAATTCATCTTTAAAAATTATAGTCATTATATATGTATATATATATACATATAACTCCGGCTCCAAACCTTAGAAATGCGCTATCTGAGGGAGGTGGTTAAAGTAACAAGAAGAAACATGGTCTGCAATCAGCCGATACCTCATGACCTTAAAACCTGCCAACTGCAGACCCATATGAAACAGTCCTAATTACGATGGTTTGTACATGTATGTAGAATGAAAGAAGGAAGGTTACTATGACGTATAATGGAAATAGAGCCTACAGTAATCCGACCGCCTTCGCAACCTCGCAGAGTTCTATGATTTGCTAGCAAAACCATGCATTTTTCTGCCTGTTTTACTCACACAAGTTTATTTTTTATCTACGCCTCTTTTCTTTGAACATAAATATACGAAGCGTTTACTAACTTTCGCGACCTGCCAGTCAAAACAGGTAGCGAATCAGGTTTGCTTATCTGTGGTAAAGTGGGATTATATAAATATTTATAGGGGACTTAGTGTACTGACTGAGATCAGCTGTGAAGGTATCTGTATCTAATAGGTGTAGTGTTTTTTCAGATAACCTTACTTGCTACCACATTTATACCTCAGTCAGAATTATTCTGGAATATTGTGATGACTACGTTAAATGTCTAGGGTTATATAAATGATGCAGTGTAAGTCACAACAACAACAGACAGATAAACAATTTAATTTATTCCACCACACTTGACAACACTGTGACACTCACACACATGTAACACTCTATAAGACTATCTTAAATGAGTCACTGGTAAAGTTTCAAAAATATATGTATTAATTTCTTTCACTGTTATATATCCTGATTCAACTACAAAGTGAACCAGGAATCACAATCAATTGTAATCACAATTTATATATACATAATTTATAAATATGAACCTTGTAGTGACATATTTTATTAATATTATCCTATGTGTGTCAGTTGTGTAGTAGTACTATGAGGTAATACTGGTTTTGTTTTTCAAGCTATGTGGTTATTTGTCATCATGACTTCAAGTGTTTGTTTATCTGGGAAATAGTATGGGGGAAAACTTCACAGTTCCGGTCAATTTAAACAAGGTATTGTCCCTCTTTTTTACTAAAATGTCAATTTTTGAGGGGACACATAATGTTGAGCTCCACTGGCCACAGAGGCTTAACTTTCGTGATGGTGGCAGGAAAAGACTCCTCTGCTCGATTGCTCCCCTGTGTTCTGGAGACACCTCACTAGTCGCTATCTGGACCCAGGAGTATGCTGTCCGCCTCCAGATTCAGCAAAGCTCAGACCAGGTGCTGCTCAATAACTTTAGGACCACAGTCCCTGAAACAATAAGGTTGTACCTCCTACTTCATAACTAATTTATATTCTATTTCCAGACTGAACACAATACATAACAAACACTGAGTTCAGAGCGGTAGGCCAACTGCTATCTTCATCTGAAACAATTTACATCAGTATACTCCTCCCTAATGGTTACTACGCCTCTGCAATTCCAGCATTATTTCTTTCTAGTCAATAAGATAGGTGTCAGTGTACTGTTTGGCAATTCCATGTAGTTTTACTTTCCTCCGACACCTTCTGTTCAGGTTGGAGCACTATATAGGCTTTGCCTCATGTTCGCTACTGAACCACACACATATACAGACATAAATTATCAATTTACATTCAATTTTCATTAAAAAGATATCAAATATTTCAAGCTTACCACAATTCATGGAAATAATACAGAATTACGTTGACTGGCATGAATATGGCACCAAATCCGACCTGCCACTGTCTCAGGCTTTTATTTAGAAAAATATAAGCTGAATCTCAACGCACTGTTGCTTTAGAAAGTTTATTTGAAAATGTGGTGCTGACCTGACGCTCCTAATTGACTATATTGGCGGGTCTAACCAATCGAGCCATGTTTACACAAGCGTTTGAAAAAAAGTACCCTTCCTTCAGTCTCCCTAACAACAAAAGATAGTATTTGTAGCCCGACTAATCGTGTTTAGCCTTACATTTACTGCGCTCCAATCAAATAGGATTTAACATGGGGACCTATTTCCCGTACAATGGTGGTTTTAAAATCTGCCACTGAGCGATTCTGATTTTGGTGTTGTCTGACACCCTCACTATTTCTTTTGGCTATAATTTATTAATTCCTAGACTATTTGCGTAACGTTTAACATATTCTTTGTCAGCAAGTCCTAAGGAACCCAAATATATAAATTTAATGGGGCTAAGGGGCTGCGTTAAAAATATGCATTTTCTTCTAGGATAGTCGTGCTGTTGCCACCTCCTCACTTCCAAACTTTATGGTGTCTGGTGTACTGTCATGTTTTCAGACATAAAACAGTATAATGTCATATTTCCTAATAAGCATTTTGTAAGTTTTAAAACCTAACTCTCGTATGGGTAGTGTTTTTTATCACTGTCGATTTGAAAAAAGCTAGTGCTTGTGGCCTTACACGCGTGATGGTAGTAACTGTATAGCGAGACGCGGGTTAGTGTTGCATGTGTTCCGGCTTTCAGCCCTCCCTTCTCTCTATCCTAATTCCATCTGTCTGTTCGTTTATGGTAACGTAGTGTCTAAAATGACATGAATGGAATATTAAATATAGGTCAGCTTGCGTATCTCAAGGTTTTTCTTAGAAATGCAGTACACGTTTTATCGTAGAAAGCGTGTATGCTGCAGTAGGCTTTTACTATCAACGTGAAACGTTACAATTTGCAGACGAAGTAGAAAACAAGGGGGATTTCGAGTACAGTCATTGTGACAGCACTGTTCTTTACCATTCTTCTTTCCTTTTATTAAATTTATGTGTTAGGCTTTACATTTACCTGATAATTTATATATGTGGATTAGAATTTCTCACGACAAATTCTCCCCACTTAAAACAGACGTTATATGTCAGTCTATAATTCTATATACACATAGAGAAATTTATTATTTTTCCTGGGGTTTAGGGTGATTCTCATCACACGGATGGCGGCTTAAAAAATCCGCTCCCAGATTTGTTTTTCCACTTATATACTCTATGCTAAACTCAAATGGCTGCATCAGTAATGACCAACGGAGTAATCTAGAATTTTCATGTCTAGCCTGCGCTAGAAACGACAAGGGTTTGTGATCCGTTTGCAACTTAAATGCCTTCCCATACAGATAAATATTGAATTTCTTTATCGCCCATATTACTGCAAGACATTCTTTTTCGCTAGTTGAGTAATTGGTTTCAGCTTTATTCAACTTTCTGCTAGCATATGCCACTGGGCTTAATTCCCCATCCAATGCATCTGATTTCTGTAGCAGAGTTGCACCTAACCCAATATTACTGGCATCCGTCCTTACAATGAATTCTTGACTTAAGTCAGGTAATTTCAAAATAGGTTTACTTGTGAGCTTTTCCTTCAATTCCTGGTAAGCCATTTCACATTGTGGTGTCCATGTAATTCGATCTGGATGTCCTTTACGTGTCAAATCAGTTAACGGTGCACATATGGAATTAAAGTTTTTGATATACTTTTGGTAGAAACCACATAATGAGACAAAGGATCTCACGTCTTTCTTGGTTTGTGGTCTCGGGGCTTTCTTTAGTTTCTCTAAATTCTTTGGGTCAGGGGTCATGTTTCCCTGATAAACTGTGTCCCAAGAATTCTAATTCTTTACATCCAACGCAACATTTGGTTGGTCGGGCTGTTAAATTCGCTTCCCTAAGTCGATTAAACAGCATGTTCAGAGAGTCAATGTGTTCCTCAAATGTTTCTGTTGCTATAAGGATATCATCCATGAAATTTGTGATACATGGATTATTCAGAGGGTCCAATAATTTTCTCATCATTCTAGAGAAGACACTAGGCGCATTCTTCAATCCAAATGGCAATCTGTTAAACTCATAGTGTCCTTCTGAGGTACTAAAAGCTAGGTATGGTCTAACCTCAGGCTTTACTGGAATCTGATAGTATCCTTTACTCAGATCCACTTTTGAGAAATATTTAGCTTTATTTAGTCTGGCAAACAACTGATTTGTATCCGGCAATGGATCCACCTGTCCTTCTGTAATAGCATTCAGTCTCCTGTAATCTATACAGAGTCTATGTTCTCCAGAGGGCTTCCTTAAGAGTACAACACTGGAACTATACGAAGATTCACTGTGTGAAATAATTCCTTCCTTCAACAAATAGTCTATCTCTTCCTTCAAAGCTTTCTCCTTAGCAAAAGGAATCGAATAGGGTTTCATACAGACAGGTGTGGGGTCTATCAGCTTCATATCATATTCCAATAGGTTTGTATGCCCTGGTCGGTCTGTTAACACCTCTGTATGATTATCTAGAACCTGTTGCACTCTCTCTTTCTGATTTTTCGTTAAATGTGTACTGATTTTCACCTGTGCCGCTGTCTCACAGGGGTGTAATGGATATTCAAATGATGAAAGTGGTTCCTTTTTCATCTCCATGGCGATGGACAAGGTCAACAAGTGTGTCTCTTCCTGATTTTCTCTTTCCAAATATTTCTTCAGGAGATTCACATGATAGATTTTTTCTTTCCCCTTCTTATCTATCTTATAATTTGTTCTAGACACCTTCTCTAGAACTGTATATGGACCTTGCCATCCAATTTGTAACTTATTCTGACTACCGGGGAGAAGAAGCAGTACCTTCTCTCCCACAGCCAAATCTCTGTCTTTAGCTTTCCTGTTATAATAGGCAGCATGTTTCTTCCTGGCTTGTTTCAAATTTTCATTGGCAAGTTTCCAGCCAGTTTTTAAACGAGTGGTCAGCTCATTCACATATTGGTATGAGGATGTAATGTTTTCCTCTGCCTTTTCATCAGTCCACGTTCTTAACAGAGCTACATATGGACCTTTAATTTTGTGGACCTATTTGTCCATGCACCGGTATGGTCTCTTCCACTCGAAGCTCTATAGTGATGATTTTTCTTCCCAGAATTATCATGCACAAAACGACCGCTACCAATTTTTTTTCCTGGGGCTGTCTCCCCACATAGAATTCTTGATGAGAGATTTCCTCTCTACATCTTCTTCCTCCAGTTTGTTTAAGTCCGATTGAGGGATTTTCGGCTTATCCTGGGGTAAGACATCTTTTTGCACTCTCTGCATAGTGGCCATTGTAAAACAGTTAAGTGAAGCTTGTCCGTGAAAAGGGGCTTCCTATTCCATTTGGTCCACTTTATCAAATTTATATTTCTTTTTATTGTCAGGCCTAATTTTGCCCTTGGGCGTGCCCAGGTCCTGATCAATGTTCCCACTTGTGGGTGTTCCCTCATGTGCTATGCTACACCTTTCTACAAAATTCTCAATGTCCCACCTTGCCTTGGGCCAATAGTAATTGTGAGCCACCTTTTGGATGATGGTACCTATTTTCTCATGGTCCCCATCTGGTTTCACATGTAGGCTCCTTATTAATTCTGCCCTATATCTTTTAGGAAGTACCAGCTGTCCCTGACTGTAGTGGTTTTGATGGTATTGTATGATGGTGATATTACTTAGTGTCATGCATGAGGTCAGCTGTAAAGGCTCCTGAGATAAATGTAGCTGTGAATTTTCAGAAGGCCCTTCTTGCTACCACTACGACCTCACACCTATCTTTTTTTTACTAATGAATGTGGCTACGTTAAATTTCTAGGGTAATGATATGTAATGTGTTGTGGTAGTTTACATACACACACACAGATATTTACTAAGTCTAATAATATTAATAAAATGTTATAACACACTGAACTAACTCAAGTTGTGTAAAATTTTTGATAATAAATTTTCTTTAAGTTTATTTGTTCTGAACCAAGGTTTTATTTTGGTCAGAACATATGAAAGGTTTGGCAATTATGAAAGAAATGCATAAATATATGGCATAATAAATGAAAGGTGTGTACATGTGTATTTTACAAGATTAGTTAATATTACTCCTGTTTATAGTTGTAAGTTTTCTGGGAGAAACTATTAATGGATGTGCTGTTGGGGTGACCTCATCACTCCCTGTCTATGGCGACTACACCTTGTCCCTTTTTTGATGATATTATAATTGGTGTGTTAGAAATTAAGTTGGTGAGTGTTCAGCAGGCCAGACGCTCACGTAACTTGAATGAGTAATCTGGTGCTGAAATCAGGTGGCCCCACCTCTCCGGGCTTGGGGGCAATATCAGAAGTTTGGTGGCCCCACCTCTCCGTGCTTGGGGGCTATAACAGGCTGCTCTGACAAAATGTTACTGCACGGGTCCACTCTTGTAATATTCAACACCTCATTTGACACCACATTGGTGCCAAATAAAAACTCACAGTTCAGAATTATGAATATAGAACACAGTTAAATGCTAGCAAAACTCAGCTGAGCTGCTGGCTTTAGTATGGCGTCCCTCTAAATATTTCAATTAGCTTCTGGGAATTCACCACTTAATAATTTACTGTGTCTACTAGGACAACTTATAACGTTTGGCAAAAAATGCGCGTCTGAGCGCCGATAATATATTCATCTATGGCCAATCACCGCCTTTTCTTTTTCAAATTCAAACATCCTACCAAAAAGTCATTCAGTCATACCTCAGTCAAGTATGCCTTATTGTCTGTTGGTCCGTCCGTCTCTACTTGCGTTTCACACAAAAAAACATTTGTTTTTTGAACCAACTCTGCCCTCCCCTACACAATTTTGCCTTTAAAGTTATTTTTAGCCACAATTATCCACTAATTCCCCTTCTCTTCATTCTAACTAGATTTTAGTACTTGAGTCTTCAAGGCCACTATTTTTTTGAAAATTAGTGACATTATTGTTTCAATGCAGTCGCTCGTTGATATGAACAACACAGTCTTTTGTCAATATCTTCATTATTATCTATCCGTCTGTATAAATGAAAGCATATTATTTCACTGCTCAAGATGGGCCATCCGGCCAGCTAGGTTTTATATTCCTAACATCATTATTAAGAAAAAGTTACTTTTCAAGGTTAGTTGGTTTTTCGAAATATTTTCTAGAATCTTCTGTACTGCGTTTGCAGCTGAATTCAAATAAACGGACTAAGTTATCGCAAAAGGGTCCAAGAAATGACTGTTGCGTATAATATCCAAGGTCCCTTCTGTCGATTTCTTTACCTAGTGTCAACTTGGGGAACGTGAATTTTTTTCCTTGCCCCACCAATTGCGTCTTTTTAGCCTTGCTAGTTTCAAGCACGCGTTCAGTCAGATTTTTCCTTTTGATCTCCGTTCTCATCCCGTTCCAAGGGTAAACGTTCTAGCAATTTAATTTCCATGGCAGGTGATGACCCGCGGCGTGGGCGATCATGCCTTCTAGTAACTTACGCATTCTTTTTATCCCTACATTTTATCCTTTGGAGATATTTTAACGTTGTATCACGGTTAATTTTATGACACTGACCTTTGGATCTAGCTCCAGTCTTCCTATACATCAACTTGTTTTTCATGTAAAAATCTCCCTTGCCTGGAGTTGTATGACAAGTTGACAATTTCCTAAAACAAGGCTTGAGGGTCTTATCCCCAGCCTGTGCCTTCCTCATCTCTTCTGGAGTGGTATCTAACCGAATATCCTCCTCCTTTCTTGAGGTCGACCTGACCTGAAGGGTGGCCATATACACAGGTTTCCTTCTACAATGGTCAGTGTCATGATTGTCCATCTGACAATTTTTACACCACCTCCTTCTTTGGTTGAAAGATTTTCTTTCATCATATTTCCTTTCATCGAATTGTGGGATTTTATTTTTATTGTCATACCGTGGCCTATCAAATTGGTGCTTACCTTTGTTTTGATCTCTAGGATCAAATTTATTAAAGTTCTGTGGTGCCCTAAAATTATCTACCTGTTTCTTTTTATTACCTGATACCTCTGTCTGAGCCGCTTGATACCTTTCTGCAACATTTAGCAACTCACCCAGCCTCTCTGCACCTTGTTCCATGAGAAACTTTCTCAGGACTGGAGCCATGGACTCTCTTAATTGTTCTGTAAGGACCATTTCCTTAAGATCTTGGGTTTTCCCCAGAGAAGTCCATTTCTCCAAGTATGTCTCTAACCGTGCAGAGAACTGGTGATAGGTTTCACCTGACAGTAGTTTAGCATTCCTAAATTTTTTCCTATAAAATTCTGCGTTCTTTTCATATCTTAACAAAAGAGCCTGCTTTAGCATGTCATAATTTTCCTGATCACCTCTGCTCATTTTGGCAAAAACTTCATAAGCTGCCCCACGAAGCCCTTGAGATAACTTTAAGCTCCACCTTTCTCTCTCTAACCCATATGTGGTAGCTAATAGTTCATATCTATTTAGATAGCTCTCAATATCATCGTCTTTCTCGACAAAATGATCTAAATGAAAATTCATAGCTGAGGTTGAGGCTCCCTGGCTAGCAGTGGCATCAGAGGTAAAGGGACTGGCACCATTTTCAGGAGCATGGCCTTGAAACTCAAACTCCCTTAGTCGTAACTCATGTTCCCTTTGTAATCTCTTCTCCTCCTTTTCTGCTTCCCTCTCTGCAGTCAATCTTCTTTCTTCTGCTTCCCTTTCTGCAGCTAATTTCTTCTCTTCTCTTTCTGCAGCCTGTCTTCTTTCCTCGGCTTCCAATGCTTTAGCCTCTTTGTCAGCCTCAATCTGCAACCTCTTAGCCTCAGCCTCAATCTGCAACCTCTTAACTTCCTTTTCAGCCTCTAACTTTCTTTCAGCCTCTTTTTCTAATCTTCTTTCTTCCCGTTCAATATATTTGTCACATTCAGCAGTGACATAAGCAATCATAATTTGCCCGTCCATTCCTAACTCTTTTGCAGTCTGTACAGCAGCAGATCGAAATTTGGCCAGGTCCGCCATTTTTTAGCAGGTAAATTTATAAAATGTCTAACTAAACAATACAATCTGATATTACTTATCCAAAGACACCACAGGCACTGAGAGCTCAACGTTATTTATTTTCACCCAAGGATACCTTTTTAATTTATATTATTCCCTGAAGTGAATTACCCCCAATATTTATAATAGGGAAAGATTCAAAATCCCGGGAGCGAGACCCCAATATGTGTGGTAAAGTGGGATGATATAAATATTTATAGGGGACTTAGTGTACTGACTGAGATCAGCTGTGAAGGTATCTGTATCTAATAGGTGTAGTGTTTTACAGATAACCTTACTTGCTACCACATTTATACCTCAGTCAGAATTATTCTGGAATATTGTGATGACTACGTTAAATGTCTAGGGTTATGTAAATGATGAAGTGTAAGTCACAACAACAACAGACAGATAAACAATTTAATTTATTCCACCACACTTGACAACACTGTGACACTCACACACATGTAACACTCTATAAGACTATCTTAAATGAGTCACTGGTAAAGTTTCAAAAATATATGTATTAATTTCTTTCACTGTTATATATCCTGATTCAACTACAAAGTGAACCAGGAATCACAATCAATTGTAATCACAATTTATATATACATAATTTATAAATATGAACCTTGTAGTGACATATTTTATTAATATTATCCTATGTGTGTCAGTTGTGTAGTAGTACTATGAGGTAATACTGGTTTTGTTTTTCAAGCTATGTGGTTATTTGTCATCATGACTTCAAGTGTTTGTTTATCTGGGAAATAGTATGGGGGAAAACTTCACAGTTCCTGTCAATTTAAACAAGGTATTGTCCCTCTTTTTTACTAAAATGTCAATTTTTGAGGGGACACATAATGTTGAGCTCCACTGGCCACAGAGGCTTAACTTTCGTGATGGCGGCAGGAAAAGACTCCTCTGCTCGATTGCTCCCCTGTGTTCTGGAGACACCTCACTAGTCGCTATCTGGACCCAGGAGTATGCTGTCAGCCTCCAGATTCAGCAAAGCTCAGACCAGGTGCTGCTCAATAACTTTAGGACCACAGTCCCTGAAACAAGAAGGTTGTACCTCCTACTTCATAACTAATTTATAATCTATTTCCAGACTGAACACAATACATAACAAACACTGAGTTCAGAGCGGTAGGCCAACTGATATCTTCATCTGAAACAATTTACATCAGTATACTCCTCCCTAATGGTTACTACGCCTCTGCAATTCCAGCATTATTTCTTTCTAGTCAATAAGATAGGTGTCAGTGTACTGTTTGGCAATTCCATGTAGTTTTACTTTCCTCCGACACCTTCTGTTCAGGTTGGAGCACTATATAGGCTTTGCCTCATGTTCGCTACTGAACCACACACATATACAGACATAAATTATCAATTTACATTCAATTTTCATTAAAAAGATATCAAATATTTCAAGCTTACCACAATTCATGGAAATAATACAGAATTACGTTGACTGGCATGAATATGGCACCAAATCCGACCTGCCACTGTCTCAGGCTTTTATTTAGAAAAATATAAGCTGAATCTCAACGCACTGTTGCTTTAGAAAGTTTATTTGAAAATGTGGTGCTGACCTGACGCTCCTAATTGACTATATTGGCGGGTCTAACCAATCGAGCCATGTTTACACAAGCGTTTGAAAAAAGTACTATTCCTTCCGTCTCCCCTAACAACAAAAGATAGTATTTGTAGCCCGACTAATCGTGTTTAGCCTTACATTTACTGCGCTCCAATCAAATAGGATTTAACATGGGGACCTATTTCCCGTACAATGGTGGTTTTAAAATCTGCCACTGAGCGATTCTGATTTTGGTGTTGTCTGACACCCTCACTATTTCTTTTGGCTATAATTTATTAATTCCTAGACTATTTGCGTAACGTTTAACATGTTCTTTGTCAGCAAGTCCTAAGGAACCCAAATATATAAATTTAATGGGGCTAAGGATGCGTTAAAAATATGCATTTTCTTCTAGGATAGTCGTGCTGTTGCCACCTCCTCACTTCCAAACTTTACGGTGTCTGGTGTACTGTCATGTTTTCAGACATAAAACAGTATAATGTCATATTTCCTAATAAGCATTTTGTAAGTTTTAAAACCTAACTCTCGTATGGGTAGTGTTTTTTATCACTGTCGATTTGAAAAAAGCTAGTGCTTGTGGCCTCACACGCGTGATGGTAGTAATTGTATAGCGAGACGCGGGTTAGTGTTGCATGTGTTCCGGCTTTCAGCCCTCCCTTCTCTCTATCCTAATTCCATCTGTCTGTTCGTTTATGGTAACGTAGTGTCTAAAATGACATGAATGGAATATTAAATATAGGTCAGCTTGCGTATCTCAAGGTTTTTCTTAGAAATGCAGTACACGTTTTATCGTAGAAAGCGTGTATGCTGCAGTAGGCTTTTACTATCAACGTGAAACGTTACAATTTGCAGACGAAGTAGAAAACATAGGGGATTTCGAGTACAGTCATTGTGACAGCACTGTTCTTTACCATTCTTCTTTCCTTTTATTAAATTTATGTGTTAGGCTTTACATTTACCTGATAATTTATATATGTGGATTAGAATTTCTCACGACATTATCGAGTCTTCTCACGCGAGCTTATCTGTCAATCATACGATACCTGACAGACCGCCCGTGAAGAACAAAAGACCCTTTGAAGTTCGTACTCAGGGCCTGGGTTCTTTGATCTTCAGAAGCGGGCATTCGTACTGGCAAAATCTTCGAGAGACCGTTGGACGGAAGATTTCTTCTGATGGCGATTAGCTACGCCCGACAGAGCGACCGTAAACCCCTTATCTTTGAAACTCCATTTCTGATTCTCTCGTTACAAACGGTAACGTGAAAAGTAACATCATCTATAGATTAGAGAAACAATTATATATATATATATATATATATATATATATATATATATTTATATATATATATATATATATATATATATATATATATATATATATATATATATATATATAAACTTTGTTTTCTTAAACCTGCTATCAGTTGTCACTCAGAGTTTTTGGATAATCTAAGCACCCATTTCTAGAACCATTTCGCTAGATGTGTTAATAGCATTTATGGGCATTATACATTCTGATTTTCTGGCAATAGAATTTAATGTTTAAGTGATTGGATGTGTTAAGCTGTTACCATTATAATTCACTGGGATTTTCTAGCTGTTAGAACTAGTGAAATATAACGCGTAGTTATTTTGTACTAGATGTTCAGTTATAATGTTAATTTTCACCACCCGCTTTCTCACATAAGAGACGGTTTTAGTTGACTGACTTATATGCTAAGCGCGACTGAAAGTGACAGAAAAGAATTCACGTTTTATTTCATTGCGCGTATTTATTACAAGTGACTGTTATTTAATATCATACGACTAAACTATCAGACGCCGACAACTTAATATTATTAAAGACAGGCGATACTTTGTTTAAGTGCGCATATAGATCATTATATAATAATTGACATTGTACGCTGATCGTTGACCAGGGGCAGGAGGGGAAGAGATGCATAACTCAACCAAACCTGCACTCGCAAAGCGACGCGCGATAGTGTAGACTAAAGACACCGTGTGTCTTTTAAATTTAATCAGGACCGAGGAGTAGATAAGAGATCGTCTTGTCCCCGTCTGTGTGCATATATATAGCTATATAGAATTGTAGCATTTTTCAATAAATGGTTCTTTTATTCCTAGTAGACCTGATCACAAGGGCGCGAGCGGTCGTTTGGACTTTTCTTCATTTACTGATTCGTTAATGTTGTCTTTTTTTCTTGGCTTGTGCGTCACAAATTTCATTTGTGAGCCAACGATACATGAGAAACATTTTAACTTGTAAATGTAAACTGGACTTACCAAACCCATCAATATTTTTCATTTATCAGCCCACTGGGGTATACAAAATAAAACTTATACTCCCGACATCTGACAGTCGTATGCAAAAGGATTTATCCAGAAAGTTACGCTGTTTCAGAATCGGCACTCTTCCATAGAGTCAGCCGATAGGATTACCATCATCATCATTTGTAACATTTTGAGCAACCAGATGTTTCCCAAAACTGGAAGTATTTTCCTCCTGTTTTAGCTGTGAACGTCAACAGCACGTTTTGCTACACTAACTATTTGCTGTGACATTTGTTCATCCAGGGAAACTTAAAACACCCGATTCGGCGTTCACCTCGCTAGTCTTATTTATTAGAGGATGGACTGAGGCCAATTTGGGAAATACAAACCTGGCATTTTTATATTCAGGATAATTGTATTTCCAGGGGATATCCCCAAGAGTAGGTAAGCGTGATTGAGTGGCCACTGTATGACAGAGAGAGTGAATATTTTCCTTTGTTACAGGAACTTTACCAACATTGGATTGTGCTTAAACTTGTTTACTTTACTGGGTAGCATATAGTAGGAACTTGTTTTTCTTTACTGTCTATTCTATACCATAGTGCTAACCTTTGACTTTTGGGTTATTGACTGTTTGGGTTCTTTTCACCAAAGGGAGAAAGGCACATTTATTCTGCTATTTTCATATGTATGCGAAAAATAACTCTCAACCTATCTGTACGACAGTTACCATGACAGATAGGGAAAAGTAAATTCTACGGATTGTGACAGGTTATGTAAATAGACTACTTGAATCCGTCAAGCTTGCTTCACAGAGTTGCCCCTCATTTAGTATTTAAGTTTTGCTACGCAGAACCCATGCATTTCACTATCTGTTTTGACTCATATTTTAGCCACGCCTATTTTTCTTGTTTCATGCGCTGATGAGCGTCTACATAGATTCGTAACTGTCATTGCTTTCAAGGGGACGACTCAAGTGCGTTGACCTGAAGCTCTCATGCTAGCAGAGCTGTCAGTATTACAACAACTGACAGATTGCACGTTCCCAAAACACGTGGAAGGTAAAACTGCTTTGAAGTTCTCTACAAGCTCGAGCGAATCCTGTGATGTTGTACATACAGGGAGACAATCGCTGAGATCAGAAGCCTTTGTTGTCGTTTGGCACCGGCGAACAGACCGAACGGAGGAAATCCTTTTACGTAGGAAGAAAACCCGGTTGATTCCCCCTAATTGCCCATGGCGTGTCATTCGTCATCCTTCATAGATATCACAAACTTTTTGTATAAATACTCCACCTCCTTAAATCAGTTATATTAGCATTTTTCGTGATTTTTTGTGTTAAGTTTATCATTCGAATTCACTGGGATTTTCTAGGTGCTAAAACTGACGTACTAAATAACGCATAGCTTTTTTTTTTATTCCAGATGGTTTAAATTAACTAATAAATACACTAGGCAATTGATAATTGACGAAATACTAATTCACTTCTATCCATTACATGTAATTTTATAAGTGACTAGTATAATATCATGTGGCAAAACAAATAGCTACTAATGACGAGTGTTTTACTGAGTGGGAGGAGGAAGGTGCATACCTAAACCCCCAAACCGTAACAGTTGAGCAAAGCAATAAGATAGGCTAGATACTTGTGGTTTTTAACCTAATTTAATGACGGAGTGGATAAGAGATTTTACTTTTACGCGTGATAGGATAGGGTATTTATATTGGGGTTAAATGTTGTTTTTCTTCCTATTTAGGCTGATCAAAAACCAGCGAACCAGCGGTCTAACACGGTCTAATCATAGTACCAGAAACTATTCTTTTTTTATACCAAGTCTTCCATGTTGACCTGTTGGATCCTCTTGATTCTGTGGCAGGTAAACTGAACGACTGGCAGTCAAACGGAACAAATAATGAGAAGCAGAAATAGGAAAGTTCAGAAAGAGTAGAAAAAGGGGATGCGGGAATAAGAATGTACAGGAGAAAAGAGGTGAACGAGAATCCAATGAGGCACGCTTTTCAGCAGAGTCAGAAGCGTGAGTTAAAGAGTGCAGGTCGCACATGTACGCTATTAAGACAAGAGTAGCCAAGTTGAAGGCGATAGTCAAGTAGAATGTGTGATGAATATTTTCAGACAAGGAGACTAGATTGGGTGGTGATTAACCCAACGTATTTGGTAGTATAAAATTCTTGACTAGGACGCAAGAACGATGGAGCGAGTTAAGCTCCACACAATATATATATATATATATATATATATATATATATATATATATATATATATATATATATATTATATATATATATATATATATATATATATATATATATATATATATATATATATATATATAAAGTACGTAGAGTGAATTACATCCATGCAGTAGTTCTATTCTTCAATGATAAAGGGAAAAGAACAATCCCGGAGATGTCCGGTATCACATAGATAACCTGAACACAGAGTTACATGTATCAGAAGACAATGAATTGTTAGGAAGGAAGAAACGGAGGTAGAGACAAATAACATTCGAACGACCATAGAAAATTTGATGACATTTTATTGATTGTAATTTTCGATGCTGAACGAGAGTGTGAGGAAGGAAGAAATAACATACACATTGTATAATTCTGTGACGGACCAAGATTGTAGAGGTCCAATTAACAGCAGTGGTCCATACACATGTAAATAAACCATTTCAGTTAAATATGGCGTTATGTCATCGCTCGCTGTGTGTGTGTGACTGTTGTGATTACTCATCGTGTCAACGCTAGCTAAAGAGGCAAAGAACCTGGGCAGGCAGGTGGACACACATTATAGAATTGGTACAACCACCACCGCTGCCTCAACTCATTCAGAGAGAGACTAAACCTATGAACCATAAGAGTAAAATTAACGGGACATTAAAATACCCGATTTTGTTTGATACATTTCCTCAGCCCGCTGTGGCCAAATATAGATTTATATAACATTTTTTCCCGACTACTGACATTTGTGTTTCCAAGCGGATTTATCCAGGAAGAATACATTGTTTCAGAAGCGGCACTTAACACCAGAAAGAAAAGAAAACAGCAGAACATTCCTTCCTCATCACCATTATCTATTTGGCTATCTTATTGGCCTTAAAGATAATAGCTCATCAGGGCTTGACGGAATTAGTAATCGAATACTGCGTTACACCGCACCAGCTATTAGTGATTCACTAACTTTTATATATAATCAATGTATCGCTAAAAGTTATTTTCCTTCGGCCTTTAAAATTGCCAAAGTATATCCTCTCTTCAAACCTGGCTCGTCAGATAACAGTAATCTTGGTAACTATAGACCAATTTCTCTTTTATCATCGCTTTCTAACCCACTAGAAAAACACATACATAAAGCAACACTACATTACCTAGTTAGCAATGACTTGCTAATTGACAGTCAGTCAGGGTTTCGACAAAAGCATTCATGCCACACAGCTCTAACCAAGATGATAGACAACTTGCACCTAAACATAAATAACGATAACATATGTGGAGCAATCTTTGTAGACTTTAGGAAAGCATTTGATATGTTAGATCACGCTGTTTTAATAAGAAAATTAGAAACAATGAAAGTTAACTTTAAACTAGTGACATTATATAAATCATTCCTGTCCGACAGACAACAAGTAGTGTGGTACAATAACTTCTTGTCAAGCCCAACTATTATTGAAACCGGTGTTCCTCAGGGTTATATTCTTGGCCCTCTACTTTTTTCCATTTACATAAATGACCTTCCACTACACATCGAGCACTCATCCTGCGACCTATTTGCCGATGACTGTACAATTTATACTAGTGATAAAAGTTGCAACACGCTAGAAATATTATAACAAAGCGACACAGACAATCTTATTAAGTGGAGCAATGAAAATTGCATGCAAATAAATATCATTAAAACAAAATGTATGATAATATCAACTAGACAAAAAGTACAAAACTCACCGAAAACAACACTTCAGCTCTACATTGGAACCTTCTTAATTGAAAATGTAAATGAAAATAAAACACTAGGACTCATAATTGACCAACATTTAAGTTGGAATTCGCATGTACAAGCGCTGACCAAACAAACGGCACAAAAAGTTTACCAGTTAGCTAAAATCAAACATTTCCTAGATGAGGAGACACGAAAAATGTTCTATACATCCCAGATACAAACACATCTAGACTATTGTTCCACAATTTGGGATGGCTGCACCATGTCCAACACTAAAAGACTCTATTCATTACAAAAATGTGCAGTGCGCCTAATTTCAGACAAAAACCTCACACAGTGTGTAGACGCATATACATATCTTAACATATTACCACTAAGAAAGCTCCTTCTCTTCAACAAAGCCAAATTTATTCACAAAATCTTGTCACAGAATGCTCCAACGTATCTGTGGCCTATTTTCAAATACAGCGGAAGACGCAGTCAACGCTTAAATAAATTACACATGCCCAAGCCTAGGCTCGACTTATTCAAGAAAAGTTTAGCTTTTTCTGCTGCTCATCTGTGGAATACTCTTCCACACGACATAAAAAATACTCTTAGTCCATATTCATTCAATCACAGACTTTTCAAATACATCATGAGAGCAGAATATATGCCACCCTAATTTCGTTATGTTCTTAAATAATTACATAACATCATATGTAGGTTTTAAAGATAATTTTTGGGAGCCGCGCTAGCGTAGTGGTTACCACACCGCTCTGGCGACCGGGTGATTCAGGATCAAACCCGGGCGACGGCATTTGAGGATTTTTCGTCGACCGCGATTTGGACTGGATTAACTCGAGACCTGGCGACGACATTTGAAGGAGTGTCGTCGACCAGGGATTGGCGGCTCCTGAGCCGACCCAGCTCTAATGAGTACCTCCGAAATCGGCGAGTATCTGCCTGAATGGCGAGGGACACCTGTCTCTGTACAAGAAAAAAAGGGATACTCACGTAAAATCAATGTCAGGTTAACCATTAATAATAACCTGAGAATTCGCCTCGAGTATTAGCGGGCGTACGAAAAAAAAAAAAAAAAAAGTTTGTCCTGTTTAATATTAATTATGATAATGTACTGTAAATCTGTGTACATGTTAGGCATATCCTATAAAAGGGTGGTGGGGTCCCAAAGAAATGTGGTTGATTATTTTCTAACTTATGTAATTTAATTAACCTAAGTCCAATGTAGTAGTGTGCTAATGGGTAAAGACTTGGATTTTTTATAATCTAACCCATAAAGCTTTAATCTTAGTGTCAATGTCCTGCAAGGCTATCCCCCCTTTATTCTTAGGCTGCATTAAAGTTGAATGCTTTATACTTCTAAACGTATTCCTAAAAAATAAAATTCCTAATCAGTACATTTATTTTAGTTACAGTTGATTTTGGTATGATTTGGACATTTGCTGTATAAGTTATTTTTGGCATAATGAAACAGTTCACTATGATGCTTCTCCCAAAAATGGTAGCTGTCTTATATTTATACTTTTCTAGCATGTTTTGAATTTTATATAATAATTTTCCCATGTTTATGTATTGGGGTCATGAGGGTTGCAGGAATAATTTATTCCATAAATTATGATTCTGTTAACTTGCGTTAACTGAAAAGGGAAATCTGTTTTATTTGCCCATCTGCATAATCCCATTATACTAGATTTCTGAACATTTAGTTTGGATTCATTAGCGTATCCAAACTCTGTAAAGATTTCTAATATGCTTTTTATAGAATCCACAGTTGCTGGAAGGAATATTGTATCATCAGCATACGCCAACAATTTTCTTTCTCCCTTACCGGGAACAAAGGTTCCCGTGAAGTTTACATCTTGCCTTATTCTTTCCAGAACTGGTTCTAGTGTTAATACATATAAAAGGGGAGACAAAGGGCACCCCTGCCTTACTGACCTTGTCAGCCTAACTGGATCAGTTAAACTGTGATTTATCAAAATTTTACTGTGGGGTTTTTTGTATAGAATTTCCACCCATGTTCTAAAGTATTCCCCTATGTAGTTAGCTTGTAAAGTTTTGTGTAAGAAAGAATGCGATGCTCTGTCAAAGGCTTTTTCCTGATCTAATGATAATATTGCACTTTGACTCTGTCTATCGTGCGTGTATATAATCAAATCTCTTATAAAGTGTGTATGTCTACAAATGTTTCTATTGTTTAAGCTGCATTGTTGATCTTCATGTATCATGTTCTGCATGAATGGTTTAAGTTTTAAGGTGAGAGCCTTGGCCAGGATTTTATAGTCAGTATTTAAAAGTGAAATGGGCCTGTAATTTTTTATTGACTTTTTGTCAACATTATCTTTAGGTATTAAAGTAATAAAGCATTCATTTAGGCTGTTGGGAAGCTCTCCTTTCTGGAAGGCTTCCTCAAATACTTTAATTAAAAGGGGGCCTAACATTGGAAAAAAGAAACCGTAAAATTCGGCAGTTAACCCATCCGGCCCGGGTGATTTATTTTCTTGGAAAGTACTGACAGCTTCCCTTAAATTTTCCAAAGTTAAAATTTCGTCTAATTTCTTGCTCTCATCTTCACTTAAACGTTTTGTATAGTGTAAAAAGGTATCCTGTATGTTTGTGTTGGTCTCTTCTTTAGTGTATAATTTCGTGTAATATTCTAAAAAAGCGTGTCTAATACTGGTATCTTCTGTCTGCTGTTTCCCATTCATGTCTATTATTTCGTGAATTTGTCTACTACGTTGAACGTTTTGCTCTATCTCTAAGTATTGTCTGCTGGGTATCTCCTGTATAATAGTATTTAATTTAGTCCTGAGTAAAGCCCCCTGGTATGTGTGTTGTTTGTAAATGTCTAATTGCTCTTCTAAAATATGGATGTGTGGGTTATTTTTATCTATCTGTTTGATTAAACTAATGGCATCTTCTAATATATTTTGTTCTTTCTTAAAGGCCCTGTGTATGGTTGTAGCTAGAAAAAGCGACCTATCTCTTATTGTGTTTTTTAACAGGTCCCAATATTCTGCAATGTTGTTATTGGGAATATCCTGTGCGTAACCCTGAATGAGTTGTGTTATATTATTCGTGAAGAAAGTATTTTTTAGCAAGTTATTATTGAATTTCCAATGCGAGGATCTCTTTAATTTTGTATGTGTGTGTCCCGTACTTAAGACTGTATATACTGTCTGATGATCTGTAAATTTAAGGGTATTTTTATGTGGTGTGTTTTATGTATGTTGTAACTGTTTGATGCGTATATTCTGTCCAGTCTAGAAGCTAGTCTAAGATGTGGGTTTCTCTTGTCGTGAAATGTGAAAGCTTGTGTTTGCGGTTGTAGTTTTCTGTAGACGTCCACTAAGTCATGTTTGTCAAGCATAGATTGCAGGCGTCGTATTAATAAGGGGACTTCAATTTTCTTTTTCTGTAAAATGTGGCCAAAGGAACTCCTATCTAAATTGGTCAAAACGCAGTTGAAATCTCCTCCTAGCACTATTTTGGTTCCTTTGTAATACCTATCTATGGTGTCATACAGTCCGTCATAAAACTTAGGCCGGTCAATTTCCGTCGCTAGTGCGTATATGATGATAAGTGTGTGTGTGTCTTGTCTGTTGTGTTTGTTGTGTATTTGGATTATGACAGTTCTGCCATCATTGTCAGTTCTATAATGTACTGTTTCCCAATCTTCATTTATTTGAAGGATGGCAGCACCACTATGGCAGGTGCCCCGGGCAAACCAACCATGTTTCAGTCCTAATCTAGTTACTATCTGATCGGCATGATAATCAGAAGTAATCCCTGTCTGTTGCAAAAACAGAAAATCGGGTTTATCTTTTTTAATCAGTTTAATTACATGGTCTAGCTTATTTCTCAAACCATTGATATTGAGAGATATTATCACTAGACTGCATGACGGAGTGGTAATCAGAGGTTGGCCACCCGTTGTAAACTGTCTACCTGGCAAAGTGGCAGAGTCGTCACTTGCCATATCTAAACTGTTTGACGTAGTGGGGACTGAGTGCAGACCACTACTATTACTTAAAATATCTGACGAAGTGGGGACTGTGGGCGGACCACCCGTCATAAGTGAACTTAAAGTGCTAGCTGGTAACTTTCTGTGTGCTATACTGGTTACACATGGCAAAGTGGTAGGCTGGCCACTTGTACATGACCTACTCGGCAGAGCAGTGACTGTGAGCTGACTGCCTGTCCTGACTAAACCACTTGATAAGTTCATGTTTACATCGTTAGACCAGACGGTGCGTAAGGGCTGACCGATTGACCTAATTACATGACTGCCTGACGGAATAGTGACTGGGGGCTGACTATCCGTTCTTCACTGATAATTTAGGCTGAGCGCAGATGAAACCGCGCCGCCTAGCACTCCCACCCCAGTCGGGGAGAGGGGGGAGTTGACTGCTTAAATGAAACTGTGCGCATGTTAAAGTGTGTGTATTGTGGACAAACTAACTATCAAAAAACTATTTACATTAAAAAAAACACAATACTCTTAAATCATAAGAAACACTTCCTAACCTATAGGTATTTTTACATTTTACTTTGAATAAATACATTATTTTAATTGTTTGAAACTGGTACACTTGGGTCCACAGGAGGGGGCACATCTCACACACTGGTGGTTTGAAGCTTGACACTTGAAACGTCAGAAGTTCTGGCTCGCACTGGCCCCCAGTGCTGGGAAGAGGAAAGACTTGTAACATTTGGCTCATTCACCGACATCGCTGACATCCGAGAAATCTTTACCGTCAATGTAAAGACTGGCTTAGGTCATCATCTCTTCCATGGCTTCAGCTTCAGTCGCGGCCGCCCAAGAGGGATACAGTCTCCCTTGCGACACCTCTGAGGACTGGCTAGGACCATCGGGAGAACTCTCAATCGGCCCCGGCTCATCAATAATGGGCATCGACTCGTACCTCATGGGGGGTTGAGAAGCTGTTGCCTTAGGGGAAAGTGGCAGATCTTGTGGTTAGCAGGGCGAGCGTTTGGATGGCGATGTGCTCCCGCTGCGCCTAATTTCTTTTGGTTTGACCGGCCCTGTTGTCTGGAGGACAAGGTGCTTCCTCTTCGGGGTACGTTTGTCCTCTTTTTTATAGCTCACAGTTTCAACTCCTTCAGAATCCACCTTTTTCCGTGGGCTTTCTGAAGCGGGGGACTCGATCGGCTGATTGAGCAAACTTTGTTCGGCCAGCGTGGTATCGGCTGTCACTACTTCCTTTCTCGCTTGTTTGGCCTGGGGGGGCGGGTGTCCGCTTCCTGGGGCATTGACTGACCCAATGGTCGTCACCCCCGCAGATGGCACATTGGGTTCTCCTCCCCGGTAGGGACACCCACAGTCTCTGGAATTTTTCTGTCGGGCCTTCCATTTTAAGGGTGACAAAATGAGGAACCTGTTGTGTCGACGGATTGAACAAAAAGTTCCACTTGTCGTGGGCAGTTGTTACTCGGGACACTTTCGCCTCCTTATCTCCTGTCACCGCTGCAGCAATTCGCTGGGCCGCCTCTGCTTTCATGGTCGGTGGCATCCAGTTGAGTGTCCCCTTGGATTTTTTCCTTATCCAAGTGTTCGATGTATACTGACATCTGCGGGTTTGACCATTCAAATTTCCTGCCATGCAGGCCAGCGTAATGCTTCATCTGGGCAGCTGCTGTTAGCGTTGCGTACCACTTGAATGGGCCCGCAAACCTGTATAATGTGGCGACGCCACTCGTACCAACACCAGCTGGTCCGGCCAGAATGCTGGCAATCAAAGAATATGAGGCTCTATTAGCCTGTGGCCCATTCACTGAGATCAATAATGTTCCCGGTTTATGCAACTCACCTCCCTCCAGGTCTTTCTCCATGTTGAGAACAATAACTGGCACAATTGGTGTGGCCATTTTATATTTTTCCTTCTTGGCTTTAAACCAAATCAGAAACCAAAAAAAACAAAGTCCCAGAATTAGTTAAGCTAACAGCCTAACTAACACACACACAAAAGTCCAGGAAGCACACACAAAAATTTCCAGAATCAGCAAATTTCAACCGCTCACTAGCGCGTCGAAATGTATACTGATCTCTTTTTTCCTTCAAATCATCAACCCGTCATCCGTTCCTTTGTTTTGCAATCAATGCGATTGGTCCATTGTTTTTTCAACTCACCTATCACCACTTACACGCTAACTTCTACGCTGTCAACCCCGTAAACTGTGCTTCATAACTGTTTATATTCTAGTCACTATTTTCTCGTGCGTTTGTTATTTACCCTACTCACAAAGTCCGCAAGGGGCGTTAATTATTTGTTATTTCCCTTAGTGGTTTATGCTCAAATGCTATGTTCTCTTACTTCAATCCTTTAAAAACGATTGTTATGCTAATTTTATAAACCAGGACTATGTACACCTAGAAAATATTAAAGTCTAAAATAGTTCTCTCCCTTACCATCTAAGCACATGAGTGCTGACTTTTATCTCCCATCTAGAGAACAAATAGTCAAATTTAATAAATTATTTATATTTCTAAAACCATTATCTCACACCCTGTTATTTTAACCACCCTAAATTACTACTCATCTGAACTTAACCCAGCACGAATAATGCTGTGAAGACTCCACGGTGACAAAAGTATCGTAGTTAGAAATGCCTAGGACATGTGTGAACAGTGCTAATAATTTCTGTTATATATGTGGTGAGGTGACATTTCAATGGAAGAAATGATGACCCAAGCCAGTCTTTACATTGACGGTAAAGATTTCTCGGATGTCAGCGATGTCGGTGAATGAGCCTAATGTTACAAGTCCTTCCTCTTCCCAGCACTGGGGGCCAGTGCGAGCCAGAGCTTCCTAGATGTTCCAGATCCAAGAGCCCGATGACGACCGGTGTAAGTGTGGGCATGCCCGGACTGCACCCCTGTGTTATCCCCTCATGTGAGCCTGCCGAGAAGATGGTCAGCACACTACCAGTGCGGAGAAGGGTGTCTCACCCCCAGATTGGCCAAGAAGCAAGACTCGCAAATAGTTATGTCACCTTAATAGTAAATTATACAAACACCTATAGTTTAGGTAGTGTTATTTGTGTTTTGAGTTTTGAGTTTTTAAAAAATGTAAGTAGTTTTTTGATGTTTTGTTTGCTCACACTACGCACTTAACATGCGCACAGTTTTAATTAGGCAGCCAACCCTCCCCCCGTCAGGGCGGGAGGGTCTGACAGCGTAGCTTCGCCTGCGCTAGGCCCTGATCATCAGGGCGTAACGACCTTTAGCCAGCAATCAGTCACTAATGTGTCGAGTAGTCAAAATACAGAAAGTGGTCAGCCCTTAAGCACCGCTTTGTTAAGAAGTGTAGTCACGGATGTGTCAGGTTGTTTAGTCATAGCAGAAAACGGTCAGCACTCAGACAACGCTCTGCCATGTAGACTAATTACAAGTGACCAACCTACCTGTTTACCATGTACAACAATTGTAACACATGATAAGCCACCATTTAGTACTTTGTTGAGAAATTCACTTACGGCAGGTAGCCAGCCCCAGATCACTACTGCGCCTTGTAATTCTTGTAATTCTTGTAACTCAAGAAAGGCAGGCGGTCCGCACTCAGTCCCCGCTTTGTCGGATAGTTTAGATATGGCAAGTGACGACTCTGCCACTTTGCCAGGTAGACAGTAAATAACGAGTGGCCAACCTCTGCTTACCACTCCGTCATGCAGTCTAGTGATAATATCTCTTAATATCAATGGTTTGAGAAATAAGCTAGACCATGTAATTAAACTGATTAAAAAAGATAAACCCGATTTTCTGTTTTTACAACAGACGGGGATTACTTCTGATTATCATGCCGGTCAGATGGTAACTAGGTTAGGACTTAAACATGGCTGGTTCGCAATAGGCACCAGTCATTGTAGTGGTGTAGCCATCCTACAAATCAATGAATATTGGGAGACAGTACATTATAGAACAGACAATTGTGGCAGGATTGTCATAATTCAAATACAGAACAAATACAACAAACATGACACACACACGCTCATCAACATATACGCTCCAGCGACAAGATACGAACGACCTAGTTTTTATGACGAACTACATGACACTCTAACAAGACATTACAAAGGGACTAGGAAAATTTTGGGCGGAGACTTTAATTGTGTCCTGTCTGACCTAGATTTTTCTAGGAGCTCCGTAGGGGGAGCACGGGCACGAGAAAAGTCTTCGCTCGTAAGACAAATATGGACTATGCTAGACGAACATGACCTGTCAGACGTATACAGGAAAATAGAGCCTTACAAACAAACCTTTACATATTATGACAAAACACACCCATATTCGAGACAAGCATGAAGACTGGACAGAATATATGCATCTAGTACCTACAATATACACAAAACATACCATATAGGAAGTACTTTTAAATTTACAGACCACAAAGCAGTTTACACATCCTTAAGTACGGGACACACGCACAAACAAGTAAAGAGATCCCCACACTGGAAATTTAACAACAATCTACTCAAAAATACTTATTACACAGAACAAATAACACAACTAATACAAGGTTACGCACAAGACATTCCAAATAATAACATTGCACACTATTGGGACATGTTAAAAAATACAATAAGAGATAGGACACAGATTTTGGCTACACTTATACATAGGAAATTTAAAAAAGAAGAGGGGATTTTAGAAGAAGCAATTAGTTTAACCAAAAGTTTAGACAACACGAACCCTCACATACAAACCTTAGAACTACAGTTAGATCAATATAGGCAGTATACCTACCAGGGAGCATTACTTAGGACAAAATTACACACTATAACGCAAGAAATCCCTAGTAGGCAATATTCAGCAATTGAACAAAATGTACAACGCAGTAGACAGATTCATGAAATAACAGATATGAACGGGCAGCATCAAACAGACAACACCAACATTAGTCACGCCTTCTTTGAATATTATAAACAACTATATACTAAAGAAGGTACTGATGCAAACATACAAGATAAATTCCTAAAATACACAAAGTGTCTAAGTGATGAGGAAAGTGAAAGGCTAGACCAACCCCTAACTTTAGATAATTTGCAAGGGGCACTTAGTACTTTTCAAAAAGATAAAGCACCTGGGCCTGATGGGCTAACAGCAAAATTTTACAGGTTTTTCTTCCCATGTTTAGGCCCCATCCTAATCAAAACATTTGAAGAAGCTTTTTTAAAAGGGGAACTCCCGGAAAGTTTAAATCAGTCATATATTACCCTGATTCCTAAAGACGGTAATGACAAAAAGTCAATTAAGAATTTTAGACCTATCTCCCTTTTAAATGTTGATTATAAAATTCTAGCCAAGGCACTAACTCTGAAGCTTAAGCCACACATGCATGCAATAATACATGAAGACCAACAATGTAGTGTAAATGGTAGGAACATTAGTAGACACACACATTTTATTAGAGACTTGATTACATACACACATGATAGGCAGTGCCAGAGCGCCATATTATCTCTAGACCAGGAAAAGACATTTGATAGAGTATCACATGCCTTCCTGCATAAAAATCGTAAAGCTAATAACATAGGGAAATATTTTAGAAAATGGATAAAATGTTATATAACAAACCTGAAAGTAGAATATTGGTTAACCACAGTTTAACCAACTCCTTCAAGTTAACGAGAAGTGTCAGGCAAGGGTGTCCATTATCGCAATTGCTATACGTAATAACATTAGAACCTGTTTTGGAAAGAATAAGACAAGATACAAATATCACGAGGACTTTCGTCCCCGGCATAGGGGAAAGGAAACTGTTGGCCTACGCCGATGATACTATATTCTTTCCAACAACAAAGGATTCTATAAAAAATATATTAGAGGTTTTCAAAGAGTTTGGATACGCTAGCGAATCCAAAATAAACATTCAATAACTTGCCTTTTGCCAGTCAACCACAGTTTAAGATGTGCTGTACATGTATTGCAGCATTTGTTTGGCGCCCAGCTCTTATCTTGATCTCCTATTCTGCAGCCAAAATACAAACTGTACGCCTTCTTAATCGCTTTAGTTATATTTCGTTTTTGTAATACACATGTCACCTCACCACATATATAACAAAAATTATTAGCACTGTTCACACATATCCTAGGCATTTCTAACTACGATACTTTTGATAAGGACAAATGCACTAACTAATGGCAAAATTTTATCAGAGATAAGATATTTATACACAAAGGTGATGTAATCATAGGTAGGATTGCATCATCAACTTCTAGTTACATTTATATTGGTCATTAGAAAAAAATTATGCAATCGCCCACAACAGTTGTATCATATATATAAATTGACCGTAATTAAATAAACTAGTAGCATATATCTTGAAAACTAGAGCCAATCAACATTTTTTAATGTCATTTTCGTTTTCAGCACACCAAAATTAGTTAAGATCAGCTATTTTCATTTCTGGTACATTTTGGTTGTTGACTAGTGATATCGTAACAGCTTCTGGTGGGTTTTTCTTCGATTATTTCTAAACTTTTATGAATTGCTACCATCTCTGCGGTAAAAATCGAAGCCCCTTCAGTTACACTGTAGCTCTTTTTTATTCCTCATTGTGGTATTACAACTCTGGCACCTAGTTGCCCACTATCATCCTTGGATCCATCAGTGTATAGGGCCAGACTTTGTTTAGTTAGTTGATCTATGAACTTTCTACTGATCATTTTGGCTTCCTTATCTTCTATGTTTTGTTTGATCTTTTCAGTAAGTGAGTAGTCTATGATTGGTGTTTTTAGTTCCCAGGGTGTTATTTTGCTTCTGTATTTATTACTATTTCCAATTGTGTTTGATAGTTCTTTGAACTGCGTTAGGTCTTCTATAGTTCTCCACCCTGTTTGATATCTATCTTTATTTAAGGGTCGTCCCATACACTTGGTTGGTTTTTGACAAATGCTTTATGTGCTGGGTGGGTCACTTCTTGTGCTACTTTACTCCAATAATTTAATCTTAGTTCTTTCCGTCTGAGACCAAGGGGCGGTAGGCTACTTCTAGTGCTTCTTCAGGTGTTGATATAAATGCACCTGCATTGGTTCTCATAGCTGCATTTTAAATTCTGTCCAGTTTTGCTTTGTTAGAAGCTTAGCTGCGTCATATACTGTGCTGGCACAATTAAGTTGTTTATCTAAAGTTATGCAAAGAAATCTAGTTGTTGAGGAGGTGCATATTGTCTGTCCTTTAATGGTTCTAATGATTTTGTTATTTTTTTTTGGTTGTAATTTCCTTTGCTGAATATCAAACCTACTGTTTTGTTTACATTAATTTAGAAACCCCAACTTCTCATCCACTCTGAAACTTTGTTTATTTGTTTTTGAAGTTTGTGGTAAACATGGTCCAAGTTTTTTCCAGATCGCCAAATGGCACTTCTTCTTCTTCTTCTTCCGTCCTTAGCCACTGACCGTCAAATCAGTCAGTGGCCATTACGCCTAGTGGCGTCTTAGGGCAACAGATGATAGGTTTTCTTTGCCATTGTTTCCCATCACGCCTAGTGGCGTCTTTAGGGCAACGGCAAATCAACCCATTTTGCTGTTGTTTCCGTAATCGAAGTGACTGGCAAACGGGTGAGCCAAAGTGATACTGCATTCTTAATGTCTTTAAATTCATCTGCTAAATCATTTACAGCTATAGTGAAAATTGAAGGTGAAATCACTGATCCCTGAGAAATCCCATTCTGTTGTTCATTTATTTCTGACTTATCATTTTTCACGTGTGCAGCAAAATATATGTCCTGTAAAAAGTTTTCTAGATACCTATAGGTTTTACCAGTAATGACAAAAATTTTCATTTTGTAAAGAGCTCCATCTCTCCAGCATTCATCATATGCTCTAGCGACATCCAGAAAGACTGCCACTGTTTTCTCTTTCCTCTTGAACCCTAGCTTTACATCATGTTCTAATCTTACAAGCTGTTCTACTGTACTTCTGTCTGCTCTAAACCCTGACTGGTTTGGGCTATATAACCGATTTTTTTTCCAGGTAGAATTTAACTCTTTTGTTAACAACAGTTTCCAGTATTTTGCCTAGTTGTGATGTTAAGGCAATAGGTTATATGAACTTACATCATGGGCTTCCTTATTGGGATTTAGGATGGGTACTATCATAGCTACTTTCCATACTTTGGTATCTTTCCTAAGCTCCGGATTTTGTTATAAAGGGAAGTTATTATGTTTATAGTTTTTTTGGGTACTTTCTTAAGGATTTCATAACTAAGTATATCTTGCCCTGAGACAGTATTCGATTTCTCGTTTATTGCACTAGTTACTTCTTCCTCTGTTATATCAGCATCTAAATACTTTGTTTCATCTATCTGGTCTGATAGATCCTTTAAAAACTGTATCCTAAAGTCTCTTCTCTCATTTTCTTCCTGTCCAAAACTACTTTTTGCACTGACTTTATAGAAATAATCAGCAAGGAATTAGCTTTCTCTTTATCTGTTTCTACTTTCTTTGGTAGTTTGATTGTTGGCATTATTGTTTTCTTATTGTTCCCTTTGATTGCCTTACGTTTTTTTTTCATACTTCTTTAATTTGAGTGCTAGGTTCTGGATGTCAGGTATTGGTAGTACCTCTGGTTAAGGAGCTGTCATGCCCTTTTCAGGGCAGCTCGGCAACCTTTGGTCCAAACCTAGCATTCAGCTCTCACCTGTGGCTCCTCGTAGCTGTCAGCATGCGACAGCGGCCACCCCCCGGGAAACGGCTTTGACAGGCCGGCTAAACTAGGTGAGGGTAGCCGACTGGTTATAAACCTTTGGTGAGTCAGGGTCTGCCTACCCATGCATGCGAAGACTGGATTCGGTAGACTGCGCGGAAGAAACCACCTGTTGGTTCAACGGGCATGACGGCGATTACCAGCAACGCGCTGTGGAGCGTAAGGTGCATGGCGAGGCACGTAGAAAGCCATGGTCATCCACTGCACCTGACTTCATCTCCAGTCGTCTTGACTTGTCTTGCCACTGGATTAAGATGGACCCAGGCGAGAGAGTGAGGTCGACGAATTGCGCAACTCTTCCTCACTTTAAACCAAATCACTGCGCAAGTCACTCTTTCATCCACTCATCCACTCATCCATGCACTCACAACAAGTCCTGTGGCGATGGGCGAGCGGCGAAGCGGCAGGCGTGGGTGCGCTGGCAGTCGTAGTCGCAGACCTACACACAGGCGGCTCAGGCCATATGGTCGTCTTCCACTGATCGGAGCAGCAGTGGGATTCGGCAGCCCCCTGAGTGACTGAGCAGCCCTCTTTAGAAAAGCACTGCTCACCTCCATGGCATGAGGAAGGGGCTAGAAAAGGTGCCCTAAACATTGCCTGCTCCACCATTACCTAACCAGCTTACCGCGGTTGGTGGGTATCCTACTTCAGCGGGCGACACATAAGAAAAAGAAAGGACAGATTTTTCCCCCTCATTCTAGGCGCATGGAATGTGCGCACTCTACTCGACAAAGACTTTAACACAAACAGACCCGAGAGGCGAACTGCCCTGATTGGGAGAGAACTGGCCAGATACAACATTGACATAGCAGCATTGAGTGAAACTCGACTTGCAGGCGAGGGCCAACTTTGCGAAAAGGGTGCAGGTTATACATTCTATTGGAGCGGAAGAGGAACTGAAGAAAGACGAGAAGCAGGGGTTGGATTTGCAATCAAAACAGCAATTATTGGCAAGCTAGCGGAGCCCCCAAAGGGAATAAATGACCGACTCATGACGGTCAAGATCCCGCTGCTTTATGGAAGGAAACATGCCACCATCATTAGCGCGTATGCACCAACTATGACAAACCAGGATGACGTCAAGGATAAGTTTTACGAAGAACTACATGCAGTCATTGCATCAGTTCCCAAAGCAGATAAGCTTATTATTCTTGGTGACTTTAATGCAAGAGTAGGCTCAGATAACATCTCCTGGAATGGCACTATCGGAAAGTACGGCGTGGGTCGCTGTAACAGCAATGGACTTCTTCTCCTCCAGACTTGCGCAGAACATAACCTCCTTGTCACCAACACCATTTTTCGACTTCCTATCCGCAACAGGACCTCCTGGATGCACCCTCGCTCGAAGCATTGGCACCTAATTGACTATGTAATTGTTAGGAAGAAGGACAGGCAAGATGTCCGGGTGACCAAGTCCATGTGTGGTGCCGAATGCTGGACTGATCATCGCCTCATTGTGTCTAAACTTAAAATTCGTATCCAACCTGCCAGGCGCCCTCAGGGAAAGAAAACTCAAAAAAGGCTGGATATTACCAAACTAAAGAAGACAAAAATTAAACAGTCATTCACTGACACCCTAGAAGACCGTCTCAAATCTATCTCGTTAGACGGCCAAAGTGCGGAAACAAATTGGACAGCCCTAAGCGAGCAGATCTACAACACTGCTACAGAGGTCCTGGGTCCCGCCATCAAGAAACAAAATGACTGGTTTGATGAGAACTCAGATGATATAAAGAAGATGTTGGCTGAGAAACACCATCTCCATAAAGCATATTTAAATGATCCAAAATCTACATCCAAGAAAGACGCTTTCAACAACATGCGTAGAATCGTCCAACATAAACTACGCCAGATGCGGGATTCATGGCTGAGTAATAAAGCAGATGAGCTCCAAGGCTTTGCTGACAGCCATGACTTGAAAAATTTTTACCATGCACTCAAAGCGGTCTATGGTCCAACATCATCAGGATCATTTCCCCTCCTTAATGCAGATGGAAAAACACTAATTACAGACAAGGAAAAAATTCTCCAACGCTGGGTCGAACACTTTAATAATATTCTGAACCAGCCATCATCTATTAACGATGAAGCCATCAACCGACTGCCCCAAATTCCTATAAATGAAGCACTAGATGATATACCGACTTTGGAGGAGACTCAAAAAGCGATTCGTCAACTTTCTAGTGGAAAGGCCCCCGGCTCCGATTCAATTCCTGTTGAGGTCTATAAAGATGGCGGTACAGTTCTGATAGAGAAACTTCACATGATCTTCCAGCAAATGTGGCAGAGTGAAACCATCCCACACAATCTCAAGGATGCGTCAATTATACATCTTTATAAACGTAAAGGTAATCGCCAAGACTGTAACAATCATCGAGGCATCTCACTACTATCAATCGCTGGGAAGATATTTGCCAGAATCCTTCTTAATCGCCTTACGGCTCATCTTGACAAAGGTCTTCTACCTGAAAGTCAGTGTGGATTCCGGAAAGAACGTGGAACCACCGATATGGTGTTCGCTGCAAGACAGCTTCAAAAAAAATGCCAAGAACAGCACTGTGACCTGTACACAGCTTTCATCGACTTGACAAAGGCGTTCGACACGGTCAGTAGAGAGGGTCTATGGAAGATCATGGCAAAATACGGCTGCCCAAAGAAATTTATCACAATAGTGCAGCAGCTGCATGATGGAATGCAGGCTAGAGTTCAGGAAAACGGTGAGCTATCAGAGCCTTTCCCAGTCTCAAATGGAGTTAAACAAGGGTGTGTACTTGCACCGACGCTTTTCAGTATCATGTTTTCTGCTATGCTGACTGATGCTTTCAGAGACGGGGACACAGGAATCGACATCAGATATCGTATTGATGGAAAATTGTTTAACCTTAGGAGGCTTCAACCAAAAACCAAGGTCAAATCACACACCATCAGGGATCTTCTGTTTGCTGACGATTGTGCCCTCAGTGCTGGCTCAGAAGCTGATCTGCAGCGTAGCGTTGATAGATTCTCCGAAGCCTGCTCCAACTTTGGGCTTACCATCAACACGGGGAAAACAGAAATCATGTACCAACCAGCTCCTGGCACAATTTATACTGAGCCAGTCATCAAGGTAAATGGTGAGAAACTGAATGTTGTGAACATGTTCACATACCTTGGTAGTACACTATCCCAGAACATCGTCATTGATGATGAGGTGAACACCAGGATCTCCAAAGCCTGCAGCACATTTGGCAGACTATACACCAACGTTTGGCATCGAAGTGGCATTAGTCTACAGACAAAGCTGAAGGTATACAGAGCTGCGGTGCTTCCAGTGCTGCTTTATGCATGTGAAACATGGACTGTATACAGGCGCCACGTAAAAAAGCTCAACCACTTCCATACAGTCTGTCTCAGGAAGATAATGAACATCAAATGGCATGACAAGATCCCAGATACCGCCGTTCTTGACAGAGCTGGTATCCCTAGCATCGATACTATTCTGATGCAGTCACAGATTCGCTGGGCAGGTCATGTAGTCCGCATGCCAGACCATCGACTGCCAAAGATACTTTTTTTATGGTGAGATGCAGAAGGGTAGACGCTCCCATGGTGGCCAGAAAAAGCGCTTCAAAGACACGCTTAAGGCTTCATTAAAAACCTTTGACATAAACCCAGACACATGGGAAGCTGCTGCGCAAGACCGAACTGCCTGGCGCACATCTCTTCGTAAAGGTGCAGTGGCATGCGAATCTTCCAGAAGAGCAGCAGAGGAACAGCGGAGACAAGCTAGAAAAGACCGTGAAATAAAACCTTCACATGAAGCAAACATTCCCTGCCCACACTGTCCGAGATCCTTCCAGGCCCGCATCGGGCTCATCAGTCACCTTCGTACTCATAGACTATCTTAACATCCTAATAATTGGATGAACAGAGTGGTCTTCATCACTTGTGATGGACGAACAACAATCAGGTTTTAGTGATTGACAAAACTCCTTCCAGTTAGTTTCTTTGGCTTTTAATATTATCCTGTTAGATTCATTCCTAATATGTTTATACTCATAATAGTTTTCTTCTGTTCTTTCTATATTTGTGTAAGGCTCTTTTTCTTCTCTCATTAATTTCTGCACAGCTTTTATTCCACCAGGCAACTGGTTCTTTATTCCGCTGAGTTTTTCTTGTCTTACTAATGTTATTTATTGGTTTTAGGTGCTGTGGCAACTTTTTATATGGTATATATTTTATTTCTATTTTAAGAATTTCATTGGTCAGTGTTTCTGCCCACAAGTCAGTATCATCTGATTCCATGTCTTTATATTCCATCACCTCCAGCTCTGATTGGAAGGCTTTCCAGTTTGTTTTTTTATAGTTGAAAGTCGGTTTCTATGGTCCTTGGTTTGGAATGATGTTTTCATGCATGGTTATTACAATGGGCAGATGATCTGAGTTTGTGTCTTGTAACACTTCCCAATTTACATTCGCTAGGTTGTTAGTAGCTATACATGTGTCTATTGCTGAGTCTGCCCCGTTAGCTTGTGGATTAATTCTAGTTGCAGTTCCATCATGTCGTATTAACAAGTCATTCTTTTCTATAAAGACTGTGGCCGTTGACTGACTTGTCTATTGTTTTATACTTGTACTTCATGTTTATCGTATGTTAGGTTGCGTATCACAGCCAGTTCAGTAGACTGCTTGTATTGTTTGGTAAGAAATCTTCACATACGACGACTTCGTTCTGAACAACAGTTGACAAAATGAACTAAGATGACAGCAGACTTCATATCTCTACAGGTTGAACTTTATTTACATAGAAACATGTACAACATGCCCGGTGCTGGCTCTTGACAGAATTCAGTAACATGCCCAAGCTTCTTTATGCGGCTGGCGACTTGTACAACGAAATTGAGTATATAACATTCTCCCTCACTCTCTATCCCTCTCTGCATAAACTGTCACTAATGGCTATTAGGTTCACAAGTTGAGAACCGCTGTTGTTGTTGCTATACTGTCAATATCTCCCTACTTAAAACAGTTTATCTCAATGTTCAGTTATAGTCACATGCAGCTTACTTGGCGTATCTGGCCTACCGTCAGGGATGTATGTTTACTGTGGCGAGATTTATATATATACGAAGATGTAGTGATAGTATTGACTGAAGTAGGGTTCTCTCCTGAACAATGGTGAAGTCCCAGTGTCTAGGGTTCACTGGTCTCACTCTCACAAGAAGATCAATGTGTGAATAATCTGTGGCAAGGATTAGATATAGACAAGCATATTATACTGGTGCCCTCTCACTTTTTGATCTCCTATGATGTACTTATTTAACAATGAAAATAGAACTGTAACTCCTTTGAATAAAAGTAATTAATAACTCAAGTGGATAACAATTAATTTATTATCTACACTATGTACTATTGTGATAATGGGTGAATGATGAGGCAATGGTGATTATGGTAGAGTATGTACATTCCATTCTATTTGTAAATAAATACAAAAGAAAAAGGATCCACTTTGGATCTATTAATTAACAAGTTTATTTACACTATATTCTGTCCGCCAGGAATATTCACCGTCCTTCTGTATTTATTTTAATAGTGAATAATTAAAGTTTATCTGTCTCTCCTATCTTTACAGTCAAGTTCATCATTTAAAACATTCTATTGACAGTAGTATCCGGTCTCACACTGGTTTCTAGGTACATGGGACTTAACTCTGGTCCAAGTCAGTAACTCTGGTTCAAGTCGGTTGCACTGTACTAACACACTGATAGTCTGTGCTGCACAAACTCCCAAACAGTAAGGGGAATGACAGTAATAGGCGCCTTCTATCTCTGGGCTTCACATACAGCAGGATATAAGGACCTCAGACCTTAGAACATGATCACACTTGTGATGGTGCACTAGGACCCCTCTAAGAATCTTTCTCCAACACAGAATTACACTTTTAGTGAAGATGCCTGCCCTGCATACAGTCAAAAATGGCTTGGCAATGACAGTGCTCTACTCTGCTTCTTCTGGCTGGGCTTAACAAGGTTGTGTGTGATAAATGAATTTTGAAACTGCCACCCTTATATACTAATGGGGCGTACGTCTGAGGGAGTCGTTTCTGATTTGCCAAAATAAATTCTAGAAAATGCCTTCTATGGGCTCATTGTGTATAACCTTGCAATTTATTAAGCCTTGTATCTCTTAAATGGCCTAGGTTATCACTGTCTGATCAATATCCTTCGAAATCCCCTGTGACAAGCTTCAAATCCATTCCTTGATATTGGCTTTCCTATATTGGTTTATACTAGGCCTACCTTCGAAAGTGGCCTTCTCATAAACTAACCGATATTACTGTCGGTACATCCTCCTTAGCCAATTTCATTTTAGATTTCCATGTATGAACATTCCCATCATAGAACTCAGTCATTATTATTGTAAAACAACACTGCCAACAGTCTTCCTTTAAGAAATTCAATCCGTCCCAATGCACAAATTGCTTCGCCATTATGAAAATATTGCCTTTCCGCTCCTTCCCATAGAAGTATAGACTGCGCATTCGTCAGCTAGTACTGTCGCGATTAATCCTTTTTGCGAAGGCAGTGTGTTTACATACTAAAATCTAACTAAGCGTATTTTTCATTATGCTACATTTACCAAGCTCATCTTGCTTACTCGACTGTCTGTCTGTCTATTGTACTTCACTACAACTAAAAAGGTTCATACCTTTCAACGTATCTGGTCTTACGAACACAACACAATTGTGAAATGTACACTGACATCTTGTCATCTCACAGAAATATTACACTGTCATTCGACCAGAGTGGCATGGAGAGTAAAGTTCGTGATTGTAGTGATCTTTTGCAAACTGCAGGTAAACCCAGATACCTTGGGCTAAATCATTCGATGCGCGAAGTCTCTGCGGACAAATGCTCTCTCCGTCAAGACTAAGAACCAACTGATTTTATCTAAAACCACAATTTACTACTACAACTATTTTCGAACCATCCAGAACAGAACCTTTACTAACAAACTCACCCAAACGCCAAACCCACGTGAAACTCAATTCGTTCACCCTGCTTCCACAGACAAACAAGATACAAACTCTGTCCCTTAAACAAGGGATGTAAGACTCATCTTAACCTCCATCTATAGTTATATTTATTACTTCCCTTAGACCATTATTGAAAGAGGACTCAATCTTTTCTCGTTTGTCCTCAAGGGTCTTCCCTGTTACATGGGCAAACTGCGCTAAGCAAGAAAAAAAAGGGTCAATACCTTCCATTTGTCTTGTGTTAAACATCCTCGGTATTTCGTGGACGTACACAGTCACAAATGTTGAAGTGTTGTCACGTACTGTCCTTCAAACCATATATACGCTGCTTATACAGAGCGCACTACGCTGGTTTGGCCACGTCCATCGCACGGAAGATGGTTGTATCCCGAAAGATAATTTCTAGAGACAACTGGCAAATGGCAAAAGAACAATTGGGCCACCGCAGCTGAGGTTCAAAGATGTATGCAAGAGAGGCAGAAGGGCAGGGGACATAAACCCACCTAAGAGCAGAGGCAGAGGCCTTAAAAACTGCATCAGAAATTCTAATGACAGAAGAAAGCTAAGTAGACTAAGAACAGTAAGTACAGGACAGAGGGTAGGTTTTTTTTGGTATTGTATAAACATTTATAACACATAAGGAAGGGAAACCAGAGGCCTGAAAACAGTAAATAAATATTAGACAAACATCTATCATATACTAGACACGGTATTAAGGTCTTTGTCTTGTGTGGACTGACCTATACTGTATAATAGGGGAACAACAGAAGTGATTGCGTCATTAATAGGCTGGACTGCCCATGGTAAATTTCCGGTGTTATGTCTTGCGGTTTGCACTAATGATCTGTCATCGAAGCATCATTTTTGGTGATGCCTAGATGGCAGGGTGAATAGTGTGATTCGCTTGCATAGCTAGGCGGGGTTGTCGCATGGAAGGTCCTGGGTTCGAGTCCTGGGTTCGAGTCCTGGATAAGAACTCACGTCTGTTGTTTTTCTGTTGTCTAGTGTTCTACTTCTTTATTTCTAACTAGTGCCTGAAAACATACCTTTATGTTTGATTAATATTTGTTTACTGTTCAAATCAGACCATCACCTGTGAGGGCATTTTAAAGACTCTATCTAAATTCACCCCGCCTCTTATTTATTTTACACCTGTTAACGATAATTGATTATTAAGTGAACTGCACCCGAATGACTCAGTCATTTTAAATATTTATAACAGAGCTATTTAAGTAATATTTTGCTGAGTTAAATCAGTTGGGGGCTCATCAGATCGAACTAAAATCCTAACTCATAGAAGGTCAGGAAAGATAAAAGTTGACAAGGCCTGGATCCTATCAGCCGTAATACTTGATTTCTTTAGATTCCTATGAGGCTCTCTAGAATTGAAGCACCATTTGTCAATTGACATCTCTGCCTAGAGTAATCTTGAACGAAAGGTTGACACATGTGAAGACCCTCAGTGGAAACTGTGAATTGTTGCCACTGTTGGACCATCAATGCAGAGCAAGGGGAGTAAATCACGTGACACACAGCTGTGGATATTATGATAAATAACGAAATACTCGCGGGAGGGAAGCGAGATATGGTTTCTTAGAAGAACAGTAAACACTCATTGACAGCCTAGATAACAAACGAAGGAACTTTGAGCGGTCTGCATGAATGTTGTTACTTTATGGTGACATTTGGAATAATTGGGGGATGCAGCGTGCGTGATGGAAACAGAAGAAAGTAAGTATAGGATTCGTGGAAACGCTTGAAAATAAAACAATCAGTAAATAGATCAGAATATACACTAAGACACTCTAATATAACCAACATATCCATGCACATTATTAATGGTTGAAAGTGACGCGTTGCGTGCAATCGTACCAACAACTTAATTAAAACAAAAATAAATACAATTTGTTACAGTTAGAAAAACATGTAACCCGGTGTCCTGGTCTAAGGGAGATTATAGACTGTAATTTTTTGTTAGCTACAAGTTAGTTCTTGTTGTTAACTCCCTTATCATTATAAAGTCGCTCTTATGATGCCCTTATAAGGCTGGGCCTACCCTGTTTTCTTGGAACAGTTAGTTCGGTCCGTTTTTGGACTTAACTTTGTTGATATTCCCCTTGCTATGTTACAGCTGTCCATATAAATTTCGTTTTTAAGCTGTTTCGGGGAATGTTCGGGATCGTTCCATGTTCTGATCTGTCTTAAGGCTTGCGTCGATCCACGCATGCGCAAGAACTGTGCGCAGTTTCCGGAAGCTGGCATCTCTTGGTCAGTCAACGCAGGTTTCTTAAGCGAAGCGAATGCACAGCCATCTTTTGTGTGAGTGATCGGAGAATGGAACCTTTTTTGTGATGGAAGATGTTTTGAAGTTCTCCCCGATTCATGATTCTGCCATTTTTCTAAAGTAGGATCTGATAATATGTTCTTTGTGCTTTAATTCCTGGACAGCAGTTCAGGTAAAGGAACTTTTGAAGTTATTATTTGTTTGCAAGTACTTTGTGATAAGAGTTTGATAAAGTTATACAGATGGCTTGCTCCTTGTATGGAGAAACATTGAACCTAGAAGTTTGATAAAGTTATACAGATGAAACCCGGCGCTTTACGGCGTGTTCGCCAGAAGAAGATTTATCTGACCTAAGAGTCAATGAAGCATAGAGAACATTGGAGCCCGCTGTTCAAGCGAATTTATCTAGGCAATGACTGATGTGCCTTATTTGCAAAAGAAAGTATAGAGAATATTGGAGCTCGCTGATTACGCGGATTTATCTAGGCAAAGACTGATGTGCCTTATTTGCAAAAGAAAGTATAGAGAATATTTGAGCTCGCTGATTACGCGGATTTATCTAGACAAAGACTGATGTGCCTTATTTGCAAAAGAAAGTATAGAGAATATTGGAGCTCGCTGATTACGCGGATTTATCTAGGCAAAGACTGATGTGCCTTATTTGCAAAAGAAAGTATAGAGAATATTGGAGCTCGCTGATTACGCGGATTTATCTAGGCAAAGACTGATGTGCCTTATTTGCAAAAGAAAGTATAGAGAATATTGGAGCCCGCTGTTCAAGCTTATTTATCTAGGCAAAGACTGATGTGTCTTATTTGTAAAAGAAAGTATAGAGAATATTGGAGCTTGCTGATTACGCGGCTTAATTTGGCAGAGTCCTCATGGTTGTATATCGTGAACTATATTGATCACATGATGTTTATGTGCTTGCGCCTTGCCATTGACAGTTTGTCTGATGTTCTAATGATGTCCTATTGTCGACGTGAGGTCATGTATTAAATTGTGGAAACGTCATAAGCAGTTCAACGTTTCCTGACTTCATCCATGTTCTGTAATGTCCTCATGACATATTCATATCAATCCCTGTGTGAGCGTGTTGTATACCTACTCATATTTGTTAGTTAACACTCAACATACAACCACATGCAACAGTGGACTTCTACAATGGTGGCCATACCATACACACCACACATATACCAGTGATGCATCAGCCTTGTATCAGTAAAAACCACGTTTTCAACAGTGAGGATAAACAGTTTGCAACAGTGGTGGTTTCCTGTAGATGCTTACCTACGACATTCGTGATACTGGAACTGTGGCTATTTCAACCGACCATTACCTCCTCAGAGTGATGCCACAACATAAACAGTACAGAACTGTTCCTGTTATTGTCAACATTGCCACCTATCTTTTCAACTGGTTTTGTGTTAAACCAAAGTACCCGGCGTTGATCAGCAGTTCTACACCAGCTTATCTGCAGTCAAGAGAAACGTACCTTGCTGTCATTGAGTTCCTGTATCCCCTCAACGATGGATCTTCTACGTGCTGAACTGTGTCTGCTGTACTTCTTTGTTGCTGTCCAGTTGTTTTTCATCATTGCTGCTATCGCGGAGGCCAGGAGTTTTTTCAAGTTAAGATAAGTGGCTGTTTGTGGACTGTGCCTTTATATGTTTGTTAATTAGGCCTTCCTCATCATTTTCCAATATATCTTGTGTTTATTTTATATGTTTATTTGTTATATATTGTACATGTATTTATGTTTCGCGGGCTTGGTTGCGCGGTGACTCCCGTAGGGCGCATCCCACTTAACCGAGGGCCTACTGTGAGCGTTCTGTAGGGACTTTTGCGAATTTCCCTTAATGGAAATCGCTAGCGACTTTTGTTGCTATTTTTTTGTTTAGTTGTGACGAGATGTGTTAGTGTCGTTTTCGTCTATTTTTCTCTGTTCTTTAGTTTTGGTTTTATTTGTTTGTATTTGTCTGCCTTCCCTTCCTATCGTTTATTTCTTTACACCTTTTCGTTTATACACTGTTTTGTTATTTGTATTGTTCATTTATTCGCAGTTGTCATTTACACTTTGCTTTAGTATCGCTTTATTGTTCTTTTGATTCCTGCGAACGTTGTTGTTGGTCCTTGATATTTGTCTTTGTCTTTCCTGATGTTATTGTTATTATATACTGTCAAGATTATATGCACATTGAATATATTGATAATTTATTGTATTATTGAAATTCAAATTAATCATACAAGTTTTTTGCCAAAGACTTGTCACCCACTCAGTTGGGATAAAGTGAGTTTCATAGGTAATAAATTTACACAGGTTATTGAGCTCACATAATTAGACTTAATGTCTATATTAGATTACTTTATTGAGCAAAGGAGATCCCTTGGTAAAACTGATGAGAAATTAGAGGAGTTCGCACTTGCTCAATATGCCAAGGCACTGAAGGCCGAAGAAAAAAAATGCAAATGCAAATGGATAGAGAGACTGAACAACAGAGATTAGAAAGAGAGGCTGAAGATTAAAAAATGCAAATGCAAATTGAAGCTGAAAAACAGAAAATGGAAATGGAAATAGAAAAACAGAAGATAGAAGCTGAAGAAAGAAAAGAGAAACAGAAAATGGAACACGAAGAAAGAATCTTAGCTTTGGAGTTGGAGAAATTGAAGTTAGCGAATATGGGTAATTCACAGAATGATGCAAATAATAAAGCAACTTCTAATAAGATAAAAGCTGGCTCTTATAAGGTCAAATTACCTGCTTTCATTTCTACCTGTGGTGATATATCGTTCTACCTAAATAGATTTTAACTGTCATGTGAAACTCATAAGGTAGACAAATCGCAATATGTTGCACAACTGATGGAGATACTTAAAGGTGAAGCATTGAATACTATAAGTATGGTAGAAGGCCCTGACAAGTTTAATTATGATGTTGTCAGAGCAGCCCTATTAAAGAAATATCAGCTTAATGAAGACGGTTATCGTCTTCGCTTTAAGACTATGCTACCAGAAACTGGGGTAGTATTTTCAGAATTTATCTGAAAGATACGTCTTACGTTCTCACGTTGGGTGGAACTTTCGAAAACTGAACACACATATGAAGCCCTTATGGACTTACTACTTCGTGACAAAGTCATGTCATCTGTTAATCAGTCTTTCCTTGCCTTTTTACATGAGCGTAAGTCTACGAACATAAAAGATATGGAACAATATTGTTGCCAGTATGTCACTTCCCACCCAGAGGTAACTGTTAGCAATTCTAAAGTCAAAGAAGGTTTACCTGTGGCTTCAGCAACACCCTATGGTCCTAATTTTCGTAGTACATATCAAGGTGCTCAGCACAATTTTGATAGAAGGAGTAATCGTAATTTTGGACAGAACCAAAGGGGTCCATCTAATAATGATTCTTTTTCAAGGAATTGGAGGCAAGATAACAGTCCTCACAATTTTAGGTCCAACAATTATGTTAACTTTCGTAGGGGTAGCTTCAATAAAAACTATCCAAACTACAATAATTTTTCTCGGAGACAACAAAACCCATTTAATAGATATCCTGATCAAAGGGGTAATGACAATCACAACGATGGAAACTGGCGTTCAAATCAGAACAATAGTTTCAGTAGACAAAATAACAATGATTTCAATAGAAATAATAGTCGTGGTAGATCGCAGCATAATAATAGATCATGCCACCATGCTTACTCGGCTCAACAAGAGTCACAAGGAGTTAATAATCAAGGTGACAATGGTAATAATATCTCTAATGCTAATGTTTGCTATTCTTTCGATTTCGAGAGAGCATCAAAGTGCCCACAATGCACAACTCTATTCGAGCCTACAATTATAACAATTTTGAGTTGTGGTCATCTTCTACCCGCTCTTCCTGCCGCAGCTGCGCATGACGGAAGAGGGTCTCTTATTCTACATAAAGGTTTAGTGAATAATAATCCAGTCTCAGTTCTCTTTGATTCTGGATGCACAACTATTGGGGTTAGACAATCTCTCATAGATCCTTCCTATGCCACTGGAAAAGTGGTGAAATGCGTAACATTTGGTGCAACACTTGAAAAATACTCGACTGCTATCATCCACATAGCTACTCCCTTTTTCACGGGAGATGTTCACGCGTGTTTGCTCTCCAATCCTATTGCGGACCTTATCGTCGGACGCATACACGGAGTTAAAGAATGTACCCCAGATAAAATTTATATCTGGGAAGAACAAAACATTCAGGCTGTTAATGCAGTCACCACAAGAGCTCAAGCTCAAAATATTGCTCAAACTCCATCTACCAAAACTTAAGTAGTGCATAAACAAGATGATCACTCGGTGATATCTAGAGAGTACTTTATAAAACTCCAACAAGATGACACTTCTTTAAAAAAATTCTTCTTACTGGTTAAAAAACATAATCCAAATAATAACACAAATCGTAAATCTTGGATCTCTATAAAAAATGGAGTACTAGTCCGTATGGTGCAAGAGTCTACTGCATCTATACATTCGCAAATACTGGTACCTAAGAGTATGAGAGTTCGTATCCTACAACATGCTCACGACTCTCGGTGTGCTGGTCATATAGGATTTTCCCGTACTAAATCGAGGGTTCTTGCCTCATTCTTTTGGCCACAAGTAAATAAAGATATACGTATTTATTGTCGCTCCTGCAAGATATGCCAAGAGGTTAAGTCACGCGGTCCTCGCCATGAAGCACCTATCCAGGCTGCAAACATTCCTATCCGTCTCTTTCAAAAGATGGCGATAGACATTATTGGCCTTTTAAAATCAAGTCGGCCAGAGGACACCAATTTATCTTAACATGCGTTGACAAGTGCACTCGTTGGCCAGAGGCTATACCTCTCAAAAGCATTTAGACTGCTGATATTGCAGACGCTTTTTGGTTAATATTCTCACGTTTAGGATTTCATAAAGAAATCTTATCAGATCATGGCACACAATTAATATCAGACACTATGTCGCAGGTGATGTCAACACTACGTATCGAAAGATCTTTAAGCAGTATATATCATTCTATGTCAAACGGCTTAGTCGAACGTCTAAATAGGACGCTCAAGAGTTTTCTAGGAAAGATAACCGAGGATCATCCTCAGGATTGGGACAGGGTTTTACCCGCTGCTCTTTTTGCGTATAGAGAAGTCCCTAATGAGCACCCATGCTTTTCTCCATTCCAACTTGTCTTTGGTGCGCAACCCCGCGGTCCCATGTCATTGTTGCATGACTTAATAACTGCTGAAAATATCAGCGAAGACACTCAATCCTCATACGAATATGTAATTGCTTTAAGGCAGAACATTATTGAAGCATGTAGATTAGCTACCTCTGCATCTGAATCTGCTAAGCAGAAAGCAAGAAATTTCGCAAATAAAAATAGATGTCTACGTCAGCTGTTTCCTGGAGACAAAGTACTTGTACTATTGCCTTGTAGAGACAATAGGCTCCTTATTTCTAGGAAAGATCCTTACGCTATCATCTCTAGAATTTCTGATGTCGACTATGTTGTCGATGTTGATAGAAAACATAAAACTTTCCATATCAACATGCTGACCGAGTTTTATAAACGACCAGATTACCTACAACCTATTTGTGAAGCGACGCACGATTCAGTAGTCCCGCATGGTCATTACACATCTTTGTCATTCAGGACGAAGAGTCTACTTTCTCAGACGTCAACCTTCCTCTCTCCGTAATCCCACTGCATTCGACAGAATCATGGGAAAATGTGTCTGTTTCTCCTAAATTATCTGCCGAGAAACAGCAGTAGGTCGCTTCTCTCTTACAAACCTTCCAGGATGTTCTTACAGACATCCCTGGACAAACATCTATTACTAAACATGACATAATACTCACTGACTATAACCCTATCAGAGTCCGACCTTATCCTATCCCATTACACTTTCAAACACAGGTCGAGAAAGAATTGGATTAAATGATACGCATGAAAATAATTGAACCATCCACTTCAGCATACTCTTCGTCTATGGTTATTGTGCGGAAGAAAGACAATAACATACGTCTTTGCGTCGATTACCGTAAATTAAATCAAGTAACGAAGTTCAATGCTGAACCAATGCCTTTACTGGAAGATCTTCTTACTAAACTTTCTAATTCTCGGTTCTTTACCAAACTCGACTTGACTAAAGGTTATTGGCAAGTACCTCTCACTGAACGCGCCAAACCTCTTACTGCTTTCTCAACACCTAGGGTCTGTTCCAATGGAACTTCATGCCTTTCGGCCTCATGAACGCCCCGGCTACTTTCGTACGCATGATGCGTCGTATCCTTTCACATCGTCCTGATGTCATTGCATACTTAGACGATATCTGTCTCTTTAGCGATTCCTGGGAAGATCACTATCAAGGTCTTGCGGACCTTTTGTCTACTGTACGCTCACATAACTTGACGGCCAAACCGTCGAAAGCCTTTCTTGGCTTTAGCAAGATTTCTTTTTTGAGTCATCTTGTTGGCCACGGTCTCCTACGGACGGAAGACAACAACACCTCTAAGATCCTCAATATTACCACTACTAAAACGAAGAAGCAAGTTCGTAGCCTCTTAGGCTTAATACAATTCTACGATAGGTTTATCCCTAATCTATAATCTATCACAGCACCTCTCTCAACACTATTGAAGAAGGGGTCTCATAATATAGTACGCTGGTCTCAAGAATGCCAATCGTCATTGGATATGATTAAAAATCTATTTTCTTCTCAGCCTATCCTTAGACTACCCACTGCAAATAAGACTTTTGTTCTTCGCAGTGATGCTTCATCCATAGGGATTGGAGCAGCACTGATGCAAGAGTATGATGAAACTCTGCATCCAGTGATGTATGTATCTAGTAAGCTGAATGCAGCAGAACGGAATTATTCGGTACTAGACCGAGAGTTATTAGCTATGGTCTGGGATATTCTGAAACTACAAAGGTTCCTTCTTGGTGCGCATTTTATTGTAGAAACCGACCAAAAGGCTCTCACAGCTATACAAAATAAAGATTTGAAGAGCTAAAGATCCGCTAGATATGCTATTGCTCTTCAACCTTTTCACTACTCAGTACGAGCTATCCGTGGTTCGGATAATGTAATGGCGGACATACTGTCGCGATGCCCACATGATTCTATTTGAATCTTCGCTAAGACCTCAGTATAGATTTCTGGGGTTATTTATTGGTCACATAGTACATTTCTATGATCCTATTAAGTTAAGACTCTAGAATAGTCTGTACTTCTTTCTCTGCTACTGTCTTAGAGTAACAGAGGAAGGTTTAGTTATAACCATATATGGGCCAAAATCTTTTCGTAGCCACATTTAATAAGTGGAAATGTAGGATAGACTATTGTACATTATAAAATCCTACAATTATAAAACAGAGTGTATCATTTGTATTTTCTCGCAGTGAACCAGTGCTGCTAGATAGAGAGTCGCAACTGGTTGCCAGCTATTGCTTGATGTGACGTTCTTGCTTATCATGTGTCATTGCACACTTCTCTAGTTGGAAGTGGCACCATCTTCTGTAGAGAATGCTATGGAACTACTGATGTCATCTACAGACATACTTGTGTATTTACAGTAGTGTACATTGATACTATATTATATTAAAGTTATGACACTGCAATATGTTATAATCTAATGATATCTCTATACTGATGTATATGAAAATTAAAAGGATATTGACATGTTTATTTTTGTAATTTATGTCGATTTGGTACATTGTTTTATGTGGGATACATGTAGTCATATAATGTAATTTTCTAGCGCGCATATTCACTACGCTTTATTGTACGATTGTGGCATCTATTTGTTATATAGTATTGCTGCTGTGAAAATATAATTTCTCCAGCGTTGTGAGATATATTTTTTTTTCTCACACGACGCTCTATTGTGCGTCAGATCAGCCTGATTTTGGCGTTCTATGTTTTGATCTCTTCAGCGAATCATGTATGCGTTACGAGCCTGTCGTATCATGCTCACTATTTATTTATTGGGTATATATAGATAACTAAGATTATCTCATATTTTGTATATTATTTTGAAATTCATTTTTGTCATGCATTTGATTTTCTTATTGATGTTTTCTTCATTCTTGGTGCATTGCTTCCTTTCCCCTTTGCTCTTTCTTTTTGTGTCCCATCTTGTCTTTTTTCCACTTGTCACTTGTCTTTTGATGTGGTCATTCTGTCTACATTCTTTTTTTGTTACTTTTATTTTTTGGTATTGGTATGTCATTATTTAGACTATGCTTAAGTACATATATTTACATGCTACCGCCCTCGTTTGTTTTTCCAGTCAATGTGTTTTTTCAAAAAAATGATGTTATCATTTTTTTCACCGGTGGGTGCGGTAGACTGTTACAGTTAGATAAACATGTAACCTGGTGTCCTGGTCTAAGGGAGATTATAGACTGTAATTTTTTGTTAGCTACAAGTTAGTTCTTGTTGTTAACTCCCTTATCATTATAAATTCGCTCTTATGATGCCCTTATAAGGCTGGGCCTACCCTGTTTTCTTGGAACAGTTAGTTCGGTCCGTTTTTGGACTTAACTTTGTTGATATTCCCCTTGCTATGTTACAGCCCTTTATTTGTTCTAACACAACATCTTGCATTGTCATATAGCGCTTTGATTATATTCACATATTTTGTTGGAAAACCATAGATTGTAAGTATCTTCCACAATGATGGGCGGTGTAGACTATCAAAGGCTTTTTGAAAATCGACGAAGGTGATAATAAGTGGCGATTGCCTTTCCACTGATTCTTCTATAATTGTTCTTAGTGTGAATATTTGATCAATACATGATCGTTTCGGCCTGAAACCCGCTTGTTCTTCTCTGATCTTTTCGTCAGCATGCAATTTAAGTCTTTCTAACATCATGCAACATAATAATTTTCCAGGTACTGATAATAGAGATATACCACGCCAGTTATTACAGTCTGATAGATCACCTTTCTTCGGTAACTTTACAATAATACTGTCTTTCCATTGTTGTGGTGGTTGTTCTTCTCTCCATACTTCATTTATAATATCTAAAATTCTCAAGAGGTTGTTGTCATTAACTGCTTTAATCATTTCCCCTGAAATTTCGTCAACTCCAGCAGCTTTAAAATTTTTTAATCTTTTAACGGCTTGTTTGATCTCGTCCAGCGTGAATTCATCGCAAGTTATTGGCAAAGTGGTTGTGGATGTTTCATTATTAAAATCAGGTGTTACAGTTGGTGGTGGTCTGTTTAGCACCTCCATGAAGTGCTCAGCCCATCTCTTCATTTGTTCTTTTTCTGTTGGTATTGAATTCCCTAATTTACCTTTAACAGGTGTTTCCATAGCAGTAGGCTGGTGACATAGTTGTTTTGTAATTTGATAAAGGCACCTACTATTACCAGTTCTTGCAGCATTTTCAGCTTCTACGGCCAGTTCATTGATGAAATGTCTTTTATCTCTTCGAGTTTTTGTCTTCACTTCTTTATTTAACAAGTTATAAGTTAGTTTGCAAGATTCAACTGCATTATGTGTACTTGCCGCTAGTAGTTTAAGTTTTGCTGTTTTCCTTTCTTGTATTTTATCCCAAGTATCTTCTCTCATCCATTTTTTCTTTTTATGTACTAGGTATCCGGTGGTCGCTACAGCTGCTTCTGTCATTGCTGTTCTCAGTTGTTCCCATTTAGTATCGATTGTCTTGGTGGTGATATCGTTGTCAATTTTGCCTAAAGCATCGAAATAGTTGTTCATTTTGACATTATATTCCTTCTTTATATCATTTGATTGCAGTCTGTGTACATCTATTCTTCTATTTTTATTCGGTTGGTATAACTTCTTCAGTTTAATTCTCATTTTAGCTATGCAGAGGTTATGATCGCTTCCGATCTCTGCACCTCTGTATGCTCTGACGTCTTGAACTGATGAGCGAAATTTAGCGCTTATGCAGAAGTGATCTATCTGGTTCTTAGTTCTGCCATCAGGTGAATTCCATGTTATCTTGTGGATATTCTTATGTGGAAAGATGGTGTCTGCCACAACGAGGTTTGATATTTCACAAAGTTCTAGAAGTCTTTCGCCATTTTGATTCATACAGCCTATGCCATGAGTACCGAGATATCTTTGTACTCCATCGTTGTTGTCACCTACTTTGGCGTTAAAATCACCCATGACTGCTATTATGTCATGCTTGGGTATTGTGTTGATGGTACTTAGAAGTGCTTCATAGAAGTCATCTTTTGTGGTATCAAGAGCGTCGTTAGTTGGTGCATAACATTGTACAATTGAGAGCTTGAAAAATCGTGTCTGAAATCTAGCTAATATTAGCCTCTCATTGATAGGTACCCAGCTATTGATTGGGTTATGAGAAACTATACCCACAATGAACAATTGGGTATAAAATGGACAAATGGAAAATTCCTGGGGGACCTGGATTTCGCAGATGATGTAGCATTCTTAAGTTCAACACCAAGACAATCCCAAGAAGCAATAAATAATTTGTGTCATCTCTCGGTTAAAATTGGTCTCCAAATAAATGCCTCTAAAACTAAAGCTATGAACTTTTCTAACGAGACCTTTGATATCATCTTGAACGGGGAAAAACTACAGAAAGTTGAAAGTTTCAATTATTTAGGCAGTAAAATGACTCAGGATGGTGACACAACAAGAGAAATCCATACTAGAATTGCTTTGGCAGCTAGCGCCTTCAATAGATTATCTAACATTTGGAAATTACGATCATTGAATATACATACCAAGCTTCGTCTGTTTAATTCAAATGTTATCTCAGTGTTAACATACGGCTGTGAGAGTTGGAAAATAACAAAATCATTGGAGAACAAGCTGAATACATTCGAGAACAAATGTCTTAGAAAACTCATGAACATCAGTTGGAAAGAATTCAAGACTAATCGACAAATAAGAGAAGACTCTAGGCAGAAATATGTCTCCGACTATATAAGGAAAAGACGATGGTCATATATCGGTCATGTCCTACGAATGCAAAACAACAGAATACCACTACAGGCGCTCACTTGGGTTCCTGAGGGTAAGCGGAAAAAAGGAAGACCAAAAGAAACACTCAGAAGAACAATAATAAGAGAAGGAAGAACGTTGGGCCTAAATAATGTGCAAGAGCTAAGAGGAGTGGCGTCACAACGAACAACCTGGAGAGCACTGGTTTCTGCCTTATGCGCCGTGTTTGGCGCTTAAAGAATTTATTATTTATTATTATGTTACAGCTGTCCATATAAGGATCGTTTTTAAGCTGTTTCGGGGAATGTTCGGGATCGTTCCATGTTCTGATCTGTCTTAAGGCTTGCGTCGATCCACGCATGCGCAAGAACTGTGCGCAGTTTCCGGAAGCCGGCCTGTCTTGGTCAGTCAGCGCAGGTTTCTTAAGCGAGGCGAATGCCCAGCCATCTTTTGTGTGAGTGATCGGAGAATGGAACCTTTTTTGTGATGGAAGATGTTTTGAAGTTCTCCCCGATTCATGATTCTGCCATTTTTCGAAAGTAGGATGTGATAATATGTTCTTTGTGCTTTAATTCCTGGACAGCAGTTCAGGTAAAGGAACTTTTGAAGTTATTATTTGTTTGCAAGTACTTTGTGATAAGAGTTTGATAAAGTTATACAGATGGCTTGCTCCTTGTATGGAGAAACATTGAACCTAGAAGTTTGATAAAGTCATACAGATGAAACCAGGCGCTTTACGGCGTGTTCGCCAGAAGTAGATTTATCTGACCTGAGAGTCAATGAAGCATAGAGAACATTGGAGCCCGCTGTTCAAGCGGATTTATCTAGGCAAAGACTGATGTGCCTTATTTGTAAAAGAAAGTATAGAGAATATTGGAGCTTGCTGATTACGCGGATTTATCTAGGCAAAGACTGATGTGCCTTATTTGTAAAAGAAAGTATAGAGAATATTGGAGCTTGCTGATTACTCGGCTTATTTTGGCAGAGTCCTAATGGTTGTATATCATGAACTATATTGATCACATGATGTTTATTGCTTGCGCCTTGCCATTGGCAGTTTGTCTGATGTTCTAATGATGTCCTATTGTCGACGTGATGTCATGTATTAAATTGTGGAAACGTCACCGGCAGTTCAACGTTTGCTGACTTCATCCATGTACTGTAATGTCCTTATGACCTATTCATATCAGTCCCTGTGTGGGCGTGTTGTATACCTACTCATATTTGTTACGTCAACAGTCAACATAAAACCACATGCAACAGTGGACTTCTACAGTGGTGGCCACACCATACACACCACACATGTACCAGTGATGCATCAGCCTTGTATCAGTACAAACCACGTTTTCAACAGTGAGGATAAACAGGTTTGCAACACAATTCACTTCAAAATATTCACAATCTATCTTGGACACCACAACGTGCAGCTGTCACTAAAAATCGGTTATCACCAATCTGTAAAGCGCGTTGTGTTACAAAACAATTCATATTAATTCACAAAATCCCGTGATGACTACCACTATTTTAAATTGCGGGTCGGAAGAAGGAATGAAACAGTGTAAATGTCTTTGGATAATACTTGATCATGATCCTTGCGAAGATAGAATAATTAAAAGCCAACAAACGTTTAAATCAAAATTATTTTTACTGGAAAATATGTTCTCCTATAAGAGATAAGTGTAAGATATTTTGTAGGATGATAAAGTAGCTTAAATGACGTCAATGTATGACCTCAGGTCAATGTTTGCCAAAAATGTAGATGGACTAAAAAAGTGCTAAGGTTACCAATAGGAACATACACTATACTGTAAATATACATACATTTCTTTACGTGTCACCATTTATCTGTTAGGGGAGGTAATTTATTCATTTGTGTCATTAATTTTTTTTATTCAAGGGAAATAATTAAAACATTACACAAGTGCTATAAAAATAAAAGATTCTTGTTCAGTTTTAGTTGCATCTTGTTAAGTACAAAAATATATAAAACAAAGAATATTGTGTTATGCCCACTTTAAGAAAAAAACTGTTACATTCTATGTGTGAATGTTGTTATTTGCTGTTAATAATAAATATTAAAACAATATTTTACTTGATGCACATGACGATGAAGTAAAAACTAATCAGCCCTGTTACTTTTATTGATAATAGACTCGCACTGCTGTCTAGTATGGTGTAAATTTATCGCTCAACGCTGAAACGCTTTTTTCATCAATCCCTTGAGCATTACTCTATTACAAAACATCCCAGAATAACGTGTCAACGGCCAGCGCTGTTGTTTATACGCACGGACAATAATTATACCCAGGAAGAGAATCAGCTGTTACAGATAAACATAACTTCAAAGAAGTTTCTGTTTGGACGTATAACGACTTTTTACGCGATGTTCATAATTTAATGGTATGTCTTCCACATACAAAGAGATGTTTAATCCGCTAACTACTAACTTCGTTGCTGCCAAGATGTTGTGCTATTCAAACATGGATAAGTTGAATCTCGACTTTCGTGATCTAGAATGTTGGTTACATTGTAAAACCCGGACACCCTTAGATTAGTTATTGTTTTCTACTTACATCTTAGTAAGATCCGTTAGAACTGGTGTGAATAGTCTACCTCGCTGTACAAACTCCATGCTTGAAAGTGATCGTTAGTTTAATAAACCGACTGGACAATTAATAGTATAGACACACGTAGTAAGAGTGAGGTTATATAAGACAGTACTTACATATACGAACATGCTTACCTGTATGATTTGAACCTGAGACTTTGACAACAGATTTAGAGAGAAGACAACAACTTTTACAAATATAATGTAACAGAAAGATCATCGGAGTAACGAACCTGAATAGTTATAACAAGTCAACAGGTTAAAGACACATGGATAGACGCGCTATTCCCATAATAACAAAATGACTGAGGCAGACATGGTATAGACGTATTCTTCTTCTTCTTCTTCTTTGATCCTTAGCCGCCGACCGTCAAAGCAGTCAGTGGCCATTACGCCTGGTGGCGTCTTGTAGGGCAACAACAAATTGACTCCACTTTGCTCGGTCGGCGGCCATCCTTCGTACAGTGCCCCAACTCTGGTTCTGCGGTCGGGGCATCCGTTTTCATGCCAGTGGCTTCCTTTCGGCTTTCACCACTGTCAGTCATACGAGCCTGAGACTCCGGATGTCAGTCCCGCAGCAAAGTTTTTCCATTTATTGTTGTTTCCGTAACGTGCGATTTTTTTTACATAGACAGGGGTGTCGGCCCTGTGCTAAAACCCCCAACCTGGAGGACCAGAGTACCAGCTTTTGTCTGACCCCTACCCACGCAGACTAGTCCAGCTTGGTTGAACCTACCAGGAGTAAATCTCCCACTGGCATAGCTCTGGGGATTGTCAGGGTACACAAGCTGCCATACCGCTACAAGGTATAGGTACCATTGATGGCAGCGTATAGCCGTATACGGATATCACATTAGTTACCAAAGATTGTCCCACAATGCCCAGTACCAGAGAAAATAAGACCTGATAGACAGAAAAGAAATACATTGGCAACGTAAAAGAATTGACGCTTCTAACTGTCGAGGAACTAAACAAGCTAACAAGTAATTGATAAAACTGGCGGGTACTAGTACCGTATCGTCTGTGGTGAATCAATGGTCACGTGTTCTGAGACAAGCTAAGACAAGTCACCTGTATAATCAGTCACATTAGTGAGACATTAGTCTCATGTCACATTTACATCAATGAATTCAAATAATTCAATCATAAAAGTACTAGTAACCAATTAAAATAAATAAACTGGTTATCTGTCTTTGCTTCTCGTTACAACCATTTTTATTATTCCTGTACTTCTTCTTCTTCTTTGATCCTTAGCCGCCGACCGTTAAAGCAGTCAGTGGCCATTACGCCTGGTGGCGTCTTGTAGGGCAACAACAAATTGATTCCACTTTGCTCGGTCGGCGGCCATCCTTCGTACAGTGCCCCAACTCTGGTTCCTGTACTTACATCATCTTGTTTATTCTGCCTTCTGTCTGTCGTAAATAAAAATGGTTCACATCAGTTCATCACTATCATGTGTTCAGTAAATGTTGAAATTTACACAAAGCTTTAGTTATTTAAAGTGTTATTGTGATTTACCTCTCGTTTGTGAACAAACATATTCGTGGTCTTCGATATACGTCGCGCCGATATACGTCGTTTCGCATACACGTTGTTGATTAATTTAGGGACGGTACACTCGATATACATCGTACATTTTCGCACTTATGCCGTTTGAACAGGAATGTACATGTATATTTTTCTCCAATCTTCTCTTTCATCTTCTGTTCTGAAATTCATAATTACGTATAGCATATAACGTGTAAAAATTTATATACAGTATGTATAAAAAAAAGAATAGTAATAAGTATGTATTAACTACGTAATTCAAAAAATGCATTTTACAAAACTGTACAGCCATTACTGTATACTGTAAATAATAATTTTTAGAAAAAATATAATGAAATAAAAATGTAAATAATAAATAAGTAGTAGAATTGTTTTTTAAATTAACAAAGTAAATGACATTAGATTATTTCTTACATAAAAAAAAGTCAGAGAACATCAACAGCTAGTCACAGAATCAGCAGAAACTTCAGCTACAGTTGCAGCAACTTCAAGTGCTGAGTAGCAGCAATTATAACAGGAAGAATAATGTAAAAATAAAATTATTTGTATATTTTATTAATAATTTATTAGTGTATTTTAAAATTCTTATTTAGCAATTACAATAAATTATACTGTATTACAGTTTGGTGTACAATAAAATATTTATATGCCTATAAACTTCCATATAAAGTCAAATGTTTAAGTTGGTCTGGAACGTTTCTCCCACATCATATGAGTTCAGCGTTTCTCAAACTTTTTTTGTCTCGGGACCACTTTACACTCTTAAAAACCCTAAGAGGTTTTAACTATATGTGTTATGTCTATGGATATTTACCGTATTAGAAAACGTGCATATTTATAGCCTAAACTTACTACTTTAGAAACGTATTTAAAAAAAAAATACACAAGCACACTTTCCATTAGCCGTCAGAACGATGACGTCATTACACGCCATATGGGCTCTGGAAAACTCCACTGTACACTCGTGAGAGAATGAGAGTGAAGAATGCAAATAAGGTCTTAGATTATTCTGAAGATTTTTTTGACGTCGCGGACCACATGAAAGTGTCTCGGCGTCCGCTTTTTGAGAATCGCTGCATTAGTTTAATGGGATATTAATGATCGACATACGCCGTTTCGATATAACTCGAGCCTTTTTAAGGAACATAAATATAATGTACATCGAGGATCACCTATTTACATAACAGACTCACGTAATATATTCTCACACACGATAATCATGGCTTTGTATAGCAGACTAACAGAATATATTGTCACACACGATAATCGTGACATTATATAACAGACTCACAGAATATATTCTCACACAAGATAATCGTGACATTACATAACAGACTTACAGAATATATTCTCACACAACATAATCGTGACATTATATAACAGACTCACCGAATATATTCTCACACATAATAATCGTGACATTGTATAACATACTAACAGAATATATTCTCACACAAGATAATCGTCACCTTATATAACTGACTCCCGGAATATATTCTCACACAAGATAATCGTGGCTAGAGATAACAGAATGACAGATACTATTCGCACGCAAGATATTCGTGGCTTTTCATATCAGACTCAGAGATACTATTCACACAAAACAATCGTGATCACACAAGATAAAACAAATGGTATGCAAACCATCCAGGACACACACAAAATGATGCATATTAAAAGCTCAACAGAAGAGAATAAGTGACAATCTTCAGACTTCGCACGGGCCACAATAGATCGAGACATCATCTATTCAACAATCTAACTACCGATGACCGTGTAACTGATAAAATGACTGATGAACATTTGCTTCACACATGCCCCAACTGTCACAGAATGACCTCAACACTTTTCATGTCTTGTGCCATCCCGTAATTCATGTTGTGCTCTTCACGTTCTAGTTTCCTACCTCGGACAATATTTGGTATTTTGGAGTCACTTGTTTACACTTCTTCCTGTACTAATTCGTCATGTCTGTTTAACTGATCAACCTCCCTGAGAGTTTATACAGGTAAGAGCCTATTGGCTGCCAGTCATGTTCGTGTAGTGACACCCGGTATTTGTGTTTACGCAGGGAGCGCCGGTCATACGACACATACCAGAAGACAAAGGAAATACTGTAATCGCTTCCGGATAGAATTGTTACGAAGACATTGTTTGTGATAATGTAGGAAGTCCTGAGTGTAAAAAGAAACGATGATCCACAGAAATTACAATTCCTTATATGGAAAGTGACTTTTTAAAATATCACTCAGAATTTTCGTATGAGGAAACTGTTGAAATAAACCCATTCATAACATGTATGATTGAATACAGCTGGCTGGGCAATTCTAGATGTTATAAACAATACCTCTGATTGGAGCCTGGTCAGATAGTAACAACTATGTGCGTGGGACGAAAGTTGCAATATAAACAGACACTTTCGTCGGTTTAGAGCACTGTGAAATTCCCTTCATCAAGAAGACAACCAGCTAGCCAGAGAAAGGAATAGAATTAGAATTCTATTTATCGGACTATACCTTGTTTGGGTATCTTGTGGACTTACATCTGACTTATATCTGAAATAATCTGATACTTTCGTTGGTTTATAGCCCTGTAAAATTCACCTCATCACGAAGACAACCAGCTAGACAGAGAACGGAATAGGATTAGATTTCCATTTATCTTACTAGACCTTGTTTGAGCATCTTGTGGACTTATATCCCGGGAAAACTCTACCTACATTAACACGGAAAGCCGGAATCCTAGACATCTCAACACAAAGTCAGAGTGGTAGCCTATTGTAAAGTAATACGCCAGAACTCGTGTAAGAGGCATTTTAAACAGGTTGTCTTAATTATTTCCCTGAGCCAGGAGCCAGTATACCCAAGAGATTTTGGGGTAAATTGTACATTTCAGCATTCTATATTTTGGATTTATTAACATGTGTAAATTGCTAATGGATGTCCAAGTCATACGAGGCTGGCAACCTCAGCATATATAAGGATGATTTCATGAATAACCACTGCAAGAGCTTGGGACTGCTTTATGCGCATTTCTCTTAGAGAACCAAAAGCAGAGGTAGTCCCAAGATCCATATGGAGTAGGGAGTGGAAGATGATAGAACTGAAGTACATACTTATTATATATATTTTTCACTTTGTCAACCAGTGCAAATGTAAAGATACTCAACATAAATGTAGTGAATTTTTTATGCTCACTGAAATTAATATTAATGCTCAGAGAGGGTGCAGTTTTGAGGTAGATGGGAGTAGTATAGTAGGGCGGTTTTGGTTAGCATTCCGGAGGTGGAGCGTGACTTTTATATAGGGAAATATACCGATCAATAACGGAGGAGACGCGTGACTTTTATATAGGGAAATACCGACCGATACTGGCGGGCGTGGGTTAGTAGATTACTAAGGGGATTTTTGTGTGATGGTATTTTAAGTGTATGACTCAGCAGTGTGTTGTTATGTTTCTTTATACTATATATATATATATATATATATATATATATATATATATATATATATATATATATACAACATGTAGACAATATATATTATACAACATAGATAAATAAAACAAATACAAAGGTTTTTTAATATAGTTTGTAATAAATATATTTAATATCACAGTGTTTTTTACACCTTCTGCCCAGAACAAATATATATAAACGGCTCAGAATAGTAGACGAAAAAGGACTATATGTCTAGGGGAGACGTCGTAACATTGTCGTCGTGTACCTGTCTTTTTATGTAAAAAGAGGACAGAGAATTTCTGTGTTGGGTGTACGTGTAGAAGCCTGAATTGTGTGTCTTGAAACCTACATTTTTCCCCCGCGTGAATGTTGCGTGTTGAGGACATCCAAAAAAGTGTGTTTATCTAGTGTGTAGTGCTGTTTACTGAGCCCTTTAGTGGTAGTCTTGTCATAATCCCCGAAACAGTTGTAGGTTTTGCTACAGAGGGAAACCATCCCATCTCCCTCGTATTCTAATTTGAAAAGACCGGGTGTGCGTTTGTCGTATAACATTTAGTCGCGGCATTTCTGACAGTCAAACACGAGCTTACCCTCACTAGTAATAAACTCGGATCGATGGTCGGGACACAATTCGGCAGGGAACTATCGATCGTATACGGTAAAAAAAATTTTGCGCAGGAGATGTCTAACGGCATCCGCCAGATTCTGTGTGGTTAGCGCGAGATATAAACTATCCGTATCACTCTCGCATAACTGAAAGTCGGCTCTGTCTACAAACCTATCTAGGCAATCGAAATAAAACTCATAAGTGTTGTGTATGACTCAGCTGTATGTTGTTATGTTTCCGTATTCAGGTGTTACAACGTATATATATATATATATATATATATATATATATATATATATATATATATATATATATATATATATATATATATATATATATATATATATATATATATATATATATATATATATATATATATATATATATATATATATATATATATAAGGGGATTGACATAAGTCTTGGGCCTGACCATGAAGGAGTCACAGGAGGAAGATGAAACTTGGCACATTTAAAGTTCATTATATTTGCACTGAATGTGTGAAGTACGCGTTTGTTTCTTCAATGGGTTTTCCCGCTACTGTGCACGGCGCAAAGTACCCTATTGACCAGATCTGCTGCTCCAAAGATTTGACAAAACAATGGAAACGAAGGAGGCCAGAGCTGTGATAAAATTTTTGATGTTTCAGGGAAAAACACCTACAGAAATACACAGGGAGATGGAACCAGTGTTTCGTGATTCTTGTCCTTCATATACTTCGGTAAAAAACTGGTGTCAACAGTTTAAGTGCGGCCGCTCAAATGTTGCTGATCTGCCAAGATCTGGTAGACCAGCCTCAGAGTGCAACGATGAAAATGCAACAAGAGTGATGAAAATCATTGACCAGGATCGAAAAATGACAATTGTGGAGATAGCTAGTAGAGTAAAACTAAATGAAAGAACATTTTATATAATTTTACACAACAGACTGAACATGAGAAAAGTGTGTGCACGCTGGGTTCCGCGACTGTTGACACGTGAATAGAGCAAACGAGGATAAATTGCTGTCAACAGTTGCTCAAAAAGTGTCAGTCAAAAAATTTTTTGGAGACCATGGTGACAGTAGATGAGACGGGGGTACACCATTATGACCCCGAATCCAAAATTGCCAGCATGCAATGGAAAACCCCGGGCTCCCCAACACCTGTCAAGCCGAGAGCGCAGAAATCTGCAGGAAAAGTGATGCTGACTGTTTTTTGGGACGGCAAAGGTGTCCTTTTCAAAGATTATCTGCCTCGTTTCAACACAATTAATGGACAGTACCATGCAGATTTTGTCACCAAACTAAGAAAGGTTGTGACCAGGAAACGAGGGATAACGCGCACTCAAAATCTTCCTTTGCTTCAAGACAACGCGCCCTCTCACAAAGCACGGCTTCTGCAGCTAGCAGCCAACGATTTGAATATTGAAATTTTTCCACACCCACCATATTCTCCAGATTTGGCTCCATCATACTTTTTTCTATTCCCAAATCTTAAAAAAACAGCTAAAAGGAAATCATTTTGACAGCGATGAAGAGGTTATACTGGCATGTGATGACTGGTTTAGTTTGAAAAATAGGGTGTTCTACTCCCAAATTCTTTTCAAGGTCAAGCAGAGATGGCAGAAGTGTGTCAATTCAGACGGTGGCTATACTGAAAAGGAATAAACACTACAAAATTTCAGCTCTCTCTGACATGTCCTTCATGGTCAGGCCCAAGACTTATGACAATCCCCTTGTATTTATATATATATATACAACATATACGATATTTATGCAACATGCAGACAATATTTATACACAGACCAAGGCTTTTTAATAGAAGTATATATTTAATTATCTCTTTTAAAAGAATACGAAATGTCAATCTAAATCTCTAGTTTCAGATGTTTTGTAGCTCTTTGCTTCTGCTTCGGCGGTGGTGGTTGTTTACAGACATCGTCCGGGTGATTGTCTATGGAATATTGGTTGATAACAACTGGAGTTGATGTAGGAGTACAAGGGTTGGTGTTGTTAAGAGGACACCAACTCGGTTCTGGGAATATTGGTTGATAACAACTGGAGTTGATGTAGTGGTCAAATGTGTTACTAGGGCAGGTAATAGGATAGTAACCTGTGGGTAGTAACTCGAGTCACTCAAATTCATCGAGGATTTCGCCCTGTAAAGCCAGCAGATGTTCAAATTCAGGGCGAGTCAACGTAATGCCGATTTTGGTAGGAAACTTTAAATGTGATTCACCAAAGTATTGGGATCATCTTTGCTGATTGGAAGAAAAGTTTTTATTAAAGTTTGACAATTGCTGGACAAAAAAGTAGATAACCGTTTTATAACCGGAACAAATACTTAGTCACACTTGCCTGAACAGGTAACAAGTTTGGACACAAGTTTTATTTTGAAGAAGAATTTAAACTAAAAAATGATTCAGATTAATTGACTACATTTCTATCTCGTCAAGAAGACTTCCTAGACAGCCAGGATAAGGTATAGAAACAAAATTCCAGCATAAGGACAGGACCAATTATTAGAATCCATGGACGCATATCTGCAGTTATCCTTATATGACCACCAGCTATGCACAATGCTATATTATGTAGATTTGGATGTGACATTCGGTCTGTCAGGCTAATTACACCCTCATTGACTCTTGAAATCATCCACGCACGTCCAGGGATTCCCCCTGTGGTAAAACATGTTGAGAACTCAGCGTTGCACTCTAAGCTTGGATAAGTCACTTGAGCCCAAGACATAACCCTGATTTTAACCTGGTTGCCTGCATGGAGGAGATGTCACTATGGACCCCATGATAGGCAATGGGATCTGAGAATCCTTTGTGAAGGATGTGGCGATTCCTTGAGAAAGCCCAGAACCAGAACACAGCATTTTAGTTCTGGATATTTGGACAGCACGCTTGGATGTCGGAGCGTACACAGTGTGCCACAGGCTTCTTAATCCTAGCTTGGGATCAGATGTGACAATCCTTTAAATACAAGACAAGCTGGAGAAACTGAAGCTCGTGACTTCAACTTAACACGTTTCGGAATGGCACAAAAGCCTTATGAAATGCCTTGATCTACAGTGTAGATAATACCGATGGCTATTCAACTTGGTATCGGCTACAAAGAGTAATAAGCTCAGTAGCCCTAGTTAAACATCAACAACAACAATCAAACCAAGTATTAGAGGATCTTCTGATATTTGACAGAAAGCAAATATGACTATAGAACTGGAATCTACTAGTCATAGGAACCTACCTACAGAATAGCATTGAGATTATAATTAAAGTAATACCTCTACCACCTGTAAGAAAGCCTCTTAAAACCAGTTTCTTGACACTATTCGGAAGTTTTTCAAGTACAAAACGTATTTAAATTCTTTCCCAATAACACTAGTCAACAACCAAAATGTACCAGAAATGAAAATAGCTGATCTTAACTAATTTTGGTGTGCTGAAAACGAAAATGACATTAAACAATGTTGATTGGCTCTAGTTTTCAAGATATATGCTACTAGTTTATTTAATTACGGTCAATTTATATATATGACGCAACTGTTGTGGGCGATTGCATAATTTTTTCTAATGACCAATTAAAATGTAATTAGAAGTTGATGATGCAATCCTACCTATGATTACATCACCTTTGTGTATAAATATCTTATCTCTGATAAAATTTTGCCATTAGTTAGTGCATTTGTTCTTATCAAAAGTATCGTAGTTAGAAATGCCTAGGACAAGTGTGAACAGTGCTAATAATTTATGTTATATATGTGGTGAGGTGACATTTCTATCACAAAACGAAATATAACTAAAGTGATTAAGAAGGCGTACAGTTTGTATTTTGGCTGCAGAATAGGAGATCAAGATAAGAGCTGGGCGCCACATATATGCTGCAATACATGTGCGGCATATCTTAAACTGTGGTTGACTGGCAAAAGGCAAGCTATGCCTTTTGCAGTTCCAATGATTTGGAGAGAGCCCACTGATCATCTCAACAACTGTTACTTTTGCATGGTCCCTCCAATTGGGAAAGGCATATCAAAGAACAAAAAATGGACTCTGGAATATCCAAACATCCCCTCTGCAATACGTCCGGTACCTCATGGCGATGACCTACCAGTTTCCAAAGTGCCACAATCATTTTCAGCTGCTTGCACTGAAGAAGAGGACATTGGTGGTCCTGAAACATCAACCTCAAGCGACCCAGATTTTGAGCAAACTACATCCACTAAACCACACTTAATAACCCAAGGTGAACTGAATGATCTTGTAAGAGATCAGAATTTACCGAAGAACAAGGCAGAGCTTTTGGGATCCAGATTGCAATAGTGGAATCTCATGGCAGAAGATGTTACAATTTCTGTGTATAGGAACCGCCAGAAGCCGCTTATTACATTCTTTTTCAAAGAGGGTGACCTTTCTGCGTGCCACAACATTTCTGGTTTAATGGCAGCCCTCAAAATCAATTATATACCGGAAGAGTGGAGGCTTTTCATTGATTCATCCAAGATGAGTCTTAAAGCTGTTTTGTTGAATAATGGTAATGTGTTACCGTCAATTCCAGTTGGTCACGCAGTTCATATGAAAGAAACTTATGAAAACATTAAGCAGATTTTGAAGTAAATAAACTACGATCATCATCATTGGTCACTTTGCGGTGACTTAAAAGTGGTCGCTCTTTTGCTTGGACTACAGGGTGGATACACCAAGTACTGTTGCATTCTCTGTGAGTGGGATAGCCGTGCACGAAGTGACCATTACATTAGAAGACATTGGCCAATCAGACAGTCATTGCAGCCTGGCAGTAAGAACGTTGAGAACCCATCACTTGTCGACACCAGCAAGATTTTGTTGCCACCCTTGCACATTAACTCTTTCAGTCCCAAGCAAAAAAGTGGGTTTGGCCCAAACAAAAATGGCCATACCAGTATGTTTTTATTGTTTTTGTTTGGAAATAATTATTTTAAATGTTCATATTCATAAATAACAAAAGTCCATAATGGATGGCTATACTTTAAGAAAATAGCGTTTTTGAGTTGTCAAAATTAGAAAACAGCCCTAGAAAGGATCAAGAGATACGAAAGCCAGTATACTGTTGATTGTGCCAAATAGGTAAAACGGGAAGTACAGTATACTGGCTCTTGGGGGTTAAAGAGTTAAGCTGGGTCTCATGAAAAACTTTGTCAAGGCAATGGAGAAAACAGATGAGGCTTTCAAATACCTCATCAGAAAATTTCCAAGACTGAGTGAAGCTAAAATAAGAGAGGGAGTATTTGTTGGTCCGCAAATTCGAAAACTTCTTCATGATGACGAGTTTCTTTGCGTGTTGCATGGCAAGGAAAAAGCAGCATGGCTAGCATTTAAGTCAGTGGTGGACAATTTTCTTGGAAAAAACAGATCTGATAATTACAATAAAATTGTAGAAAATCTCCTTCTGAAGTATGAGTCTTGGCTGCAACATGTCTTTGAAAATTCATTTTCTGGATTCTCATCTGGACTTTTTACGTCAAACTGTGGAGCGGACAGTGATGATCATGGTGAACGATTGCTGCTATGGAGACAAGGTATCAAGGCAATTGGAGACCTTTAATGCTTGCTGATTACTGTTGGACTGTGACAAGTGACACCTCATCGATTAACTGCAAGAAACAAGCAAAGAGAGCTCAAACAGCGACTGAATAATGACGGAATGGGTTCAAATGTGCCTTTTTAAAACATGATATGTGAACTTTAAATAATGTTTTTATTTTTTCTATCATTTTATGTTGAAATATCAATTAATTGAGTATGTAACCACAATTTTTATAATGCTAAAGTAGAAAGACTAGCTGTTCACCCCAGAGAATTAAACAAGCATACATTATTTGTATTACTGTAATGTAAATTCATCATTAAAAAAAAAACCAGAGCCAATTGGTGAATTTCATTATGATATTTGAAACTAGCATGTCAAAATCAATAAGAAATAGTATATTTAATTTCTGGTACAAATAACTTTTGAAAATTTATTGACTAGTGTAATCGGTTTTGTGGATCCAGTTGCCAGCAGTTTACGCTAGATGTCTACATCAGACAGGTCTTGGTGACGCGTGCTTTGACAAATGGAGGGATACTCAAAGCATTACAGACAGGGACGTGCTAGCACCACAGAATTTGACGATTGACGGAACGGTCAATAACACCCTTGGAACCAACAATGACGGAACCCAACACTAACAATAAATAATCGTCAACACTTTAATAGTTAAGTATTAAAGTCGGGCCCAGCAAAAGAATTATTTTCTTTTAACGATAGCTACTTTAAAGTGAATGTCAGTTACGGCAACACCTGTGCTTCATTTTTCATACACCACTCTATTTTAACTTTGTTAACTACAGTTGATTATTAAATTTACGACTAATATAAGAGAGAAAACCGGACTGATTCTAAAGACGACAAACTGGAACGGACTACGGACTACGACTTATGGAACTTGGAACACAAGAAGTATAAATGGGAAAGAAGAGGAGCTGGTGGAAGAGATGAGGAAAGCAAAACTAGAAATCCTGGCTATTACGGAAACAAAGAAAAAGGGACAAGGAGTCATGGATCTCGATGGCAACACGCTGCTATACAGTGATGTACCCACATCTGAAAGAGCTAAAGGGGCGTGGGTTGCATTGTGGCCAAAAACCAGAAAGATAGTATCAAGGGATGGAACATTGTCTCGGAGCGCATTATGGTTGTAAAACTTAAAGAAGGAGAAACCATAGTCAACCTGGTCATAGTGTATGGGCCAAATGAGGATGAGAGAACAGAGGTCAAGGAGGAATTCTTCGAGCTGCCTCATAGGACAGTGGCTGACTGCCTAGATGAAATTATCATGCTCGGAGATTTCAATGCGAGAGTTGGAAATGACCATGCTAGATGGGGTGGAGTTATTGGAAGATATGGAGAAGATACTCTCAATGACAATGGAAAGTGACTCCTTAGATTCTGCAGTGAGCAGAATCTGATCATTACCAACACAAAGTTCCCCCATAAACGCATACATGCATACACTAGGTGTGAACCAACAAAGAATGAGAAGTCAATGATCGACTATGCCATTGTTAGGAGGAGCTCATTCAAATATGTCCGGGATACTAGAGTCTGGAGGGGGCCAGAGATTGGAAGTGATCACTACCTGCTTACAATCAAAAGAACAAATGAAAGAGTTGCTCAGCCTAGGAACTGCCCAGCATCACGCAAGAAACCAAGTAAACGAACGAAAGAAACGAGCATTAAGACCTACATGCTGAGAAAGCCAGAAATTAGGACCAGATATCAGAGGCTTATTGCTACAGCGGTGAGAAACACAGATGAAGAACCTGATGACTTGGAAACCCTCTGGCTTAAATTCAAGGACATCATAAAGACAGCTGCTGCAGAAGCATGTGGTGAAGCCCGACTTGGGAACAAGAGAATGAGTACACCATAAGGGACAGAGGAAGTCAAAGAGAAAAAATAGAGAAGAAAATGGCATGGAAACAATACTTAGGAGCTAAACACACAGCAGGACAAATAGAGAAATGTAGAGAATATGTGATACTCAGAACAGAAGCAAGGAACAAGGTGCTAGCAGCAAAACAGAAGTCCTGGAAAGAATTTGGAGAAAAGCTAGAAAAAGATGCGCAAGAAAATCAGAAATTGTTCTATAAGACCCTAAAGAACATGAGGAAAGAAAAACAATGCCCTCTCAAATTTATAAAGGACAAGCAAGGCAAATTGCTTACTGCCCCGAAGGAAGTAATGGAAAGATGGAAAGAATATTTCTCAGAACTCCTTGATGGTGAGCAAGGTCAAGCATCAGAAATGATAACCACTAGCACAGAGGAGGAAACAAATGGTGATGGAGATGACATAAAGATGGAAGAACTGAAGGCAGCACTGGAGAAAATCAAGATGGGCAAAGCAGCAGGGCATGATGGTATAACATCAGAAATGGTTAAGTACATGGGAGCATCAGGCGACCTATTACTCTTAAGGGTCCTACAGGCAACGTGGTGCAACAAGACAATACCAAAGACTGGGAGATTGCCATCATAACACCAATTTTCAAAAAGGGTGACAATTGACAATGTGGAAACCATAGAGGCATATCCCTTCTCAGTGTCCCTGGTAAAATCTACTCTAGAATCCTAGAGCAGGGACTCCGACGCCTAGCTGAGCCACAATTGGATGAGGTCCAGTGCGGATTCCGAGCAAACCGAAGTACTCAATACCTAATCTTCACACCCAGACAGCTGAGTGAAAAGGCCCTTGAGTATAAGAGTGAGATCCATCTTTGTTTCATAGATCTAGAAAAGGCATTTGACAGGGTCCCCTGGAGCAAACTTTGGGACTGTTTGGCAAGGAAGAACATTACAGAACCTCTGATTCATGCTATACAGAGCTTCTACAAGTCTTGCAGAAATTATGTGAGGACAGCAAACCATAAGTGAGAAGAGTCTAGGACCACCACTGGTGTAGGAAAAGGTGATATCCTGTCACCTTATCTTTTCATACTCCTTGTAGTAACGTGAATCCGTATAACAACACGCTCAAATTCCTCGCTTAAAACGTACTAGCTAACTTATTTAAAATCTATAAATAACTACAGTATTTGAAATTTGTCTGAGGGTCAAGTCGAATTTACCGCCAACATTTAACTAAGAGTATTTGAATTTTTCTAAGAAAACAAATTAAAAGTTACCACCCCCCCCCTTTTTTTCACACACCCACCCCAATATTTATCGATGAACGTAGTAAAATTTAACAACCAAATCAAATCGATACCTTTTTTTTTGTAATGACAAGAAAATTTTTGGTTGAAGTAGAAATAATGCCTATTTTGCGTTTTTGACCGAACTTAAATAATTTGTTTCTTGATAACTAAAGATAATTAAAATAAAAGGGATATCTCAAATTATAGCGCTGATATTGCTTTACATATACACATAGAGATTCCCTCATAGAAAAATTATCTTAACTTAGAAAATTTAATTTAGTAATATCTTCACATCAGGTTAAGATCAAATTTAATTACAAAAAATTAACCCCATTTGAATGCAAAGGAATAACTAAAGGAAAACTATATAGAACGATAGAGAATTATTGGCCGTTTAAGTATCACTTTTGATAATTAAAATCGGTTCACAAATAAATAAGATATAAAATAAACAAATTCGGTCAGACTGGACACTTATGCTTAAAATCGCTCAAGTTTATAGTTTCGGAAAATAGTTAATTTTTTGGACTCGTCTTCTGATTGGTTGAGGGTAGGGTGATAAAAATTAACAACGTCTTGTATAGTCCGCCATAAATCGAAAGCTTCCATGCCAAGCTGACCTGCTTGAAAAAGACAGAAGGGACAAGCCTTTGCCGTCTGTACTGTGTGCACAAGTGCTAGAGCCTTTACTGACTGTTAGCTTGAGTGTGTGAAGATTCCTTACTTGAGGGAAAGATAGATAAGTTTATTTGTATAATTTATTGACATGTAGGCCACAGGCTGTGAGCCATATTTTATTTCGATACTGCTATTGGGAGATGTTATGTCACGATGACCTACGTAGGAATGTGCCTAAAGCAGTTTTATTCAGAGTGAAAAATTGTGAAAAGGTTGGCAAATTGGCCTTACAAATTTTTGCGACTGTAAGTGCAGTAGAAACAAATTGATATTGCCGTTGGGAGTGACACATGTATAGAATACTAGAAAGAAATAATCAACAGGTCACAAGATATGTATTGTACACCCCTGCTTATTGTATGGAAGACACATACTGCATGATGGACAGTGGCTTTGAATTACCACTAAAGAAGAATATTACACAACACTGATTGTAGACAACAGAATTTAAGGTCTGGTGCGATTGGTCAGCACACATGACTGACCAAGGTAAGTTTTCATAGTGATTAGGTGTGGAATTAATATAGACAAGCTCTATATGGGAGGAAATTTTCCTTCTTATTCCAGGTTGAATTACAAAGACCTAGATGTTGCAGAAACCTGGGGAAGGAGAACACGCGGAAGTTGAATGCTCATACTATAACCTGCAGCTAAACTCCTCATCTTCGTCCAGGAGGCACAACGTTTTGGTGAACCTGAACACTTATGAGCCAACTGTATCAATAAAGTTCAAGATAAGTCCTTCACAACAGGCATATGATAGTTCATTCAAATCCAATTCCATAGAATAAACTTTACCTTGGAGGGAAGAAAACAACAGACCTTCCAATTACAGAATAGTGGTATTATCAAGCATAGAAACAAGAACTTGGTGTAGACATTTCAGTGACCTCTTTTGTTTAAAAGACATGGACAGAGTGTCCAACATATTTATTTCTATTTTGTAAATACAAATTTCTTGATTTGAGAATTCCTGACCCCAAAAGTTTGAGGTACAGGAACATTAAATTGTATATATCTCTATATATATCTAAACTTTTCAAACAGTCTTATTTACTTAATTTTCATTGAGTTACAGTTCTGTTTTGAAATTAAATACATTTAAAACAATACCCTAGACACCATGCCATAACACACCACACATATTCTTTAGTCCTGGTGAGATCTAAAGGGGTGACAGTTAGGGACCCAGAGAACTTCATCATCATCAGTCTTTACTCTGGGAACTTACATAGTCTGACCTCACCTGGATTGTCTATACCCCCTTGCTCTTTTCAGAGAAGGGGGTATTACTTATAAGACCAGTCTCTTATCTGGCACTATCCTAGTATCCTCTGATACATGTAGTTGTCCAGGATAGCCTATATTTAGTAACATCAAATCCTCTTATCACACTCCTAATGGATGATGTTATCAAGTCATGTAAGGAGAGAATAAGAAAGTATTCAGTGGGGTACTGGAAGATGAGACAGGTATGTATTTCAGAGCTGGCATTTGCTGATGATGTTGCCCTGATTGCTAAATCAGAGGCTCATCTCCAATCCAACCTGCAAGTCTGGAAGGAAGAGCTGGAGAAGAGAGGGATGGTCATAAGCAGCTCTAAAACAAAATCCATGGTGATATCACGAGAAGAAAGAAGACATCAGATTAAACTGGGAGAACAGGTCCTGGAGCAGGTCGACCACTTTAAATATCTCGGAGCTATTATAGACCGAAAGGGAGGCATCAAAGAAGAGTTGGCCACTCGAAAAGCAGCAGCTGGGAGACTTTTTGAGGCCATAAATCGAGGATTCCTCAGCGAGAGAGAAGTTGGTAAGAAAACGAAGATGGCTGTATACCGCTCCACCTATGTCCCAGTCTTGACATATGGATGCGAGTGAGGTGTAGAGGTTTGGAAGAGAGAGCGTAATACTATCCTATCGGCTGTCTTCCTCCTGGCTTGGTTCCCTTCTAGTCTTCGGTCCTTAAAAGATTGTCTAATATTGTCCTATCAGCGAAATCTGGGTAGTCCTGGAGGTCTGGATCCCTGGCTCTTAGATTCCGCTGCTTGTTGTGGTAGACAATCTTCTACCATTTTTTAGACATAGCCAAACAATCTTAGTTGGGACTGTTCTACTTGAGTCAGCAGGGGTTGGGTTTTTAGGCCTTGGCGTATCGTCTGGTTGCGGACCATGTCTCTTCTTGTTACTTCAATCACCTTCCTCATATACCTCATTTCTGACGTTTGGATCTGGCTTTTGTGGGGTGTAGTCATTGTCCATGACTCTCATCCATACGTCACGACTGGGCATAGGTGGACATAGATGGAGAGGTATATAGCCATCTTCGTCTTCTTCCCAACTTCTCTTTTGCTGAGGAATCCTTGCTTTATGGCCTGAAAAAGTCTCCCAGCTGCTGCTCTTCGGGTAGCCAACTCTTCTTTGATGCCTCCCTGAAAAAAGCCAGCATTAACTTGTTCCCATCAAAGTTGCAGTGTGAAAAGTACGTAAATGTGGTGCGCTTATGACCTCTGCACTAATATGCACGACCCCTGAAATAGCGCGCTTTTCTTGCTAATATTCTTCAATATGCACAATCAGCGTAAATAAAACAGTTTTAAAACAGTTCAATATATTAAAACTAGCAATAACCCGTCAAACGTGACGGGTTTTTAATTATAGTGTGCTGTTTCCGTTCCCGGATGAGCAGATAGAAGTACACTCTTAGAGTGTTTTTGGTTTCTTTCCACTATACAGTGTAATCAAGCTGTTCAAGAACACCGTCATTTGAACGCTTTTCTTTGTTGATTGTAACTATTTTCGGGAGAGTATATATAATGGATACAATACAATGCTGCTTCTTCTATAGTCTGTCCTGCTCGCTGCGATTGATGCCACCGTCTTTTCCTGTTAGGAGCTGCAGATTTAGCCATCTTATCATCTTGATCATTATTTGTCAAACCGTTCAAATACAATTTACTTTGGTATGTTTTTGGTTCATGCACACCAATTTTTATGCACTTTTTCTTTGTCGAACGCTACTAATTTGGTGAAAGAATAAAATGAAATTTAAAAGAGTCAAAGTATTTGTTTTATATAACTCCCACGTCGCGCAAGTTGCACACCGTGCGTTGCGCACTTTTGTTTGCTGGCGCGAGTTACTATTTTGAGTGAGACCGACCGACGTAACATACATCGGTAATTATGTTAGTTGGGACTAGCAAAGTTGACGGGTTTTTGATTATAGTGTGCTGTTTCCGTTCCCCATCACTGGTGTCAATACCTTGTCGAGGTATGGCGGCTTGCGTACCCTGATTACCCCCAGAGCTATGCCAGCGGGAGTTTTACTCCTGGAAGGTTCTACCAAGCTGGACAGGTTTGCGCGGGCAGGGGTCAGACTAAAGCAGACACCCTGGTCCTCCAGGTTGGGGGTTTTAGCATAGGGCTGACACCCCTGTCTATGTAAAAAGAAATGAAGTTACGGAAACGACAACAAATTACCCGGAGCAAACAAGAGGACATGCACACCATCATAGCAATCAGACGGTGGAGCAGGGTTGGCCAGGTCCTCAGAAGAGACCCCGATGCCATCATAAGAACAGCTATGCTATGGACCCCTGAAGGAAAACGAAAGAGAGGCCGATCAAAAACAACTTGGCGGAGGACTGTGGAGGCTGAGATGCAAAGAATGAACCAGAGTTGGGGCACTGTACGAAGGATGGCCACCGACCGAGCAAAGTGGAATCATTTTGTTGTTGTCCTACAAGACACCAACAGGCGTGATGGCCACTGACTGCTTTGACGGTCGGCGGCTAAGGATCAAAGAAGAAGAAGTGTCCGTTCCCGGATGAGCAGATAGAAGTACATTCTTAGAGTGTTTTTGGTTTCTTTCCATTATGCAGTGTAATCAAACTGTTCATGAACACTGCTTTTGAACGCTTTTCTTTGTTGATTGTAATTGTTTTCGGGAGAGTATATATAATGGAAACAATACAATTTTTCAACACGGTTGCATTCCTCAGCTGTGACCAACGCACACACGTCGTCAATTATGTTATTTTAGATTCAATTTAAAAGTTCTTTGATGACAACATGTCGTGTAATAGTGCGTGGATTTTTTTCAAAGGGTGTTCCCTGATAATAAGTGGTTTTAACAACAACTTTCAAGTTTTCATGATTTGTACGTTGAGTGAGGCGACATAGAGCTGGCCGTGTCCGGACACAGGTTCAGGAAGGAAAACTCCTACATGATCAAACGATTGTCCTTGCGCTTTATTGATCATCATTGCAAATGATAAAATCACTGGGAATTGACGACGTCGCATCCTAAATTGCAAACTGCTCTCGCTCAGTTCTAAGTCAATGCGAGGAATTAAGACTCGTTCACCCTTATTACTGCCAGTGATAATTTCTGCATCAATGGAATAGCGATGCAAGACTTTGATGACTAACCGCGTGCCATTTAATAGTCCCTTTTTGGGTTCAGATTTCGCAACATGATAAATGTACCAACCTTTAATTTTAGCAAGTGCGGAGTCATTCCTGAAAGGCGCTGCTCGTTAAGGAACTTGGTTGTTAAATCAACTGCGTCGTTGGGATCATCTGAAATCATGGTATTGTGGCAGTTAGAGAACGATTTACAGTCAAAGGGAAGGAATAGGGAGATTTAGAGGTGGGACGGTTCAGATAGAGTACAGGAAGGGGATGCGCGGACAATGTTGCGCATGAGAGAGGTGAACGGTGATTTGGGAAATCACGCTTTTCTCAGGGCAGTCCAGAAGCGTAAGGCAGAGAGGGAAGCCGCATATACGCGGGCAGCCATGATAATGGCAGTATTCAAGTAGTTTATAGGATGAATATTTCATGGACAAGAAGTAGTTGGGTAATGATTAACCCGAATTATTGAACAGTGAGAATTCTTGTCTAGAAGGAGAAACGGTGTGAGTTAGATATTATTCAGATAGGAAAAGGTACGTAGAGTGAACTTTATTTCATATAGACAGTAGTCATGTTCCTCAGTGATAAAAGGGAAATCAACATCCCCGGAGAGGCCCGGTCTACCAATAGATAACCTGAACACTGAGATGATAGATAACAATAGACATAAGAAACTATAAGGAAGAAAGAACAGAACTAGAACACCTGCATGATCACTGATGGTTAAAAGGTCAGAAGGTATACATTCGATACTGAGCGAGAGAGAGTAAGGAAAGAAAGAACTTACATTGGATATTCTATGCTGGACCAAATGTGGAGGTCAGAGCAGACAGCAATGATCTTCTCATATGTAAAATAAACAGTATTCACATTACCATGGCGTTATCGCATCACGTGCTGTGTGTGTGTGTGACTGTTGTGGTTAAACAGCAAGTTAATGCTAACCACAGAGGTAAGCGAACCTGGGCAGACATTGTCACATAACAGTCTTCATAATACAAAGAATCACGGGCTGTCACATCTCATCAATTTTGGTGCCGTGACCAACCTCTAACAGCAGCACACACACATTGTTTCTAAAACAGGAGTTCAACAACTATGCTTTATGCTGTCATCTCTCCTCGCTTCAGGCAGAAGACATAGATGCGTTTTGGACGCTGCAACAGATTTCAACAACCACGAACTACAGATAGCTATCATAATGCAGAATAGCACATACAGAAGACACCATAATACATTTCCGTATCTGTGGCAGACCTCAGCAACTACAGACGGCAGAGTATAACGAAGAAAAGAGTTCATATTTACGTTTCGATAACATGAAAAAAAAACAGAGTGACAACAGTGTAAGTTGTAAACAGAGAAAAAGTGAACAGTATCGGAACCAGCCAATCGAAAACGCCACCTCAGAAACCAAGTCGGAATTTTCTTCTTTCAAATCGACCTGCACGAGAATAAGGCCACAACAAGGCAAAGTACACCACACATTATACAATTCGGGAGCCGAGACCAACCTCAGCCAGCATTGAAAATCAGTCATTCATCAAGACAAAGTACAACACACAAACTGGTTGATGACAGACTTCAAGAACCACGGACGGCGGGGCAACGCAGATGAAAGGCAGATTTGTAATTTCACAACATACGGGGAAAAACAGTGCGGTCAAAGTGTAAACAGAAGAAGTGACAGGTTGGGAACCACTCAACCAGAAACGCCAGTTCAGAAATCAAGTCAAGATTTTCTTTCTTCACGCCTGCACGAGAGGGGTTCGCAGAAACACAGCAGGTACAATATTCACTGTCCTGTAACGCCAGCTCAGAAACAGACGGTCAGGTCAACATGTATCGCTCATCAATTGTCTTAAGACAGAGGTCATAGAGTGCAGTACAGTAACCGATTCGCAGATAGAAGCCTTTGTGTGTAGCTAAACAGTGTGTAGTCCGCATGGTATAAAAATATAACAATAGTGTTTGTGAAATAAAAAGAAAAGTCGATCACGCGCGGGCAATATCGCGACAAACGAGTACTCCAACGAAGACGTCTTAATTAATTAGTTTAATTAGACATTGTTGTATTATTATTCTTCTTGTCTTATTAATTAGACATTGTAATATTATTACTGTTGTTTAATTACTATCCTTATTATTATTAGCATTGTAGTCTCACTAATATTGAATTGTAACAGTGTATGCATAATTTTTTTTGTAACTGTAATATTATTTTTTTTTTCAGGAAACCCAAGACTAATAGAAAAATTTCTATTCATTTTCAGATGCAAGTTAGTTTAAGTTAACGGTAGAAATAAGTAACTATTTTTCAGATTGTGATGATGGCACAGGCCGAACAGACACAGCATAACATGCAAGACAGCCAGACTTTGGCCCTCATAAAGACGATTACCGACACTTTAGCAAAAGTCGACAACAGTGCAAAATACTCAAATATAAAAGGTAATATAGACTTATTTTCAGGTGACCCACACGCATGTCGTAAGTGGCTTACAGACATTGACAAATATGCAATGTCAATAAATGCAGATGAGTTTGAGAAAGTTAAAATTGCATTTTTTTCGTCTGCTGGTCTGGTCACTGACTTTATGAGAAGGCGATTGGACACGTACCCCAATGAAACGTGGAAAGATCTCAAGGCAGAATTAGTTAGACGGTATTCATTCGTGTCCGACCCACAAATTGCTTGGCATCAGTTAAGGAAGCTAAAGCAAAACAAGAATGAAACTACGCAGATGTTCAGCGATAGACTGCTGAATCTTGCAGAAGAAACATTCATGGGCCAGGAAATCAACCTCCAAGAAAGGGACAATCAGCTGGTAGGTATATTTATTGATGGCCTGACTAATAATACACTAAAGCTAATGTTGTTAAGGAAGGATTACAAGACGCTGAAAGAAGCAATTTCAGCTGCCGTGGCAGAAGAAAATGTTAGAAAACGTTTAGACATTCGATTGGGACAGGCAGAAATACAGGAGGAAACAGAAGAACCTATGGAAGTGGACCAGGTAGACAGAAGGAGACAGCAACAGGGTAGATATATGACTGGAAGACAAAGAGGAACATTACAGGTCACACCTAACGTTAGATGTTTCCGGTGCCAAAATATTGGACACATAGCAAGATTCTGTGAGCAACAGGAAAGGTACGAAAGACCAAGTTCACCAATGGGTCAGTACTCTAATTCTCACCAGACAGGATCTAGATTTAGGGATAACAGAGGTCATGCTTTCTATGGTAACACCCGAACATATACACAAAACGCCAGAGGAGTACACCACCCTATAGTCTACGACAATAGTCGACAAAAACAGAATTATGGTCACAGGGGACCATACCAGGAAAATGGCGGACCTGTCCGGTAGAAGGGACCGTTGCGGATGGGATAGGAAATAGGTCTCACAGGAAGAAAAGGGGAATAGTGCGTGAAAACAGAACAATCAAAAGCATAAGACAACAACAATGCGTGGGCATACAAGAAAGGCAAAACAACCAAGTAGAAAGAAATGGATACAGTGCGGACCCAAGCTCATGTCTATTAAGTATAGGCGGAAAGAAGTATAGATCACTGCTGGACTCCGGAGCTAGTTTAAGCCTCGTAAGGTTTGGAATATATAAGCAGATTAGACACCTAACCAAGTTTGCAAAGACACGCATTCAGTTAACGTCGGTTTCTGGAGAGAATCTAAAAGTAATAGGAATAGCAACGATGAAAGTCACTATTGGCACCAAGGAAATTGAACATAGTTTTTTCATAGTAAAGGGAATGTCACGAAACTTTATCTTGGGGAGGGATTTTTTGCAGAAACACAAGGTCAGAATGTACTTTGATTTACACAAAGTGAAAATTTACGACGAATATGTCGACATGGAAGACGACATACATATAGCATCAGTCATACGGCTACAAAGAACTGTTACCTTACCTCCGAACACAGTCAATATAGCAATAGGAAAACTGAAAAGATCCCCATACTACACGATAGGACAAACAGTGAGAACTCTAGAATTTCCTGACACGGACATAGCAGATGAACCGGGAATATTACTTAAAGAAGGAATAGCTAACATAGAAAGTAGATACCGCTTCCCAGTAATGCTTGTTAACACGGCGGCAAAAACAATAAGAATACCCAGAGGGTTTGTGGTCGGAAGAATACAAGATATACAAGACAACTGTCATGACGAAAACAAACAAGTACATCCCAATAAAAGGAGAGGAGCACAGACAAAATGTCACAACAAGTGGAAAATAGCTGGCCATAATCAAGAAGGGAGGACATACCAGATAGGGAATGGCTGGCAGGGGTCAACAGCCAAGTCGCGAAGTGAGAATAGGGGTCGGTATACCAGAGAACAGCCACAGCACAGACGTAACAATGAGGAAGGGAAAACACAGGGTCTCGCATGTGGTAGGGAAAAACGTGAATACAGTGTGGCAACACTACACGGGAGGCGAATAGATGGCAAACAGAATATACACGCAAAAGGAATCAATAGCGTTGGTACGTGCATGGGGGAAAAAGGACGACAACAGAAAGCAACGCATACCAACATGAACGAAAGGATTATTGAATTAAAGAAGCAAATTATAACGATACCCCAACACAGGAAAATATTGCAAGATTTCATTGTTGAAAATCATGATGTTTTCGCATTGAGTGACATGGAACTCGGCAGGACAGATACGGTGACAATGGAAATTGAAACAACGACGGACACACCTATCCACAAGAAACCATACAGGACACCACTGAAAAATAGGCAAATTGTAGAAAGAGCCATAGAGGATATGTTAGCAGACGGAATAATTGAAAGATCACGATCGGAATGGGCATCACCTATAGTTATAGTCAGAAAGAAAGACGGGACACACCGCTTCTGCTGTGACTACCGAGCCCTCAATACGATTACGAAGACAATATCATACCCGATTCCCCGTATCGATGACATCCTAGGCACTTTGGGGAAGTCCCAGTGGTTCACGACATTGGATGCAAGGTCAGGGTTTTGGTGCATTCCAATGTCGGAAGACGCAAAGAAGAAAGATACCTTCTGCACCCACGTAGGAACGTTTGCATGGAATGTCATGCCATTCGGGCTGAAGGGAAGCCCCGCAACCTACATGGCCCTCATGGATGAGGTGCTAAAAGGCATGCATAAATTTGCGTTGGCTTATATGGACGATATTCTTGTGCACACACCGGGATCCATACAAGACCACTTACAACATGTCAAGATGGTGTTCGACAGACTTCGCCAGCATAACGTAAAACTGAAAATTAGCAAATGCAATTTTCTGAAGCAAGAAACAAGATACTTAGGCTTTGTCATAAACAGGGACGGAGTAAGGCCGGATGAGGAGAAAGTAAAGGCGATAAGACAGATACCACCACCCACCAACGTCCGCCAGGCGCGTGGATTCTTAGGCACATGCGGATATTTTCGTCAACATGTCGTGAACTTCTCTCAGCCAGCAGAACCCCTGATAAATCAAACAAAGAAGTATGCTAGATTCAAATGGACAGACGAATGTCAGCGGGCATTTGAATATCTCAAGACTGCCTTGACGGAAATACCATATTTGGCACACCCGGACCCAGACAGTACAATGATACTGTATACAGACGCATCGGACACGGCAATCGGTGCATGTTTAGTTCAACCATCCTTGCCAAACGAGGAACCCATTTTACCGAACATCCGAGATGAAAAACCGATTGTATTTCTGTCGCATAGGCTCAGTAATACGCAGCAAAAGTGGGCCACAATAGAGAAAGAGGCTTTTGCGATATATTTCGCAGTACAAAAGTTAGACTACTATCTGAGAGGGATCAGCTTCGAAATAAGGACAGATCATCAACCATTAACACATTGGATCAACAAACCGTCGGAACAATCAAAGAAGATGCAGACTTGGGCTCTGAACCTCCAAACCCATGATATCACAGTGACGTATATACAGGGAAAGCAGAATACGTGTGCAGACTTATTGTCAAGAGTCCCTTACGAGTCATCGAATACGCCACCGCAGAAGGAAGATATACCGGAGATAGATGATAGATTTAGACACATAAACATCATAAATTCTAACAGAAGAGGCCAGGAACCATTGGGAGAAATAGAAGAGTATGTGTCAGAAGATAATATACAGTTACACGGAATAAACATCAAAGATGAGCAAGAGAAGGATAAAGAAATCCGGAAGTTGAAACAACAAATCTGGAATGGTCATAAAGAAGCGGCACATTTCAGAATCAATACACATGACAGACTCGTAGAATACATAAATCCAAAAGGAGACGGGGTACCAAAAGTGTACATTCCTAAACAACTGGTTCAACAAGTGTTAAGGAGTTACCATGACGAAAATGGCCACGTAGGAAGAGACAAAACGTTGGAAATTATAAAACGCAGATATTTTTGGCCTACGATAAACAAAGACATAGTATCACATGTGGATGAATGTCTAGTGTGTAAATCTAGAAATCTAAGGGCTATCAAATGTCCCATACAGGAAATGGACACGCCCCAGTACACAATGCAGAAAATCAGTTTGGACATATCAGGACCGTATCCCACAACGTTGGCAGGTAACAAGTATATTCTTCATGTACTGGATATGTTGTCAGGGTGGCCAGAATGTTACACCATCAAACAGGCCACGGCGAAAACGATAATATACAATATGATGAGGGAATTCATCCCGAGACATGGGTGTCCTTCGGTACTGTTGACAGACAATGGAACAGCATTTACAGGCACAGAATTCAAAAAGTTTATACAAGAAATGAGTATAACACACATCAGGACCTCGATATATAGACCGAACAGCAACGGGAAGAATGAAAGGCTACATGCTACATTACACAATATTATGGCCAAAGAGGCACAGGGGAGACCGCAGTTTTGGGATACACACCTGCCGCATGCATTGGAAACGGTGAGGATGAATGCAAATGACACTACAAAGCTATCCCCATTTTACATGTTATATGGAAGAGAGCCGGTTATGCCTATGGATAACATACTTAGACCGCGGAGGAGATATTTGGGGGAGGATCCAACGGAAACCCTTATGCAAGAGAAGCACAGAGCACACAGGCTGGCTCAACAAAACATAAAAAAGGCGACCGGGAGAAGGCAACGTCAGGCAAACAAAGGGACAACACTTCAGGAGTTTAAACCGGGGGATATAGTCTTGTATAAGAAACATGTGACTAACTCAAAGTTCGACCAAAGATGGACACCTGGATTCCAGGTCTTAAAACGGTTGTCGGAAACGACATATAAAATATGGAAACAAGAAGACAACAAAACAATAAAAGCACACGTACAACACCTTCGATCACAAGGAGAACAACGAACAAACCCACCAGCCACGGACACAACAAAAAGATCATCATATTATGTAGTACCACCAGAGAGAAGCGAACAGAGTGAAACAGACACTAGCTCAAGTAGGCCAAGTGGATCGAATATAAGAGGACGGAAGATAACGTCTAAAGCTCTAGTACACGCAGGACCTAAGGAAACAACACAGCAACGACCACCAGTAACAGAAGGGTGTGGGTTTTTCCCAAACACAGAAACAAACATACCAGAAGAGTGAGAAAATAAGGATATAAAGCATGCAGACTCACATGCTACGCGTACAGGAATGATGGAAAAGATAGAGAATAACAAAGAGATTACAGAGGAAATAAAACAGCTACGGAATGAACGCGAGAATTCAGATAGCGAAAGCGATATTCTAAGTATGGAATACGTGCAGAGGTTACAAGACAGAGAAAATAGAGTACGCGAACAGGAACAAGAGGTATGGAGGGCACAAGAACAAGAAGAGGTGGAAGAACAGATAGATATTGAGCAACCAGAGGAAATAGTTCCTCAACAGCAGGAAAAAATGGAGCAACAGATTAGACGGGGCACAAAAAGATATCGGTCATCTTCTGATGAATCATCTGAGTATAATATGCCATTAGCAAAGTTAAGGAAAACGGCACAATCAGAGGTCCGACCAAGATGGAAGAATAAGAAGAGAACTAGACATAGACAATTTCCGGACATAGAGAGGAGAAAGACGAAACAGGAGGGTGTAAGTACAGTACAAGAAAAGTACCAGTTTGACATAGAATCAGAATTCGATTCGTCAAGTGGGGAGGATAGAGTTATGGGCCCCGACGAAATTGGATACAGGTCGGATGAGCTCGAGCATATAACGGACGACGAAGGTCGTAGAATTTATTGGCCGAAAAATGAGAAAAGTGATCCGGGATGTATAAATCAGATAAAGGAGAGTACCAAAATAATTGAACCAAGTGTACATGAGATAAGGAAGGAAATAAAAGGTACCTTAAAAGGAGCCGATCTTAACACCTTGACGACAAGGAAGGTCCGAAAATTGCTGGAAGGAAAGTTTGATACAGACTTATCAAAAAGGCAAAGAGAAGTTCATAATCTTGTGATCGAAATCATGGATGAAGAAACAGATATGGAAGACACAGATAATGAGGATTACAAAGAAGAGTATAGATCGACCAGGAGAAAAAGTCGACAGACAGTTAATGAAGCAGAATATAGCAGTAGACGGAGCTGGTCTTCAGAATCAGTGTCGACGGACTCAGACAGTGTAGTGTCTGAGGAGAGTGACGGTAGTAACAGACACAAAAGCACTTTTAGAAGAGAAGAGAGTAGTACAGGAAGTAAGGAAGAAGGGAGTAAATGTGGAGATAGTAGTAGAGAAAGGGAGTTTCCAATATACAATCTGGAGAAAATAATAGCGGACAATGCAGAAATGTGGATGCGACATGCAGAGTCAATCAGGCAGACTGCATGGAGGGAGGCGGATAAACGATGGAAAGAGAAGCTTGGATGTATAAATCAGATAAATACGAAGGAAATTACCAAAATAGTTGAACCAAGCATGGATGAGTTGAAAAATGTAATAGAAGCCACCATAAAGCGGCCTGATTTTAACTTCTCAAGAAGCATGGTTTGGAGAGTTCTAGAGGGAAAATATCATACAAACTTTCCACAAACAAGAATTGAAATTGATAAGGTTCTGACGAAAATGATAGATGATGCAAACAGGAAAAGGTGGATAGAAAAGGCAGAGCAGGCAAATCGTCATCGAAGTCAGAAGAAAAATAAAGGAAAAAGAAAATAATAGATATTAAGTGAAGTAGTGGGGGAGATGAGGGATAAAAGGTCATGAAAAATGACGAGGATATTATGTGGGAGGAAGAAGAGCCATAAGAAATGGCGAAAGTAAGAGTGAGTAATTGAGATATTGGACGGGGAGTAATAAGGGCCATGGGAGATGGCGAAAACAAGAGAATCACTTGGATAAATAAGTATGGGAAAATTGAGAGTCACGGAGAAGTGACGGAGTATGGAGAAGCCACAGGAAGGATGGCACGGACATATAGAAGATATAGTTCTAGAAGGAACTTATGTAGAAGTGAGAAGCCATGGAGAAAATGGAAAAGAGAGATTTTTGCGGCAGTAGCCGAGTCTTATGAAGGCTTTGGGGAGAAATCATATTTTTTTTTCTCCGTAAAATACACGAAGAGAAGAGAATTGTGTTGAGAACGTTCCAGGGAGGGAACGAAAAACATATAAAAAAAAAAACGTTAAGTGCGGCGTTTGCCAGACTACAAATGTGGGTCTATGGAGGGTAACCCTCACCGAACATATACAGTAGAAATTTAGACATGGGGAGACAGTGTTGTGGAGAAGGAAAGAGGAGATAGCACAAAGAGAAGTTCCAGGGAAGGAACGAAAAACATAAAAACGTTAAGTGCGGTGTTTATCAGACTACACATGTGAGTCTATTGAGGATAACCCTCACAGAACATATATAACAGAAATTCACACACTAGGAGACAGTGTTGTGAAAAAGGAGTTCAAGTGACAGGTCAGCAGCAGAAAAACACGCAAGTAGGTCATAGCGACAACGCGGTTTAAGATAGGTAGACCAAAGAAGTTGAAAATATTTCTGCGTAGTAGACCAAAGACAGAAGTCTAGTTAGTAAAGGGTGGACGGAAGTATGGCAATTCAGTGTTGCCATGATAGTAAATGGCTCACGCCATCATGAACTATGTATATAGGGAGACATGACAGAAGACATGTTTGGCTTTATACGAGAGAAGAGGAAGGCCAGACAGTTCACACCAGGTGTGTGGTGACAGAAGATAATACTATATGAGGGGTTTACTTGTATGACAACAGGAGTGACTGGATGTGTAAAAGGAAATAAACTTTGTATGGACATGTACACAGTTGGCAGAATGTGAGTGAGAAAGACAAGGGTTAAGAACAGTCATAAATGTGACGAGGAATGGTCACTTAAGAAAAGTGACGGGAAAAGAGTTATTCCTCAGTTTTGTTAGGATAATATGTTGTAATGTAAGAAAATAATGACATGTTAAGTGATATGAAAAAAAATGAGGACCACTAAGAAAGTGGAATGTATAACATGTCAAATGTATGTTTTTGAAATCATGTAATATGAGGGGATAGGAGAAAAAGCAAAGATGAGTGGTCATAAATGGGAACGAGATGTTGATGAATGTACGTTCCCAGTACAATTTAATTGAGTTGTGTAAAAGGAAATTGTCCTTTGGCACAGATAAGAATTGGTAATGTGCTGAGCTAGGGTTGTAACAGCACATTGCTAAAGATTTTTTTGTATATAGGACAAGTACAATAATAGTATTGGTACAGTCATGAAAATAAATTTTTTCTCCTACGGATAAATAATTTATTTTTAAGGGAGAAAGGGAGATAATGTGGCAGTTAGAGAACGATTTACAGTCAAAGGGAAGGAATAGGGAGATTTAGAGGTGGGACGGTTCAGATAGAGTACAGGAAGGGGATGCGCGGACAATGTTGCGCATGAGAGAGGTGAACGGTGATTTGGGAAATCACGCTTTTCTCAGGGCAGTCCAGAAGCGTAAGGCAGAGAGGGAAGCCGCATATACGCGGGCAGCCATGATAATGGCAGTATTCAAGTAGTTTATAGGATGAATATTTCATGGACAAGAAGTAGTTGGGTAATGATTAACCCGAATTATTGAACAGTGAGAATTCTTGTCTAGAAGGAGAAACGGTGTGAGTTAGATATTATTCAGATAGGAAAAGGTACGTAGAGTGAACTTTATTTCATATAGACAGTAGTCATGTTCCTCAGTGATAAAAGGGAAATCAACATCCCCGGAGAGGCCCGGTCTACCAATAGATAACCTGAACACTGAGATGATAGATAACAATAGACATAAGAAACTATAAGGAAGAAAGAACAGAACTAGAACACCTGCATGATCACTGATGGTTAAAAGGTCAGAAGGTGTACATTCGATACTGAGCGAGAGAGAGTAAGGAAAGAAAGAACTTACATTGGATATTCTATGCTGGACCAAATGTGGAGGTCAGAGCAGACAGCAATGATCTTCTCATATGTAAAATAAACAGTATTCACATTACCATGGCGTTATCGCATCACGTGCTGTGTGTGTGTGTGACTGTTGTGGTTAAACAGCAAGTTAATGCTAACCACAGAGGTAAGCGAACCTGGGCAGACATTGTCACATAACAGTCTTCATAATACAAAGAATCACGGGCTGTCACAGTATCTATGCTCCTATAAACCCTTTCATTTCCAGCTAGTATTCTCAACAATTAAAAATTGAGCGCTGTCACATCGACGTTTTTTTGTGTCAAAATTTTTTTTTTTTAATATCTGCAATTCCTCCACGAGTTGTTGTGAGAATTTATGTGCCAAAAGTCGAAGAAATAATATCTTCATTGTTCACTATTGCCATAGGAAGTTCAATCAATTCCGGATCAAATCCATCAATTTCGTTCGACAGTTGTCCATCGCCCAAACGCAAGACCCAATCATTGAATTTATTTTGACCTACAGAACGCATGTTTGTAATCAGATCTCTTTGTCTTACATGAAGCAACAATGGGGCATTTTGGACGCACAATTCGATGATATCTGTTATACTGCCTCTGGGAACAACGTTTGTAGTTTGACGAAAGTCACCACCCAATATGAGCACCTCTCCACCGAATGGTCGAATGTCGTTCATAATTTCCCGGAGGAACAGATCGATGATTCGTAAAGAATGCGTAGAAAGAATATATGCCTCGTCAATTATCAGCTATGATGCTTTTTTTTCAATTTCATTGATTTACTTGATGGCACTTTCAAGTTTGATACTGATGTCTCGTTTGCAGAAATGGGTATTTTGAAGCCACTGTGCGCAGTTCGACCGCCTACCAGTAAGTCAGCTGCAATTCCATTTGTAGCAAATGCTTGAACATTTTTGCCTTGTCCTCTTACATAGCAGATACGAGTATTGTACAGGTAAGTTGTGCCGGATCCGCCGGGATTACGAGGAAGAAAAAACGTGACGTCAGTTCTATCATCCTCAATAGCCGCTGTAATGTCTTCAAAAATTGGTAAATGTCTAGGGTTGAGTGTGACAATCAGATGTGCTGCTTTATCAGCTTCATCTGCTGCTTTGAAAACATGCTCAACATTTTTAATTGGACCAGGTTCAGGCAATCCAAAATCAGAACACTTAATGACATGCATTTTGAGCACCATTTCAATGTCCTGAAGTGCTTTCTTCTTGGCAATAAATCCGTCAAAGTGTCGAATATAATTTTCTATCATAAACTCCTTAAACATTTCAAAAAGCGTTGATGGTTCTTTTGGCGACTTGAAGATACAGATGAATTCAAATGTTTGTCACAATTTGCGTGGCATGTTACAGCCTGAAGCTTTGCGTAAGCACCGTTCCCATTCTTCGTCATTTTCAATGAGATTTCTTGCGATAGCAGCATCTTTAAATGATTCTTGAACCACTCCATCAACGGTTCCCAGGTCTGCAAAACTCTGAGCTCCACGCACATGCTGCGATAGCATTCTCACGTAACATCTTTGTTGATCTTCTTGGCTGACCGCGGACATGAGCGAAACCACTTTATCTTCCCCTTTTCGCCTGATCTTCCAAATAATGAGCCTTTTGTCAAATACATAGTGTGATAAAGCCATAAAAACACCCCAGAGCCCCCCCCCCCCCTTTCAAGTTCATGTCATATTTATGTGTTAAACGCCCATATATCTTCGATGTGCGCGCTCCAACGAGTACGCCAGCCCACGTGACTACGCGAGGGCCACAATAAAGCCCCAGCCCAAGTGACTGCGCGAGCCCTCATCGCTGGCGTGTGAAGTCTGACGCAGGAGAAGCGGTCAGTTTGATGAGATTCGCAGTAGAGGCACTATGTGAGACAATCAGAGTAAGAAACCAGAGTCGATCTGAAGATGCCTTGAACACGTTAGCAATTGAGCACTGGCTGGGTGTTTTGTTTCGTTTGGTTTACTTTATAACGTTTGCTGTATGTGCTTGTTGTCGCTGATAGGGTTGTGTGAATAAATACAGCCCCTGCCTTAGAATCAAGAGTTTTATTGTTGTTCGGGTGGGCGAGAGATGATGATGTTGTTGTGATATGTGATCACTTTCTTGCACACTCGCACCGACCCAAATTTCTGCACATACATAACGATCGATCTTATCAGCATAATCAATTTTGTCTTCGTCCGATGGAATAAACAGCATGTGAGCATGAGGTAGTCAACGTTTCTAGAATTCAATGGTGTAGACAAAAGCCTTAACTTGTCCAAACACTCTACTCTGTGTGATGTCTTCAATGAGAGATTTGATCTTGACACTAAAAAGATGAGCTACTAAATCAGGTCTATCGCTGGGTTGCTATCCAGAAAACAGATTATCTCGAATTTCAGGCCAATTAAGATTGCAAGTCATCGTTATGAAAAGATCTAGTTTTCCTAACTTGGCTACACTAGCCATGGCATCATGATACTTTTCTCGCATGTTTTTGGGCGATCCTTGAAAGGATGATGGCAAAATCACGGAGCGTCCAACTGTTGTGCCTTGTCTGGTCGCAACATCGTTTAAAGAACGATAAGTCCACGATATTGCTCGACATGAAAATGTCCTTGTTGATTGCGCACAAAATTCAAATTTTTTTATCCTCAACTTGCAAAAGAGAATCTACTGCCCACTGTTTAAATAGCTTTCCACCATGCAGAATTGGATTAAAGCGACCCACTCTGAGAGCTATTTGTGCAACTTGCCATTGAAGAATTGTGATTTGAGTACTCTTTCTTCCAGGACGATTGTCGAGATTAATCTGCATTTTTGTTTGCCAGCCTGCTTTGCCAAATGGATAGAATAAGACATAAATCACGGGATCTAGGTGTGGACTCATAATATTGAGATTAATGAGTTGATGCTGATGATCCCGTACATACACACGGACATCACGTTATACAGGAGGCTCACCATCAGCTGATCGAAATATCATTGCCACTTCATCAATAGCCGGCAGATTGTTTCGTCTTCTATCAGAACTGCGGTCACGGCGAAAAGTCATACTGACGATAGGAATTGTTCGCTCTTCTGCTGCTGTTCGCTGTTCCACTTCAGTTTCCACTTTGCCCAACATACGATAAGCATGAGCGTAAACATTATTTTGCCTGATCAAAGTATAAGGATTATGCACGATATCGATGTTGAATCGTTGATTTGCTTGATGGTTCATGTGCTCCACATTTGCTAATCCAGAGTCTATGACACATAGCTGAGCATAATGACGTGTTTCTCCATTTTCAGGATGCATGTGTCCAGTACGATGATAGATCTGTCCATGCACTCTGAGCACTTATGGTTCACGTCCAACGAAACGATCAATTTGGGCACCCATGGATGCAAAGGCCAAGACAGTTATAGGAACGGATATTTTCCTTAAAATGCCCATGTTGTGGATGCGCTGGGCTGCTCAATAGATCCTTGAGATAAGGAGGAAAGTAGCATCTCCTTCTTGCTCCAAAAGAATTGTACCTTTACGACAGCCATAATTGGGTGTTATCGGTTGATAGTTCCAATCGAAAATTGAGAGAATGACAGAACTGACATTCGTGATCCATTGGACAGCAATTGTGTACAGCAACTGCATTATCATAAAAGGCATCATGATCTGGAGTTGTTGGACTACGTGCAGCTCTTGATCGCCTCACTTGTTGTGCAACAGCTGTACTACGTTCTGTTTTTTCTTCCGCAGTCTCATTTACTCGTTACGATGCACTAAAATGACCAATACGCAAAGATTCTGCAGCGCGTTGAGATTTATGCTCTTCCGCAGACTAATTTGTTGGTTGTGACTGACGCTGTGTTCGTCTTTGTGTTGCTGCATTTTGTTTTCGTATTGCTGCTTCTTCTATAGTCTCGCTTGCTCGTTGTGACTGACGTTGTGTTTGCTTTTGTGCTGTTTCATGTTGTCGTCGCATTGCTGCTTCTTCTATAGTCTCGCCTGTTCGCTGCGATTGACGCCACCGTCTTTTCATGTTAGTAGCTCTAGAGTGGGCACCCATCTTATCATCTTGATCATTATGTGTCAAACCGTTCAAATAAAATTCACTTTGGTATGTTATTGGCTCATGCACACCAATTTTTACGCACTTTTTCTATGTCGAGCGCTAATAATTTCGTGACAGAAAGAAAGAAAAAAAAAACAACCAAAGTATTTGTTTTATATAACACCAACGCCACGCAAGTTGCACACCGTGCGTTGCGCACTTTTTTTTCTGGCGCGAGTTACAATTTTGAGTAAGACTGACCGACGTAACATACAATGGTAATTATGTTAGTTAGGATGGGATTGGGATATCTGGGCGCGAATAACATTGCAAAGATGATGCATCTCATTTGTAAAGCGTATAATTTTTTTAGTTTTTATTTATTTGATGACGAGAAATATTATGTTCAACCTCTGATGGGTTATAATTAGTATTTATTTTGTTTTCAATGACCTTCATTTCTTACAAGTCAAATGTATTATAAGAGGCGAAACAGCATTTTGTAAAATACGACACAAATAAAATTGTTTCACTGTGGTATCAACACCAATTTTGACATACAGGTTCTGAAAAAAAGTATTAACACACTTACACACTCACGCACAGATCAGTTTTACAAAATAATTGAAAGCCTAAACAAAACAATACTGCAAGCGGCCACTGAGTTTTTTAGCTGAGAGACAAGACAGAATTACAAACGATGTTGAACTGAAGAACTACAAAAGCTTGATGATGAAATAAACACTGATAAGAAAAATAAAAAGATCACGTAGATAAACCCAAAGTTGCAGCATAAAGATACTTCGAGATGACAGAACAGATAAATATAGAATACATGAACTGAAACGTAATATCAGCCCAGTTATCAATGTCTGAAAGTCTGCAACAGCTACTACGTTCATTGCTTCTAAGGTACTGTGTTGTTCTAACTTGGATAAGTTGATTCTCGACTTAAATGATTTAGAAAGTAGCCCATATTCATTACGGCCTGCATACAAGCAGATTATTTGTTTTACTGGGACTAGAGGAATAATCTTCCTGGCTATACAAACTCCCCGCCAGAAAGTCACAGTTAATAAAATAAATAGACGTCAACATTAATACCACAGACTTACGTACCGGAAAGATTGGATTTTAAGTCCCTCTAGAGCAGGGATTCCCAGGCTGAGATACGACTACCACAAGAGAATACGCCAAGCATCTCACAGGGTTGCGCACGATATTTGGTAAATAACTACAATGTAGGCCAAACGTCTGGAAATGTAGGCAGTTTTCCTTACATCAGTTTTTTCTCTCTTGTAATTTGCATAATCATTTTTTCCAGTTCCAAAATGGATTCAGCATTAGCAGTAGATGAACGCACACAGATTGCTCTCATGTACACAAGACAGGGATCCTCACAATGAGAAGTAGCAGCCGACTTATCTATGAATTTAGACTTTTGGGCAACACTGTATATAATCCAACTGAAATATTCCAAACGAAATAGTGTTTGTGAGAAACAAAGCTGTGGAATAAAGAGACAACGACAAGTTCTTAATCTAATCCGAAGCAAGAATAAAAAGCTGAAGTCTAAGTTGATATGGGGTTGACTCTTTTAGAAAATGTACCAAAAATAAAACTGTTGAGTGACAAGACAAAGAATCAAGGGGTATAACTAATTCGTTTGAATATATTGTGATCTTCCTCTTCAGGTGCCTGATATGGAACAGACATTGGCGATCATTGTTTAAACGTTCTTTAGTTTTCCGTGTTTAGAGCAAAATGACATTAAATAAGATGGAGTTTGTTGCACATGTTAAAGTAGTTAACACTTATATGCTCTTCCACTTTCAATGATAATCGTAGTCGATGATCGTTGATGAAGTTGCAGATGTGCCCACCAATGTTACATCGGCGTCTGAAAGCGCACTACGACAATCTTACAAACACATTTTCTTACTTGGTCGATCCTCCTCTACCCTGGGGCCGGAGTGGCTAAGAGGTATGGCGTTCGCCTCTAAGTCTTAAGGTACCGGGTTCGGTTCCCTATACGGGGAATATTGTTGATGGAATTTGTTCATAACCACTGGGAACTAATAATGTCCTTCCCCCCCCCCCCCCCCCCCCCCTGATCCCCTGCCATAGTGAGATCACGTGACTAGCCTTCTCGGATCTGGGTGAAAAAATAGGACTTCCGGTCTGCAAGTTGCGCGCGTTAAAAATTCTTCGGCAGTTGAAATTGTAAAGAGTTTGCCATACGACCACTGCCCTGGCAACATTTACATTGGCATCCTTGCCGCCGGTGCTTAAGAGTTCGTGAGATGTGCTGAGATCCTCCTTGAGATCTAAAGGGAGGAGATATGAGCAATGATGGAGTTTACCGTTTGCAATGAAAATTGTTCTTAAAACCAAACATACATCTTCTACCTTGAGGTGTAGAGGTTAGCCAGAGAGAGCGACAAGTTATCCTGCAAGCTGTATTTATTTGGTCTGGTTCCAGGCCAGGCCTTGGTCCTTCAGGGATTGTCAAATGTTGTCCTGCCATCGAACTCTGGGTCGTCCTGGAGATCTCGGTCCCTAGCTATTGGTTTCCCATATGTGTGGGGGTAGACGTTCTTCTACAATTCTGCAGACGTCGCCAAACCGTCGTAATTGGGACTGCTTCACTCGGGTCTGAACAAACTATATTACAAAACATCCCATAAAATGATTCTACGACCAGCGCTATTGTAAATAAGCACAGTCATAAATATGACAAAGGAAGAGAAACAGCGGCTACAGAAAACCTCTTTCGTAATGAAGTTTTTGTTTTTGGATGTACGACAACTTTATTTAGTGACTTTCGTAACTTACTGGTGGGTTATCTAAATACCAAGAGATGTTTAACCCGCCAGCTAAAAGGTTCATTGCTTCTAAGGTACTGTGTTGTTCTAACTTGGATAAGTTGATTCTCGATTTAAGGGGAGGTTAAACCCCCAAAATGAAAAACACAGAATTATAAGATAATTGCTATATCTGGTCATTTATATAAGCAAAATGACTGAACAAAGTACAAAACATTGAGGTATATACTAAAAACTTGCTGTCCATGGAGGAAAAACTGTAGAAAAAAGGCAAATTTTAGCATTTTGGGGTATTTTCTTGCCCAAGATTTCTCAAATGTGAGTACAACTTGAGTTTTGACATTTGGCATTTTCAATTGTTAATATATGATAGTGATTTTATACTAAAATAATTTTGATTGGTTTGATATCTGAGTTTTTCTGGATTTTAACAAACCAATCGAAAAACAGTTGAAATTTTTAAGGGGGGTATCTTAGCTATTTCTTAACAGTTTTGTAGTTTTTAACACATATCCTTTATTTTAGTTTATTTTTATGAGCACGTTGTGTACAGCATGTGGCGCAAATTTCACTGCTGTATCACTAATAGTTTTTGGAAAATCATGGCCTACGTGCCCACATTTGTGTGAAAAATGTGGTTTTGAGAAAAGTAAGAAAAAAGGAAGAATTACACTTTTACACAAAATATGCTCCCCTCAGTATCCTCCTGCTATGTAGGAATCATCTCTGGTATTTTCCTTTATTGATTTCAAGGGCTGTTTCATACTTCGCAGATTACATTTCATTAAATTCTTCATTTCAGCAGACTGTATGCGCTTTTCGTCAGTTTCCGAAAAATACATTCTTGCTATGGTAGACACATGTACTATGTGGGGGAAGCGATTGCTCTACCCTCAGCAGACTCAGTTCATGTAGGAGAGGCTTTGCTCTCAATATTCACAAGATTAGGATTTCTTTATCAGATATTAACTTACAATGGTTCACTGTTTAGAGGGAAACGGATGGAGGAAATTTTTAGAAATTTTTCAAAATATACTCGTCCACACATCTTATCATTTACAACCCAATGGACAAGTGGAAAGATATAACGGGACTCTAGTTACAAATTTACGGAAGCTTGCACAGGAGAAACCAGAATCCTCGTATTAGTTCTTACCTGCAGCTTTATTTGCGTACAAGGAGGTACCCCACCACTCTTCTGGAATACCTCCAGCCATTTTATTATTTGGACGACCCATCAAAGGACCCCTTGGTTAATAAAAATTAGTCAGTCAAAATTATTTTTACACATGAAACGATGTTTAAAAAAGTTTAATTCTGGTTGCTTCAGGGAAATGAATACCGACAATTTTTTTTAAATTCATGCAATAGAAGCAAAGATATACCAACTTGTATATTTTGCATATATAATTAGGTAAAAATACACTTACCTGACATACTTTAACAATTTATATAAAATCATCAACAAAGGTTTTAATGAAAATAAACATACAGAAATGTGGGCAAATGAATGTACTTTATAGTGCAATATATATCTAAAATTTGATATTTTCAATGACATTCTTCTTTGAGTAGGCTATAAAGCATAGATAAAGGTATCTTTGTACCTCAATACATCTGTCCATGAACATTGATAGTATTATGATAAACATGTGTGACGAAATCAGACGTACACTTTTATAACTCTCATCCACTCCTGTAATATCGCTTATGTTCTTTATTTCTCACATTCATCATCCTGTTATTTGGCATATTTATTGCCCTTGCATACTTTTACTGTGACCATTCCTCAGACTTATTTACGTTCCGCAAGGTGAACTGGAGTATTATCGTAACAATACCCAGTCATTATCACCAGTCAGCGATAAAACGTATATCTCTGTGAGTCGCCTCGTCAACCTTTGATGGCGATGATCCTCTATTGACACAGGCTGGTCGTGCACGATCGGTTCTAAGAAAGCCAATATTGTCCGTCTGAGAATTCAGATTATCGCATCCGCTGGCCCCTGCACGTATCTTTATTACAGATAAATCTGCCTGGCGAGTCAATATTAGCAGGAAAGCATCTGGACAGGTAACCAGTGCACAGGTTTGCTTTGTAAGGTTTCACAAGATGCCACCGGAAATATTACCGCATGATTTGATAGAGGTCACGCGTTGGAATATTAAATTTAATATTTTAAACACGTGGAGGATTTTTTGAATTAAACACCCGATCCACATAGTCTAAAGAGATTCCATTGGTTTGAAGTGAGCTCCGAAATATGCATTGAATTTCATTGGAAAACGTGGCCGAAAAACCATCTGTAATCTGAACTGGACACTGGAAATATAATCTAGCGAAAGCAGAGACACAGAAGAGAGACTGCAGCGCACGTCATATGAGCGACTCCGAGAAGCCAGTGAGACATCGGACTTATAATTTCTATATTATAAGTGACGGATCGCAGTATTTGGGAAACTTAAAACCTTAAAAAGTAAGCCAGCCTTTATAAATACAGAGACTTAAAATCTTAAGGGACCAGGACATTAAATACCGAGACTGGAAACCTAGGAATTGGATCACCCATCATAAAAGAAAAGCTTTACTAGAACAAGTGTTTCGCAGATTCATCCGTCACACAAGGGATTCAATATTTCCAGACCAAGTGGTTGGAGAGCATATAACCTAAATTGCTCGTGTCCATCCTACCCTGCGCGAGGAGATTGTGTATTTCCAAAATTTAGGGTAAGTGTATCAATTATTTTACAAATGTAAATTTGACATGTTTTCTTGCTAAGTGGTTATATATGAGGCTGGCAACATCAACATGTGAAACTGGTATATTCATAAACCACTACAGCAAGCGCTGGTGATTTCTTCTGGCTAGTCGCGCGGAAAACCGACAGCAGAGGTGACCCCAGACTCAGTGATGTGTGATGAATACATCACATTTCCCTAAAGTGTAAATATTTTGTGAGACATTTGCACTTTGTTAATTTTAACTCAGGCAACTCATTATTCGCGCTGTCCAGACACATTTTCCCAGTTAATACCCAGGGGAATATGGTGAATTTTATTCATCTTCCCTGAGTTACACTGTGTACTCAGGAATATAATTCTTCTGAGAGATTAATACTGGTTTGGGGACAGCGAGAATGCGCCTGTTAATTGGCAGCTTACAAATGTACTAGCAGAGGCATTTGTTTTCTATTTTGTCTAAAAAAGTTCGTGGTACAAGACCATTTGTGGTTACAAGCTATCAGACGGTTCGAAATACTGATGTTACTATGCCACTTGTGTGAGAAACGTACACTCATCACCAAGAAGTGACGAAAACCACGGCGACAGGAGTCACCTAGAGTTAAGTTTTCTTGTAAAAACGCGAAAGCAATGGACTTTGATAAATCCTCACCTACGTCTCCGTGATGAAAACTTGCATTTACAGCAAAATTCATCATTCCTTCCTTATTTTACCTGTTAAAGACTAATTTATTATTAAATTTGTTACATGATGTTTTAAAACTAAATAATCATAGTCGACTCAGTTTGTATGTTTATGAAAGCGAACGTTTGAGTAAGATTCTTTCAAACAAACATCAATATATACATAAATATATTAATCTCTAAACAGAGCTATACAACTGTAAGAGGAAATGCGCTGAATTAACTCAGCTGGGGCCTTGAACGGGCTAAAAACCATCGCCTAAATCCTTTACAAAAGGCGACGGACAGATATAAATTAACCATTGCTCAGCCCTATGCTGCATGGTTCTTGACTTCTGAATTATCTTGTGAAAACTTCCTTGGGATAGAAGCGCCTTTACATTTCTATCTACATCTCTGCCAAGAGTAATCTTGTGCGAAGGTAAACAACTTTGACAACCCATTTAGATACTCTTGAGTTTTGGTCATTGTCGGATCACTACTGCAAAGCAGGGGAGGCAAACCGTGACAACATGTTTAAAAAATCTCTTATATTAAAAATGTTGTTATGTATCAAATAATGTTTTCTTTATGACGTCATTAATTAACCTTAGTCCTATTCATGCGTTCCATAGTTAAATAAATTGTCCATTAAATGACCAAGAATATAGTCAACATTACGGCATCATGGACACCCAAAAATAAATACCCCCACATTACAAATATTCTTAATGAAAGTTTGTAACAAGTTGAACAATCGCGCCACGTTTTCGGGAAAATACGGAAACGGCACACTTTGCACTGTGGCAGCTAAACTCAACACTCTCTTAAAGAACACGTATGCCTTTCTCTTCATTATTTTCATGGTGCGTTGTTGACTTTGTTAGAAATATTAACACTGGCTTTTCGATAAAACTACAGAAACAGTACTCATTACCCTGTACTTGAGGGAACGTTATACTCAGACAATTCGTACAAGGGGACTAATATAAGGTGGTACATGAGGCTGGCAACATCATCATGTCAAACTAATTACAATAGAACTGACCACTACAAAAGTCACGTGACTGTTTGGTACAGACTTCCTACAAGGGTACCAGCTGTAGTGGTGGTTCCATGCTCCACAAGGAACACAACAGAAAAAACGATGATAATACAGAGGTCAACGGTCAAGTTTATTCGGATTTCTCTAGAAGTAACCGGTCAAGACATGGTCAGTTTGATATATTTGTATCACATTAAAAGAGCCACCAAATACCTTGTCATGTTTTTGTTTTAAACTTTTACAGTCTGTTAATACAAAAGATCACCCGTGTGTTACCGGAGCCCGAAAGGGGAGCAAAGAATAGTAACACTGTACCCTATCAGGCATGTCATAAAAAGCGACTAAGGAGGGTTGGGCTTGGGGCTGGTTACCCCATCCCGTAAAAAACGTTTTACCACAAAAACTTCAAAAAACATGGACAAGTCAAATAAAGAATATAAATCAACTCAGCCGCCCAAGACAGAAGAAGGTCCTCTGGAAAGGAGACGCATGAAGCAACCTAGAGAAAGCCGAAAGGAGTCTGGGTTGCCGACTAACCTTTTTCCGTCTAGGAAAATCTCCAGGATTGGCACCTGGAATGTTTACACTCTATGTGAACAAGGGAAAACTGCACAGGTAACAGCAGAAATAACAAATTACAGCATTGATATCCTGGGCCTCTGCGAGACACAGTGGAAAGGCATAGAGAAAAGAAGATTGATCACAGGAGAAATGGTGTTGTCCTCAGGACATGAGGAGGAAAGAGCCCACCACAGTGAAGGGGTGGCTCTAATGCTGTCCAAGGAAGTACAGAAGGCACTTATAGAATGGGAAGCAATGGGACCCCGAATTATAACAGCAAGGTTTAAATCAGCTAAAAAGAAAGTAAATATAAACATCAGTCAGTGTTATGCACCAACAAACGACAAAGAAGAATCTGTGAAAGAAGACTTTTACACAAGACTACAAAGTTTCTTGGACAATAAGAAAAGAAAGGACATCACAATTTTGGTGCGAAAATAGGAACAGATAACACTGGCTTTGACTAAATCATGGGAAAGCATGGATTAGGTATGATGAACGAAAATGGGGAACTATTAGCAAACTTCTGTGCTTCAAATCAACTAGTTATAGGAGGAAGCATATTTCCACATAAAAGAATACATAAAGCAAAATGGATATCACCAGACCACAGAACTGAGAATTAGATTGATCACATATGCATAAGCAAGAAGTTTTGGTCATCATTGCATGATGTGAAAGTATGTAGAGGAGCAGATGTTGTATCAGACCACCATCTTCTGTTGACTAAAACTCAAGAAATTTACAACAGCATATGGCTATAGACAACAGTATAATGTGGGATATCTAAGAAATCAGGAAATATGAGAAAAAAATTTCAATCACAGTATCCAACAAATACCAAGTACTCCAACAGCTGAAAGATGAAACAGATACGGAATACCACTGGCAACAAGTAAAACATGTATGAAACGAGACATGCGAAGTAGTACTGAGAAAAAGAGAACATCAGCACAAAGCATGGATAACAACAGAAACCATTAGTAAGGTAGAAGACAGGAAAAACAAGAAAGCAGATTTAAACAAAAGCAAAACCAGAAGCTCCAAAGCCAAGGCTCATGAAGTGTTCATAGAAGCAAACAAAGAAGTAAAAAGAAACATCAAAAGAGACAAGATGAAATATATTGATGATTTGGCAAGGGAAGCAGAGGCAGCTGCAGCCAAAGGAAATATGAGGGATATGTACAACAACACAAAGAAGCTAACGGGGAAATATAAGCAAGCAAATGGCCTAATAAAAGATAAGAATGGAAAATTGCTTAGTAATATACAAGAACAAATGCAGAGATGGAGTGAACATTTTGAGAAACTTCTCAATAGACCATCTCCAACTAATCCCCCATACATCCAGCCAGCAGAAGAGGAGTTACAAATCAGCTGTAAATGACCAAGTAGAGAGGAAATAAAGAAAGCCATTAAGCTTCTGAAAGATGGAAAAGCAGCTGGTCTAGATTGCATTCCAGCAGAGGCCATCAAAACAGATATTGATACCTCCACAGAGATATTATACAAACTACTTGACAAAGTCTGGGAGAGAGAGGAAATACCAGCAGAATGGAAGGAAGGATATCTGGTCAAGGGAAATTTACAAGAGTGCACAAATTATAGAGGAATAATGTTACTATCAGTGCCAGCAAAAGTATTAAACAGAATCATCCTGGAGAGATTAAAAGAGTCCATAGACAAGCAACTGAGAGATGAACAAGCAGGTTTTCGACAAAATAGATTCTGTACAGACCAGATAGCCACATTGAGAATAATAGTTGAACAAAGTCTGGAATGGAATTCACTGCTATACATCGGATTCGTGGACTATGAAAAGGCATTTGACAGTGTAGACAGAGAATCGCTTTGGAAATTGATGAGGCATTGTGGAGTTCCCATGAAAATCATTAACTTAATAAAGAAGACCTATGAAGGTATGACATGTAGAGTTCTTCATGACGGACAACTTACAGAACCGTTTAGGACTAACTAGAACGGGAGTGAGACAGGGATGCCTCTTGTCTCCATTTCTTTTCTTACTAGCAATGGATTGGGTTATGAAAACATCGACATCACACAATAGAAATGGAATCCAGTGGAATCTGACTAAACAGCTTGATGATCTGGATTTTGCAGATGACTTGGCTCTTCTGTCCCATAACCATAATCAGATGCAAGAGAAAATTCTCGATGAGAGGTCACAACAAATGGGCCTGAAAATACACAGGGAAAAAGACAAAGATTATGAGAATAAATGCAAGAAATGATAACAAGGTAGAACTTGAAGAAACACCACTAAAAGATGTAGAATCGTACACATATCTTGAAGGTAATATTGACAAAGTTGAAGGGACAGACAGTGATATCAAAATAAGAATACAAAAAGCAAGAGGAGCTTTCATTGCATTGGGAAACATATGGAGAACTAGAAAAATCAAGTCCAACACGAAAATAAGAATCTTCAACTCAAATGTCAAGTCAGTCCTATTGTATGACTCTGAGACATGGAGAACAACAAAAACAACAACCAAAAAGCTACAGACTTTTATAAACGGGTGCGTGCGTAGAATAGAAGGTATGAAATGGTTTGACAAAGTCACAAATGTAGCATTGATGACAAGAACCAGACAAATGCCAAAAACAAGAGTTGAGAAGAAGACGCTGGCGATGGATAGGACACACATTGAGAGAACCTGTTGATAGCATTACAAGGCAGTCCTTGTTCTGGAATCCACAGGGAAAGAGAGGCAGAGGTAGACCAAAAAACACATGGAGAAGAGAACTGGATACAGAGGTGAAAATGATGAGGAAAACATGGAAAGAACTTGAGCGGATGGCACAGGACAGGAAGACTTGGCATGTGTTTGTTGAAGGCCTATGCTACTTGGGGAGCTAAAGGGTTATGAATTGAGTATTAAAGATAGAGGGCTGAACTTTCCAAATATACAAAACAAAAACATCACAGGTAGCAATTAAAATGTACGAGTTTTCATTTCACGCATCAGATTAGAGCCAAACAATACCAGCTTTTCTGTTATCTTGGGACGCCTCCAGATTTCTGTTATTTTAGCTTTTGTCACGATAATCAACAAAACACAGGGACTATCATTTGATCGTGCAGGTGTTTACTGTAACAGGGTAGACTATTAAGTAGCTACAACTGTTAGCCTTATAGTAAAGTATTTTATGAATGACTAGTTAGATAAATAAACTACTAGTCAAGAATCAATGACATCATCAGTCATGACACACATGAACCCATGATGTCATCAAACCTTGTGTGGCCTACATACAAGTCAGACCGGAAAACATTTAGATTAGAGAGAACTTTAAACAATGGTTGGTCATCATCACATAGAAACAATAATTTTAGACTAGAGGATTCGTAGATGGTTAGGTTAAAGATTATTTCAACGGTCCACTAGCCCCCAAGACCAATCATTTGAAGGTTTCCGGTCTTAACTCCAATAAGAAATACTTCCTCTGGCGAGCCATAGCACCAGACCAGTATAAAGACTGATGCATCTTAGTAACCAGTCAGAGCTTGAGACAGTTATCTCAAAGCTAGAGTCAGATCATCATAGGGTGTTCTTTAGTTTAGGTTTGGAGCAACCTGGCGCTACGACTACTATTGAACAAAAGCCCTTGACTCCTACGTTTTATCTAGAGATCTCCTACCGACCAGGAAGGTTAGTGAACCAGCGCTAACCCCTGCCACGATTATGTGAGTGGTTCATTCCACTTGAAGTAAGTTCGAACTAGTTTTGATTGAAGTCTCGAATCGTATTTTATTTCGCTAGGATTTCTACAGATCATAAAACGACTAGAGTATTAAGGAGCCGTAAGCCTTTCGCCTTGGAGGCTAAAGCTGGCAGTTTTCATTTCCTTTCCCCACCAGAAATATATCTCGAGCTGCCACTGTTTGTTTGAAATACGAAACGAAAATAAAGAACATCTTTTATAACCATTTGGACTTATCAAATGCTCTGCACCATTGAAAGTTTCCATTGACTGTTCAAGTTGCTAATTACTTACTACCCTTTGAAGAATCAATTTAGAATCCATCAAGGCACTTATGAGATCTACCAATTACCTGGGTTGTTCTTCCCTTCTGGAATTACTAACTCTGGTGATTAACCAGTATTTACCAGAAGAAACACAATAAGAAAAGTCCTGGGATTATTTCCCTTATATCAAGTAAAATACCGAATTACATCCCTTCAACAAAAATCCACTATCACGATCTACTCTCCCGGCTACATAGTTTGACTTTTGGTGCCGTTCCCGTCTACTCCTCTACTTCACCCGGTCACATAGTCTTGACTTTTGGTGCCCGTGACCTTTCACACACTAGAGATTGTCATTTTTGGTGAGGTACAGCTTATACATGATGGATCCAAATATGCAACAGCAGTTTGAAAATCAAGTACAATTGCTCCAACAACAAAATCTGTTATTACAACAGCAGATACATGACATGCAACAACAGCATGCGTTGAGTCAACCATTGCCAGATAAAGCTGAAGTTCCTAATAGTTCTCTACAAGCTATTGCTACCACCCTTAACTTGGTTACACAGAGTGCAAATCTGCACAACATCAATAACATTTTTAAGCCTTTTTGTGGCGATCCGTCCACTTTTCGGCAGTGGGTACGTGTAGTGAAATTGACAGAGATACAACGGTGAAATTCCTCCCAAGGATAACATTTAAGGATAAAAACATAATGCGTAGGCTGCTGATGTACATGATCGCCTAGACCGCGGGTCATCACCCTCCATAAATTTGACTTGCTAGACCGGAGGGGAACGGAGGATCAAAAAGGAAAAAAATATGACTGGAAAGGCTAAAGAGACGCAATTGGGGGGGGGGGAAATGGATGAAAGTAAAAAAATTCAAGTCCCCCAAATTGACACGAGGTACGGAATTGGACGTTTTGCGATACCAAGCGCTTGATTTGAATTTGAGCGGAAGAACGCAGATGTCTGAAAAAAATTACAAAAATTAAAAAGTAAATTTTTCTTAATATTAATGTTAGGAATATAAAAATTAGCTGGCCAGATGGCCTATTCTGAGCAGTGAACGAATATGGTCTTAATTTTACAGACGGATAGATAATATTGAAAATAATGACAAAAGACAGTGTAGTTTACATCAGCCACAGACTGCATTGAATCTAACATATCGTTATTTGCACACAAAAACACGACCTTGGACACAGATGTTCAAATTTACTTAGCATAGAAGTGAAGGGACATTGGTGGTAGCTGTGTCTAAATATAACATTTTACAACAAAAATTTGAAGGGGAGAGAACGGTTGGGTCAAAATTCGAGCACAATTTTGTAGAAACACAAGTAGAGACGGACAGACTAACAGATAACCATCCATACGTGACTGAAGCTTGACTGAAATGACTTTAGTGAGGAAATTTGAAATTAAAAATAAACCTCGGCGGTGATTGGCCACAGACAATCATATTATTAGCGCTTAGGGCGCATTTGGGGTCATTCTTCAATAATTGTTCAGTGTTAGACACAGATTTTAAAGTGTGGTGTTTTCCCATATGAAAGACAGTGAGTTAAATTTAGGGACGCCATCCTATAGCCAGCAGCTCAGCTGAGTTTTGCTAGCACTTCTGTGTTAATTATTCATAATCTGGTAAGATTGAAATTATTTCTTTATATATTTTGAATATTGTTTCATGTTCGAGTGATTTGATACTGCCATATCATAATCTAGCCTTACAAACAAGTAGGGATTTTGCTCTAGACCCCCCGCCCAAGTCAGGGTCTAGGGACTAACAATGTACCTAAACACCAGCAAGGATTATGCAAGACAGAGCAAGAGTTGAGAATAAGGAAACATATTACCTATCCTCTTTTAGGGTAGAAAACTAATAATTAATTTTCAGAATCTATAGTCTGGGAGGATCTATCGGATGTAAACCCACCATGGTAACTGTGCTGTTTGGTCAGAGAGATCTGACCTGTCTGTATAATGTGGTTGTTGTGTCAGTGTGGTGTCCAGACGTGGGTAGAGAATAGATTTTGACACATGGCCCATACTTTGATTGCAGAGCTGCGAGTTTCTGTCGTCCACGAAGAAGTATCTATTCGGGTGGTGATTTACACAAGTGTATCTGTGCAGTCCTTGTGACAGAGACCACCATTATTGCCCGCCAGCACGGAGAGGTGGGACCACCTGATTTCAGCACCAGAGCTACAAATACCAGATGAGTGAGCCTCTGGTCTGCTGGATATTCACCAACCCCATTTAGTTGCAGATACCCCATAAAAATTCCCACCATTTTCTGGACACTGTGTAGTCAATATAGACAGGTGTGATGAGACCACCCCAACAGCACAGACAATAAATATCCTCCTTAGTAGCTGACTACCAGAACATTTTAATAAAACTAACTATTCTAGTACTTAAATATGTACACTTTGCATTTATTATGTAACATTCCATGCATAATTTTCATAAATTTTAAATCCTTCTTTTAAAACAAGTTCTGGTCAAAATAAAACTTGATCCAGAACAAATAAATGTAATATAATTATATCAAAAACTTTACACACGTGAGTTAGTTCAGTGTATTGTAACACTTGTTAATCTTATTAGTCTTGTTAAATATCTATGGGTATATTTATAACTATCACACCACAGTACACATCATTACCCTAGACACTTTACGTAGCTACATTCATAAAAAAAAAAATTAAGTGTGAGGTCGTAGTGGTAGCAAGAAAGGCCTTCTGACAATTCTCAATTACATTTTATCTCAGGAGCCTTCACAGCTGGCCTCATACAATTTACATGTAGTACCATCATCATCATACAATACCATCAATACCACTACATATATTGGGGTCTTGTCCAGGGATAATTAGCCCAACAGTAATATTAAGATCTCCTGGTGGGAGAAATAAAAGTAGGGAAATAAATTGTAAAATTTCCTTTAAAATTAAAAGTGTCCCTGCAGATAAAAGTTGGTGAATCTTCACAGCCAGTAATAATTAATTAGTTAACTGGTTAGTTAGAATTAGTTAGACTATAGTAATTAGAAGTACTTAGTGTATTTACTGGTTAGAGATTTAGCTTGTATATTATTATATTGTCTAAAAAGTATGGCTGAGCTAGCAAAGTTTAGATCAGCTGCTGTGCTCACTGCGAAGGAGATGGGGATGGATGGTCAAATTTTAATTCAATACGTAACGACTGAATGTGATAAATATATTGAAAGGGAAGATAGAAAGGTAGCTGAAGAGAAGAGGTTACAAATTGAGGCTGATAGAGAAATTAAGAGGCTGCAGATTGAGGCAGAAGAAAAACGACAGCAAAGGGAGGCAGAAGAAAAACGACAGCAAAGGGAGGCAGAAGATAAAAAGGCCGAAAGGGAGGCAGAAGATAAAAAGGCCGAAAGGGAGGCAGAAGATAAAAAGGCCGAAAGGGAGGCAGAGGAAAAAAGGTTGACTGCCGAAAGGGAGGCAGAAGATAGAAGGTTGCAGAGGGAGCACGAATTACGACTAAGGGAGCTGGAATTACAAGGCCCGGCTCCTGAAAATGGTGCCAGCCCTTTTGCCTCAGATGCTACGCCCAGTATGGGAGCCTCAAACTCAGCTATGGGGTTTCATTTAGACCATTTTGTTGAGAAAGACGATGACATAGAGGGGTACCTAGGACGTTTTGAGTTATTAGCTACTACATATGGGTTAGAGAGAGAGAGGTGGAGTTTAAAGCTATCACAGGGATTGAGGGGTACTTCTTATGAAGTATTTGCCAAAATGAACAGGGAAGACCAAGACAATTATGACATGTTAAAGCAGGCTTTGTTATTAAGGTACGAGAAGAATGGTGAATTTTATCGTAAGAAATTTAGAAATGCCAAACTGTTGTCTGGGGAGACATACCACCAATTCTCTGCCAGACTAGAAACCTATTTGGAGAAATGGACGGCTCTGGGGAAGACCCAAGATCTTAAAGAAATGATCATGATTGAGCAATTGAGAGAGTCCATGGCTCCAGACATGAGAAAATTTCTCATGGAACAAGGTGCAGAGAAGTTGGGGGAAATTTTAAATGTTGCTGAGAGGTATCAGGCAGCCCAGGCAGAGGTAAGTGGTGCTAAAAAGAAGCACATAGACAATTTTAAAGCTCCACAGCAATTTAATAAATTTGATAATAGAGAGCAGGGAAATAAAGGTAGGACAAACTTTGAGCGGCCAAGAAATGACTATCGCGACAGAAACTCACAGTTCAATGACCAAAAGTTCAATGAAAGAAAACCGTTGAACCAAGGAAAAAGATGGTGTAAATGGTGCAAGAAGGATAACCATAACACCGAATTTTGTAGAAGGAAACCTTCAAACATTGCTGCAATGAAGTCGGGGACGCAAAGATTAAAGGTTAATCCTAAGGGACAACAGGAACCTTATCACCCCCCAGTTTGTGAGGATGTTATTTGTAATGGGGTCACCATAAGGTGCCTTTATGATACAGGTTTGGATTATGATTCAGTTGTGAAGTCTAGCCTAGTGGACCCAAGTCAGTATACCACAGAAACAGTGGAAATACAAGGGGCGACTAAGGACATACCACTCATGACACTTCCCATCGCAAGGATAACGGTGAAAACTCGCTATGTGGAAGGAGAAATCAGAGCAGCAGTGATAGATGAACCAATCTACCCTCTGATATTGGGGTGTAGATACGTCTTCTTGGGGAATCCCGAGAAACCTGTGATCATGGCGACAGTGCAGACCAGGTCACAGAAGAAGGAGGAAGAAGGTGAACCTATAAATGCTCATCCAGAGGAGATGAGGAAGGCGCAGGCTGAGGATAGGACACTCAAGCCCTGTTTTAAAAAATTGCCCAAATGCCACACACCTCCGAGCAAGGGGGAATATTTCATGAAGAACAAACTCTTATACAGGAAGGCCGGAACTGGAACAAATGGTCACACCCAGCTGGTTCTTCCCATTGCATATAGAGATAAAGTGATGGAACTCGGGCATGCGATTCCCTTCAGTGGTCACATGGGGATCAGCGCCACAGGACAGCGTATAGCTTGTCATTACTTCTGGCCAGGGATAACGGAGGATATAAAAAGATATGTCAAATCCTGCCCAGAATGTCAAAGGGTAGCTCCAAAGCACTGGACTGCCCTGCAACTCTAGGGGAAATGCCCATAGTGGGAACACCTTTTGAGAGGGTTGCAGTGGATATTGTAGGACCTCTCACTCGGACCAAGAGGAGGAACAGTTACATCCTTACTCTGGTGGACACTTGTTCTATGTGGGGAGAGGCGGTAGCCCTGCCATCAATTGATTCAAAACATGTAGCAGAGGCACTACTTACAATATTTACCCGATTAGGATTCCCGCATCAAATCTTGACGGATAATGGTTCTCAGTTCAAGGGGAAACTAACGGAAGAAGTTTTTAAGCTATTTCAAGCCAGGCACTTTCATTGTAGTCCGTACCATCCACAAGGGAACGGCCAGGTAGAGAGGTTCAATGGGACTCTCATTTCTATCCTGAGAAAGCTGGCACACGAAAAACCGGATCTGTGGGATCAATTCCTGCCCGCCGCATTGTTTGCGTACCGGGAGGTACCACATAGTTCAACCGGGATGGCTCCCGCAACTCTGCTATTTGGGAGGCCAATAAAAGGTCCATTAGAAGCCCTATTAAGGACCTGGACAGATGAGAAGGCGGAAGAGACTGTTACCTCATCTTATCAATATGTGAACGAACTGACCACTCGTTTGAAAGCTGGATGGAAACTGGCAAATGATAATTTGAAACAAGCCAGGAAGAAACATGCAGCATATTTTAATAGGAAGGCAAAGGACAGGGAACTGGCAGTCGGAGAGAAGGTGCTGCTTCTACTACCCGGAAGCCAGAATAAATTACAAATTGGTTGGCAAGGTCCATATACGGTTCTAGAGAAGGTGTCTAGAACAAACTATAAAATTGACAAAAAGGGGAAGGAAAAAGTTTATCATGTAAACCTGTTAAAGAAGTATCTGGACAGACCACTCCAGGAAAGCACCCCTTATTGACCTTGGCTATTGCAACCCAGATGCAAAAAGAACCACTCACCTCACATGAATACCCATTACATCCTTGTGAAACAGCAGCACAGGTAAAAGTCAGTAAGCACCTGACTAAAAACCAGAGGGAGAGAGTTCAACAAGTTCTGGAGGAACATACAGATGTATTAACAGATAAACCAGGCCATACAAATTTGCTACAGTATGACATGAAACTGGTAGACTCAAACCCAATCTGTATGAGAGCCTATTCTATTCCGTTCGCGAAGGAGAAGGCATTAAAGGAAGAAATAGATTATTTATTGAAGGAGGGGATTATTTCGCACAGTGAATCATCTTTTAGTTCTAGTGTCGTTTTGTTGAGGAAACCGTCTGGGGAACACAGACTGTGCATAGATTACAGGAAACTGAATGCTGTCACAGAAGGACAAGTGGATCCATTACCAGACACAAAACAGTTATTTGCCAGACTGAACAAGGCAAAATACTTTTCAAAGGTGGATCTTAGTAAAGGCTATTACCAGATCCCAGTGAAGCCTGAAGTGAGACCTTATTTGGCTTTTAGCACTTCGGATGGACATTATGAATTCAATATGCTACCATTCGGACTGAAAAATGCTCCGAGTGTGTTTTCAAGGATGATGCGAAAATTGTTGGACCCCCTGAATAACCCATGTATCACAAATTTCATGGATGATATTCTCGTCGCCACAGAGACATTTGAAGAACACATTGAAGCTCTGGAGATGTTGTTTGATAGACTTCGGGAGGCGAACTTAACTGCTAGGCCAACAAAATGTTGTATTGGATGCAAAGAGTTGGAATTCTTGGGGCACACTGTATATCAGGGTAATATGACCCCTGATCCTAAGAACTTGGAAAAACTGCAGAGAGCACCTAGGCCGCAAACCAAAAAGGACGTGCGATCATTCGTGTCGTTATGCGGATTTTATCAGAAATACATCAAAAATTTTAACGCCATTTGTGCTCCTCTGACTGATCTGACTCGCAAGGGACTTCCAGATAAAATTATTTGGACTGCACAATGTGAATTAGCGTTCCAAGAGTTAAAGGAAAAACTCACTAGCAAGCCTATTCTCAAACTGCCTGATTTGACACAGGACTTTGTCTTAAGAACCGATGCAAGTAATGTGGGACTAGGAGGGGCTTTGTTGCAAAGATCATCTTCACCTGATGGGGAACTTAAACCAGTCGCTTATGCAAGCCGCAAATTGAATAAGGCGGAACAAGGATACTCCACAAGCGAAAAAGAATGTTTAGCATTAATACTCGAGGCGAAATCTCAGGTTATTATTTATGTCTAACCTGACATTGATTTTACGTGAGTATCCCTTTATTTCTTGTACAGAGACAGGTGTCCCTCGCCATTCAGGCAAATACTCGCCGATTTCGGAGGTACCCATTGCAGCTGGGTCGGCTCAGGAGCCGCCAGTCCCTGGTCGACGACACTCCTTCAAATGTCCTCGCCAGGTCTCGAGTTAATCCAGTCCAAATCCCGGTCGACGAAAAATCCTCAAATGCCGTCGCCCGGGTTTGATCCTGTATCACCCGGTCGCCAGAGCGGTGTTGTAACCACTACGCTAGCGCGGCTCCTGTTTAGCATTAATCTGGGCAATAAAGAAGTTTCAAATCTATCTGTATGGTAGGACATTTGTGGTGGAGACGGATCATCAGCCTCTCGTGTTCTTGTCTCAGGCTAAGCATGAAAACGCAAGATTGCTGAGGTGGTCTTTATTGCTTCAACCTTATCAGTTTAGTATCCAATATATCCCAGGCAAATTGAATGTCGGTGCAGATTTCCTCAGTCGGCACCCCTGTGATCAAAATTAGAGTAATGGCAGACGTGAGGAGTAATTTTACCTATGTGTATCGCTGGTTTTGGAACTTGCCATAGGCATGTTTTCAGGTGGGGAGATGTGTAGTGAAATTGACAGAGATACAACGGTAAAATTCCTCCCAAGGATAACATTTAAGGATAAAAACATAATGCGTAGGCTGCTGATGTACATGATCGCCTAGACCGCGGGTCATCACCCTCCATAAATTTGACTTGCTAGACCGGAGGGGAACGGAGGATCAAAAAGGAAAAAAAATATGACTGGAAAGGCTAAAGAGACGCAATTGGGGGGGGGGGGGGGGAAATGGATGAAAGTAAAAAAATTCAAGTCCCCCAAATTGACACGAGGTACGGAATTGGACGTTTTGCGATACCAAGCGCTTGATTTGAATTTGAGCGGAAGAACGCAGATGTCTGAAAAAAATTACAAAAATTAAAAAGTAAATTTTTGTTAGGAATATAAAAATTAGCTGGCCAGATGGCCTATTCTGAGCAGTGAACGAATATGGTCTTAATTTTACAGACGGATAGATAATATTGAAAATAATGACAAAAGACAGTGTAGTTTACATCAGCCACAGACTGCATTGAATCTAACATATCGTTATTTGCACACAAAAACACGACCTTGGACACAGATGTTCAAATTTACTTAGCATAGAAGTGAAGGGACATTGGTGGTAGCTGTGTCTAAATATAACTTTTTACAACAAAAATTTGAAGGGGAGAGAACGGTTGGGTCAAAATTCGAGCACAATTTTGTAGAAACACAAGTAGAGACGGACAGACTAACAGATAACCATCCATACGTGACTGAAGCTTGACTGAAATGACTTTAGTGAGGAAATTTGAAATTAAAAATAAACCTCGGCAGTGATTGGCCACAGACAATCATATTATTAGCGCTTAGGGCGCATTTGGGGTCATTCTTCAATAATTGTTCAGTGTTAGACACAGATTTTAAAGTGTGGTGTTTTCCCATATGAAAGACAGTGAGTTAAATTTAGGGACGCCATCCTATAGCCAGCAGCTCAGCTGAGTTTTGCTAGCACTTCTGTGTTAATTATTCATAATCTGGTAAGATTGAAATTATTTCTTTATATATTTTGAATATTGTTTCATGTTCGAGTGATTTGATACTGCCATATCATAATCTAGCCTTACAAACAAGTAGGGATTTTGCTCTAGACCCCCCGCCCAAGTCAGGGTCTAGGGACTAACAATGTACCTAAACACCAGCAAGGATTATGCAAGACAGAGCAAGAGTTGAGAATAAGGAAACATATTACCTATCCTCTTTTAGGGTAGAAAACTAATAATTATTTTCAGAATCTATAGTCTGGGAGGATCTATCGGATGTAAACCCACCATGGTAACTGTGCTGTTTGGTCAGAGAGATCTGACCTGTCTGTATAATGTGGTTGTTGTGTCAGTGTGGTGTCCAGACGTGGGTAGAGAATAGATTTTGACACATGGCCCATACTTTGATTGCAGAGCTGCGAGTTTCTGTCGTCCACGAAGAAGTATCTATTCGGGTGGTGATTTACACAAGTGTATCTGTGCAGTCCTTGTGACAGAGACCACCATTATTGCCCGCCAGCACGGAGAGGTGGGACCACCTGATTTCAGCACCAGAGCTACAAATACCAGATGAGTGAGCCTCTGGTCTGCTGGATATTCACCAACCCCATTTAGTTGCAGATACCCCATAAAAATTCCCACCATTTTCTGGACACTATGTAGTCAATATAGACAGGTGTGATGAGACCACCCCTACAGCACAGACAATAAATATCCTCCTTAGTAGCTGACTACCAGAACATTTTAATAAAACTAACTATTCTAGTACTTAAATATGTACACTTTGCATTTATTATGTAACATTCCATGCATAATTTTCATAAATTTTAAATCCTTCTTTTAAAACAAGTTCTGGTCAAAATAAAACTTGATCCAGAAGAAATAAATGTAATATAATTATATCAAAAACTTTACACACGTGAGTTAGTTCAGTGTATTGTAACACTTGTTAATCTTATTAGTCTTGTTAAATATTTATGGGTATATTTATAACTATCACACCACAGTACACATCATTACCCTAGACACTTTACGTAGCTACATTCAATAAAAAAAAAAAAAAAATTAAGTGTGAGGTCGTAGTGGTAGCAAGAAAGGCCTTCTGACAATTCTCAATTACATTTTATCTCAGGAGCCTTCACAGCTGGCCTCATACAATTTACATGTAGTACCATCATCATCATACAAAACCATCAATACCACTACAGTACGTGACATTGAGAAATTTACTTCATTGATTCCATCAGCCACTGATGCCGATCGCAAACGTGTTGCCTTCTTATCATCTCAGTCACTTGTCACTGACTATCTACGTCGCCGTGCACAGTTATTTCCAGACGAGACCTTTGCCTCTCTACAGAAGGAGCTCACCCGCCGTTACTCTTCCGTTAAGGACCACCAACACGCTTGGACCTTGCTTCGCGGACTCCATCAGGACCGTCAAGAGTCGGTTCAGTTTTATGCCGATAGGTTGTTAAACCTGGCTGAAGATGCTTTAGTGGAACCTTCCTCTGCGTCTACTGATACGGAAAACCAACTTGTTGGCATTTTTATCGATGGTCTCCAGTCAGATGCGCTGAAACTTCATTTAATAAGGAAAGACCCACAGACAATCCTTGATGCCATACAACTAGCAATAAATGAAGACAATGTGAAGAAACGGTTTGCAAATAGACTTGGGCGTGAACCTCGTGCACACGATCACACAGATGAAGAGCCAATGGACATCAGTCATTACCGTCAATCTTGGCAGCAACCATCCATGTTACAGCCGTACGATACTCCATTGCCGGGATCTTATCGCCAACAGTTTGGTCAGCGCACTCAACACCAAGACAGAACGCCTGATAGGATGGCGGAAAGCAGAACACCACACAGTCAGGCGAGAGTCTTCCCAATTTCCAGGTCAGGCCATTGGAACAGCCTGAACAGGAGAAGGCATAGAATGAAAATGAGAAATATCCTTGCAGAGATAAGACCAACAACGATATTTGTGGTCAACAATAATCCACGTAGAAACGAACGCGGCTGTGACATGACATCAAAAGGGCGTTGGAAGGCACATATATGCTCAATAAGATCGGGTACGCAAACCAACAGAGGCCTACACATTTGTAACCGGGCAGGTGTTCCTTAGGACTGGAACGGCACCATATTACCACCATGTAACCGGGGCAGGTGTTCCTTAGGACTGGAACGGCACCATATTACCTTCATGTGGCAGTGCCGGTATATGCAGTATTTTCAGTTTACTTTACAGAGAGCAGATGTTTAACTGGCCTAATCACCAGAGATTTAGATTTCTCTCTTAAATTTGTGTTACCAGGTTCGATTTTCTTCTCTTAGGTGTTGATGTAGCGAATTTAATTGAAATGGATAGATTTCTTATCTAGATCTCAAAACTGTAGTAATTCACCTTTTCAACAGCGTTCGATTTCATGCAAAACTTTTAATATCTTTCAGCATGAAACTTAAAATTTCAACAAAGTCTGGAATTCAGAACATTTTTACAATAATAAGCATAATAAAGTTTTATCATCTCATCAGATGCTTTCATCGATGCAAAAATCCCTTTTTGCATCTTTGTCTCGTAGGCCTACTCAATTGTCAAATATGGCGAACCTTCTCATTCCACCGTGTTCCTTCCTTTAAGTTACAGTCTTATTTTAGGTTCGACGACATTTACCCATCTCCTCAGATTTGTCCTTGATTTCTTTATCGTCATAAGCATTCCTTGAGTTAAATGCTTTCCAACACAAGAATATTTTCTACTCTACATGGTTTGAGGTGTAAGACTATTTTTTTGCAAATTGACTCAAATCCTCGAACCTAGTTCTGCTGCGACTAGGGTTGGGAGCTCTATTCAAAATACATATTTAACGATTGTCACTACTTACGCCAGTAAGAAATATATAACCACTCAATGTCCTGAAATACACATTTTATAAGAAATGTTGAAGTTTGATTTCCTCAAACTAAGAAATATGTAGAGCTGGACCAGATACGACCTCTTGAGTTGCGCTCTTTCATTCTACTGCCAAAATGGCGTCGTTGTTCCACTTCCCCGGGGTAAATCTGAGCTATCCGATTGGTCAGGGGAAATCACCCAATTATTAGAAATGGCGTGTAGAAGCGACTCTACCCTAAATATGTGACACTATTTATTATTTTCTGTTTCTCATAAAATATAAAATTATGGGGTGGTCTGTGCTTCCTCTGTCTTGTAAGAATATAGTCTGTTTCCAAAGGAACAACTATGTACACGGCCACATATAGATCCCGGGGCTCCGCAAATGTATCCCGTAGGGAGACATTTGAGTACTATCAATAACAAAAATCCATCCCCAAAAATTTCTAAGTTCAAAAAAAATTTTTCAGAAAAATTTAAAGTTCAAAAATTTTTCTAAGTCCAAAAATATTTCCAAAAAATTTAATCTAATTCCTATACTGGGGTCCTATGTCTATATGAGGTCGTCTGCTATGTAAAAAAAACTAGTAGTGGACATCAACTTCAAAAAGTGTAACTTATTCATCACATCATAATATTTTTCACCAAATTTACAAATTGGCAACACTGCCCAACAAAATCTGCAAAACACTCATAAGGTCATCACTAAAAAAAAATGTGACGAGTGGCAACACTGGGGAATGAACAATAAACTATCTTATTTGCAGAACTTGGCTGGATTATCATAATCTATTACATTTCATTCAAAAATATAGTTGATTACATTCTCTTGGATGTGGTAGGGGTGTTATCTCTTTTCTGTACTGTTATTTGCTCCATATTAAAAGCCTGCAAGTACTAAAAAAATCTTTTTTTTTTCTGGCGTACTTATTTATTCTATTTCCCAAGTACTCTGCAATATTCCAAGAAATGTCCAAAATCTCTAATTCCTATGGTAATGGCAATCCACTTTCATAGAATAGCCAATGTTTTCATGGGTACTCATCATCTTCTTCTTCTTTTTTTTTTTTGTGTGAATGAGCCACTTGCTCATTATTACATGTAGAAAACATCTCTAAACATAATATGCATATTTATCAGACGATAATACGACCAGCATCATTTTTATAAGTAATCATTTTTCACAATAAAAGCATTAAAACCTCATGGCTTATCCTTATTTATCTATCTGAATGTTTCCTTGTTATAGACATTTTCTAAATGGTAAGTGTATAAATTCGTTCTAAGTCCGTCACTGTAGAAAATGTTCTATATTACATTTTTTTTTTTTTTTTTTTTCAAATATGTGATGTTTGTCTCCAATATCCGTACGTCTGGTGGTGATCCTGTCCATTAGTCAGTTATTTCTAATCATTCCTTCTTTTCTGTCAATACAGTATTTTTTTTTTTTTGAACTCTTCCCTAGAAATATTATTTTATATATATATTTATTCTTCAAAGATCTTCTTTGACTTCCCATACATCAATTTTCAAACATCACATTATTCAGCAACCAACAGACGAATGTGTTACTATCATATTATGAAATATAAGGGAAAAGAAAAATATAGTTTCCAAATCATCATGAATTTTCTACATTGGGTTCCGTATTACTTTATTTTCTCTTTTAAGACAACTGCTTATACTCTTGACAATATGTATCCATGTTGTCACTCTCGAGGCATCCTTGTATACAATTTATATTTGTCTCCTTTTTTTTTTCATAACACCAATGTATCATTTATGGTGTTCCAATATCATTGTATCTATTCTAGTCCTCCTGTTATCTTGAGAATTCATCCTTAGTAACTCCCTATGTACCTTATCTAGCAATACCTTTATGCAAAACACATCAAACAATTATTTATGGAACTATCAACTGAGATGTAAGAACTTTTGACAATATGAGATGAAAAAAAAATTTTGGGGTCATCACTCAAAAAAAATGTGACATAGAAAGGAAGAAAATAATCAATTGATCGTGAGGAATCTACAATATTCTCGTAAGACAAAGTTCCTGGCACTCTGACTACTATTTATCCATATTATTTCTGGTTATCCTTGCATACAGTGTACCATTTCCATTTTCTTTATAAGTCCAATTCCTCGCTCATGGTGCTCCAATATTTAAAATGTGGATCCTTCCTATTCCTCTTATTCTGTACTGGAAATATATCCTTATTAATTGTCCATGTACTATATTTGCGAATATTTATCATCAATATATCAACTAATCATTTATAGAACTATTAACATAAATGTCTAGACTTTACCAAAACATGAACAAAAACATGTCTTTTTACATATGTGCAAAATTTCGACACCAACTCTGCCTTCGCTGGTCGAGGGTTAGTCAGAGTTATGTGGTGCCTGTAACATCCGCTGACTACAGCCAGATGGGTGACTTATGGTACTTATAATTCAAAAATCTCATCCGTCAGTTATCTTAAGTGTGGGGCGGGGGTCTATTTCATGGTGTCCTTGACCAAGTTTGCTGCATTTCCAATCTAGATATTCTTTTTTTTTTTTTTCATAATATCTCCATGATATATCTGTGACATGTCTGTCCTTGGGATAACATTATTTTTTATCCAATATCCTCGGGGTGAGCAAATCTCAGTGTGTCCACTTTCATCAATCATTTATTTATTTTCTCTCCTGTAATTCTGGGTATGTTATGAGTATTTTAAATTGTCAATTTATTCCAACTATCTTACAACATTCTGTAATTCGTGATAAGGAATAGTCATTTGTTATACAACAATGTTCATATTACAAAGGCAATAAGCAAAAATCAAAAAAAAATATCTTCTCCAAAATGCGGATGCATCTCTATTTCCTTTACCTCTGGGCGTAGCAATTATTCAGTCATTATTTTTTTTCTCCATTATTTAATCTCCATTTTGTGTCCTTAGTACCTGTGGTTCCATGGGATTATCATAATTCATTTGTGTCTCTTGTCTACTGATAATCCTTCAATAATGACTTCAAATATGGTCCTCATATGTGCAACAATCATCTGCTCTGATTTGTTCCATGGTATTCATCAAATATTCTATTATATCCTTGTCTTATCTCGTAACCACGAAAGACTAAGATTATTCCTCCTCCAATGTTAATGTGGGGGATTTTGTGCATAAACATTACAACAAAATCTCAGCTGTGACAACATAAAGTTTCACCTTAATATAAAATGTCATCTTCATCATACATAACCTGTTGCTTCTTCATCTCATGTGTCATTAGTGGTTATCATGCGGTAATGGGGTATTTCATTTGCTAGGTCAGCATGTGCAAATGCTATTTCTTTAATATGGGCAAAGGCATCATCAACAAATAGGTGCAATTTGTTCAATCTGGGGTTAGCATATACTAATGCTCTCAAGGGATTGTTCATTTGCAGAAAATCAGCATGCACAAATGTCATTGGGGTACTTGTGATATCAACAAAATATTGTTGGAATATCAGGGATCAAGCTGGTGGGGTTATGAGTGGCATAGGGTGATTTATTTATTTTCTTCTTCAGCTGCTAACCTCAGGGCAGTCAATGTTTTACAATATTGTCTTATCATCATCAAAATGTGTGAGGGTGGCATATAAACATATAGCATCTTATATAAAAAAAACATTCTAATGTTAAAGATGTTGTAACAGTGGGGTGAAGGAAATCTTATTATAGAGAGTCAAGGTTGGGATATGGAATCTCTTTAGGAGAATCTCTTTAGGAGAATGTTTAAAATTCTTGACAGTACTAATATACATCTGGGTCTAAAATATTAATGTACATTTGAAAATAAATAATCCTGTGGAGAAAAATAGCATAACCTACAATACTAGTTTTGGGTATGAATTATGTGCTGTTAAGAGATGTCATAGTAGGAACAGTATGATTGATCAAGGTGGCAGATATCAAGGAGTTTAGCATAATATAGATCAAAGAAATATTAGTATGGGGTAAGAAAACAAAACTACTGGTGTACAGTGTCTGCATAAATTTGCACGAAGATGCGAAAATACAGGACTTTGGATCTGCAAGGACAAGAAGTCTGGTGAATGGAGCGTGGAATATGATCGGTTACAAAAGTGGAGATCAATGTTACAACAGAATAGTGTGACACATGTGTTATAGGTAAGGTTTTGTAACATTCTAAATATTAAAAAAATGTATGTAACTAAATAAGGGTGTCTGTAAACTCGTAACACCGTGTGTTATCAATTGTTTTAACATTTTTATTTCACAATTATGCTATCTAAAGAAAATCCTCCGTGTGCTGGTCTTGATTTCTTTCTGGGCATCAGTATTCTAAGGCTGGAAAAAATAACTTTCTCAGTGAGGCTTTGACATCTTAGTCTGTAAGCAAGTCATTTGAACTATCAAAAACTGAAAATAGAGTACATGGGGAGAGTTAGTACATTGTTAAAAATTAAGTGCACATTCGCGGTGACCGTACATGGGATGGCATGTACATTGAAGACTTGAGGGGCGTGTCTCAGCAAAGTTTTAGTAGTTCCTTCAGTTTCTCTGCCATCTCTAACCTTGCAATGTCCCGACTGCTTAGGCGAGCATCATACTGAGTAAATGTGGGTGACACTGCATTTGCTGATTGTTGGGGCTCTGAGGACATTGGCGAATGCGGTGATGGCTTAACATCTTGGGATTGCGGTGATGGTTTCACTGTGGTAGGGGTTTGTATGGCTGGAACATCTGTTAGTTTTGAGGCAGGTATATGTTTCGCCTTGATTTTTCTTCTGACCTGGTTGTGGAACGTTAGCACTGGTTACAATGGGCACAGTAATTTGCACACTGTTGTTTTTGACTAGTTGAGATGAGGCTAACACTTCTCGGCTTGGTTTTGGAACATGATTGCGTTTCTTCAGAATCTTTCGTCTGATATAGTTGTGCTGTATACGCGGAATTTTGTTGCTAGGGATTGAGTCATCAGATTCTGTTTTATAGGCGCGTTTGACGCTGGAGCTGACTGGTACAAATAATGTACTATCCGCATCACTGGTTTCAATGGAACTAGCTGTATCAATGTCTGTTTCTTGTTGGTATAATTCTACCATTTTTCTGTCATTATGTGCGGTGGGGTCTGACAAAGCTGTGCGGGGGTTGACACTGGCTTCTTGTTCTGTGTCGTCGCCGTAAAGATCGCTGGTATATGGTTCAACAATCTGCTTGGGTATAGTTTCTTCAGGATCTGATTGTTTTGAACGAGCAATCTTGTTCTTGTGGTATAGCAGTGTTTGGTTTTCACTAGTGTTAAAACTAGAACTGCCTGAACTGGGGGTGTGATAGGTATCAGCTGACGATTTATCACTGCGGGAGTAAGTTTGAGTGTGGATATAAGGTGTTTTCGTGTTGTCATCGTGTGACGTCTGTGGCATGATTTCTTCATTTCTAATGCGCAGGTCTCTGTCTTGTAGTCTATTACGTAATTCAAGTGGTGGGATATCTTCTTCGCTTTCGGACGAGTCTCGTTGTTGTCTTGCTCGATGTATTTCATCTGTGGGTGGTCTGGGTATGTGGTCGTCTTGGTAAAATTCAGAGTCTGTCGTCTCTGACTCTGATATGTCAGACGAATCTGTGCTGGATGGATTATAATTTAGGGTGGCTTTTCTGACTGGTCTTGTATTTGTCGTCAGAGGCGGAATGGGCCGGTGATTATCAATTTTTATTTGTTTTACGTGAGCTTTTGTTTGGTGTTGTTTCTCTTCATTCCAAATAATGAAGTTTACAGGCGTAGTTTGTTTCATGATTTTGTAGCCATCTAACCATCGGTCATCGAATTTTGAACTGCGTACATGTTTCTTGTAGTATACTCTGTCTCCTATTTTGTACGTTGGTAGCTTGGCTGATTTATCATGTTGTTTCTGTTTCTTGTGAAATGCCTTCTGCGTATTTCGTTGTGCAATCTGGTGAGCTTTATACTTTTCTTGAAGGATTATTTCGATGGGGTCTTCTCCCATGTATTTTCTTTGTGGGCGAAGTAGGTTGTCTAACGGAAAGTTTGGTTCTCTTCCGTATAGCATGAGAAAGGGTGACATTCCTGTGGTATCGTTCACGTTTACTCGGATGGCTTCAAGAGCTTGGTTAATGTATAGGTCCCAGTATTGGTGGTTCCCCTTGATATATTTGCTAATAATATCATGTAGGGTGGCGTGCATGCGTTCATTTCTGCCATTTGCATTTGGGCAATAATAAGTGGTTGTAGTATGCTCAATATTCAGCTGGTGTAAGGTGGCTTTAAATGGGTTACCTATAAACTGTTTACCGTTGTCTGAAATGATTCGTTTTGGACAGCCATGCCTGGGAATGAATTCTTGTAAAAAAATTTGCGTGATGGACTGCGATGTGGCATCACTGAGTGGGTAACTTTCTGGCCAAACAGAGTATTGGTCAACTATGTGCAGGAGGTATTTGTTGCCTGATTGGGTGAGTGGGTAAGGACCTGATAAGTCAATGCTCACTGTTTGCATGGGGTAATGGGAAGGTTGCATTTCTTGAAGGGGAATTAAATGTGGCTTCATGTTTCTCAATTTACATGTTCTACAGGTGGCTACATATTCTGTAATGTCCTTGTAGAAAGTTTGCCAATAATACCTTTTCTTTATGACATCAATTGTTTTGTCTCTTCCCATGTGCCCGTTGTTATCATGAAACTGTAGCAATACTTCTGGGACTAGATGTGCTGGAATGACTTTTCTTAGTGTCCCTTCTTGTTTCTGATCAATATAGTATAGAGTTCCATCCGTTGGGTGTACTGTAAAATCTTTACTTTTTGTTGGGTTTTCTTTCACGTATGTGAGCAGCTTGACAATTTCTGCATCTTTCGCTTGTTCTACTCTCATGTCAAACATATCTTGGCTTTCTTCTTCTACTTGAGTGGCGGAATCTGAGGTACTTCTTCGACTTGATGAAGTAATTTCATTAATTTCTTTAGCATTATCGTCAATCTCTGAGGATGTGCCATCATTTTTGACTCTATTTGTTTTCACTTCAGTTTCATCATCATATTTAATCCTGGATAAGAGGTCTGCACAGGTGTTCATTTCGCCTGGGATATGTTCGATAGTGGTGTCGTAGGACTGTAAATTCATTGCCCATGTCTGTAACTTCTTTGGCTGTTCTTGTGTTTTGGTGAGCCAGTTAACCAAAGGTTGATGATCAGTTCTTATAATGAGTTTAGTTCCTCTGACGTAAAAGTCAAACTTTTGTACTGCATAGTGAATAGCATATGCTTCTTTCTCAGTGGTGGTCCACCGTTTTTGTGACTTTGACAATGCGTGGGATAGGAATGCAATGGGTTTCTCATTTGGAATGTTTGGTAGGATGGGTGTTTCATCTTCTAGTACAGGTTGGACCAAACAAGCACCAATTGCGTTATCTGAGGCATCGGCGTATAGTATCATGGGCTGAGAAATATCTGGATGTCCAAGCAGTGGGATGGTGGTTAGGGCATTTTTAAGATACTCAAAGGATCTCTGGCAGTCTTCTGTCCATTTGAAGCGTGCATACTTGCGGGTAAGGGCTATCAAAGGCTCTGCTGCTCTGGAGAAATTGATGATGTGGCGCCTATAGTACCCTATTGTACCAATAAATGAGCGTGTTTGTCTCACCGTCTTGGGGCTAGGCATTTCTCTTATGGCTTTGACTTTATCTTCATCAGGTCTGACGCCATGTCTATTGATGACAAAGCCTAAATATTTTGTTTCTGTCTTTAGAAACTCACACTTCGACAGTTTTAACTTTATTTGGTGATGCCTGAGTCTATCAAACACTGTTTCAACCTTGCGGAGGTGGTCTTCCATCGTGCCTGCGGTATGTATCAGGATATCGTCTATGTATGCCAGGGCAAATGGATGTAGACCCTTTAACACTTCATCCATGAGTGACATATATGTTGCTGGAGATCCTTTTAGACCAAATGGCATAACATTCCAAAAAAAGCTTCCCATATGTGAACAGAATGTGGATTTCTGTTTTGCCTCAGGTGTCATGGGGATGCACCAAAAGCCTGACCTTGCATCAAGTGTGGTAAAGTATGTAGACTTTCCTAACGTCGCAAGTAGATCGTCTATCCTGGGGAGGGGGTAGGAAATGACTTTTGTGATTTTGTTAAGGGCACGGTAGTCGCAGCAAAAGCGACTGGAGCCGTCTTTCTTTGTTACGATCACTATGGGTGAGGACCATTGGGAACGGGATCTTTCGATGATTCCTGCCTGTAGCATTTCATTTATAGACCTTTCCACGAGTTCTCTATTTTTCAAGGGCGTATGATAGGGTTTCATATGTATTGGCTCCTCTGTGGTTGTTTGAATGTCCATTGTGACAGTGTTAGTTCTGCCTAATTCCATGTCATTGAGTGCGAATACATCTTGGTGCTTTTCTACAAACGTTTTCAAACGTTGCTTATTATCTTCTGTGGCATTCAGGGTTGCAAGTAACTGAGCTATTCTCTCTCTGTATTTATGATCTGCTATGATATCTCTGGTCTGTCTTGATGCCTCCGTTTCATTCCCATAATTTTGGGACATTTTTCTTGCATCTTGTGAAAATCTCTGCTCTTGGTATGTGGTCTTCTTTTGCGTATTTCTTTGCCGTTCATTGGGCTGTGCTTGGTACTGTTTCCTCTGCTATGTGCTGTGTGCATTTCCATTTGTCACTGCATTTACTGTATATTCATTTCTTATATTTCTGGGGTAGTCGTTGTTGTGCCATTTTTTCTGATTATTTCTGCCGTAACTGCGCTTATCCGCGTACGTTACTGTATTTCTTCTGTTTGTGCTATAGGGCTGTCTTCTTTCCCTGGGCGAACATTTTTCATTCTTTCTGTTTCCAACTTTGCTGCTATAGTATCTTCCTGTGGTATAGTCATATAAGAATTCTTCCTTTTCTTCGGAAATTTCAATTGGTTTTGGGACTTTATCATATCCACCTGTTTTTGAGTTATATTGATACTCCATGGGGCATGTATCACTGTCTTGTCGCTTTGGATATCCTCCTGGCAAGACAATTTCTGTTTCTCTGTTACTCTGTGATATACAGCACTTCATCTTTTCTCTTGGTGTGTGTGACAACTTGCCCAATCTTCTCTTCATTTTTATTATTATTTACGTGACATCGTTTTTTCTCATCCTCAATGCATGATCGCAAAGTCCCGGGAATTGTCACTTGCGGAAAATCTCCTAGCGTTCGGTATTTTCTCCTCGATATTTTTAGATACGACGTCATTGTTGACCAATGACCTCGGTAGCGAGAAATCCGTTTTAATTTAGAACTGCTTGAACTTGGGAGAACCAGTTTAGGCCACTTAGGAAAACATCACATGACTTTTAACATTATTGATTGGAGCGTCTAAACGAGGCTAAGATCACATGATGCACGCTACGGATCACGTGTCCAAGCGGAAATGACCCGCTAAAAGGCGGCAAAGCCAGCATTTTGTCACTTGCCCAGGAACCCTCAAGAAAGCTAGGTCTAACCCAGATATCGGCGAATTCTCGCATTAAAAGCACTGAAGCCACGTGCCTAAATTGCGGGTTAGCGTCCATCTTTGAGTAGGTAAGTGAAATTTTGCTAGAATATAATGTGATGAAATGTGTAGTACCTTGCAAAATCGACGCAAGATTGGTATGTTTACTTTATTCATATTTTTGTTTGACGATCACATCCAGCCACATGTGATCGGGTATATTTTATGATCCCACGGGATATGTACATGTTCATAATAATGTATAACGGGAAGATATATATATATATAGCTATTAATTTCCATATTATTTGATTAATTTCGACCCGACGTTTAGACTAACGGAAATTAATATTAACGATAATGTTGACAGACCGTGACATATATTCATTATAAATTATATGACGATGCGACCAGACATGAAGTGTGTGATAATGTTGTCAGACAATTCTAAAACACGGATGTCCAATTAATTGTTAAATTCATCATAATGACATGACGATTAGGCTAGAGGCACAGAACTAGAATACTGTTGCCGACATTTCTATGATAAAAGTTGGTGGGTTTAACTGACATTTATAATAATTCATCGGGTTAAGCTGACGATAAATCAGTCTAAAGAATTATAATACTGCCACTGGGGCAGAGAAATATAATAAAGGACAGACAGGAGAAACTTGAATTCAAGATTAGGCTCTAGACATATGATGTTAGAGACTAAAATCTGAGATGACTGGCAGAGGGACGGCTTAGGGAAAGACTGCTTTCTAAAGCTAGAAAATTAATGAAGCCGTCGTATTTGTCTTCAGTCTATGGTGGAGCCTTGCACGACAGTCCAATCTCAGCGCAGAATACGGAGTCGAGCACAGAGAAGGCAAATCCGAACCATTCAAGACCTACCTGGGGCAACGTCAGGAGACCGGAGAACTAACCACACTTCACTATCAGCCGGGGGCTGAAAAGCTAAGTCCACGAAAAAGGGAACTCACTACATCAATGCCTAGTTTAGTCATCCATGATGAAAAACACTTGAATTGTGAGACACATAATACATACAGCAGACACTAATTCCATCGACAATACTATCATTCACCATCTATTCATTTTATTGCAATAAACCAATTGGGTGTATATACTGTACCCCACGCTTTGTTCCTTCCATTAGATGTTGAATATTGTCTATGTTTATCTTCCTTTATAAGGGAGGGGGGGGCTCGTAAAATATAATATAAATTAAAGAATAATAATAATAGATAACTGAGAAGGGGACGACGGTAGCGAGAGACCAAATATCTCCTTACAATCTTTTCCAGACCTGTCGAGTTAGGAGAATTTACCCTCTTCGTCACCCTTCGGAAGTGGGAAAACCCAGCAGGGATTCCTTGAGCCAAATCTTCCACATCAGATCTATTATTTCCTCTAAATAATTCTCTTATCCTTTAAACGCTACGTGACACTGGTGTCTCGGTCCGGGATTTGAACTTATGTATTTTATCATACCTCTGGGATAGTATCATCCATTCAGTCATTACAGTATACCATTTTAACACATGTATTTTCACACAGTGAGCTCTAGAAAGACAGAAAACATTTTTTCTAGAAATTCAGGCATTGATTGGTGAATCCCTTTATATATGTTGTGTTTAATTAAGTTAGTTCTTGATTTTGTATTTCATTGAATTACAGACCTTAAGTCTCCATAACTGTAGTAATTTCATTCTACAGCAGTCGGATAAATAATTAGTATTTACTTGTTGTTAGAAATACTATTGGAAGGTAGCACTAGCTTACTCAGTGTGGACTTTAACTGCAAAAGATGGCTGAAATAGTTAAGCTTAAGGCAGCACTAGGGGAGGCCGGTCGAGATCTAGGTTATAGTGGGGTGGACCTTGCAAATTATGTCAGTGTCGAGACTGATAAGTATTACGCTCGAGAAACAGCGAAAGCTGAAAGAGAAGAGCGAATAAAGTTAGCAGAAATAGATGAGAGGATAAAAGCTGTAGACGCTAGAGAAAGAAGCGAGAGAGATGAACGCGAGCATGCATTGAAGATGAAGCAGTTAGAGATGCAGGGACAAGCTCAAAGAGTTGAACCAGTAGCCGGTGCGACCGCATCTACCTCCTCAGGCAACCTATCGCCACGGTCAGATGATATGCCCTCCTTGCACGCAGGGGGCACAGGACCTTTGCCATCCTCACTCATGTCAACTTGGGACCCTTGACGTTTCCATTCGAAGCTTTCTCGGAACAAGCCGACTCGATCGATAGGTATCTGGACAAATTTGAGAAGTTTGCCACCACGTTTGGTTTGGAGAAGAGCAAATGGAACCTGAAACTGTCGCAAGGGCTTAGAGGAACTGCTTATGACGTGTATAGCAAGCTTCCTCCAGGTTTACAGGATGACTACGACTCTTTGAAAAAGGCACTATTGGTTCGTTATGAGCTACATGCTGACGCCTATAGGAAGAGGTTCCGTAACTCTAGGAGGGAAGTCGGAGAGAACTTTGCTCAGTTTGCTGCGAGACTGGATTCCTACGTGGAGAAGTGGGGTGCCCTAGGGAATTTTACTCATGATTGGGAAGGCCTGAAGGAAATGGTCATGATCGAACAACTGAAGGACACCATGACTTCCGACATGAGAAGATTCCTGACAGAGAATGGGGCCAGCACTTTAGAATCCATAGTCCAGTTAGCGGAACGATATCAGGCAGCACTATCAGAGAATCCACCACCCAGACGGAAACAACCAGATTACGTACCTAGACAGACAGCTCAGTCACACATGGACCCCCAAGTGAAACCACCGTATACTAACTTCAAAAAGCATGACAAGCCAGACTACAAGACTACTCAGAGATCTAATTTCCAGCAGCAGAGGCAAGGGGAAAAATGGTGTAAGCACTGTAGAACCATCACCCACAATACGCAGGAGTGCAACCGGAAAAACCCACCTCATCATGCTGCCTGCTTACGTAAAAGTGCCGCAAGGGGAAATGGACCGGAAGAACCTCTGGACAAACCCCGACATCCCCCGGTCGTTGAGACAGTCCTCGTAAATGACCAAGAGGTGACCTGCCTTTATGATACAGGCCTTGCATTCGACGCAGTTGTCTGTGCATCCCTAGTCAAGCCTGACCAGATGACAGAAGACACTATAGAAATACAAGGACCTACTAAAAGTGCAGCACCTATGCGTTTGGCCATAGCCAAGATTAAGGTCAAATCAAAATATGTGACTGGGGAAATCAGTGCAGCGATCTTGGACGACCCTATTTATCCCTTGATCTTAGGGTGTAGGTATGTGTTCTTGGGAGAACCCATTCACCCTCTGGTTGTGGCGGCTGTCACCACTAGAGGACAGGCCAAACGGAATACGGAGTTGGAATCCCCACCCAACATCCTTCCTGAGGAATTAAAAAAGGCACAAACGGAGGATCAATCTCTAGCACCCTGCTACAAAAAACTACCGAGAGCGCACACTCCTCTCCAAAAGGGAGACTTCTACAAGAAAAATGGGCTGTTGCATCGGAAAGCAGGAAATGGAGGACAGGAACATGGGCAACTTGTGGTTCCATCAGCATACCGAGCCCAGGTCCTAGAAATGGGCCATGCCCTTCCGTTTAGTGGCCACATGGGCATAAGTGCCACGATTCAGCGTATTTCATGTCATTATTATTGGCCAGGTATCAACGCCGATATCCAGAGATATGTGAAATCATGCCCGCAGTGCCAGAGGACAGCGCCGAAACACTGGACGGCCCCAGCCACTCTGGGAGAAATGCCAATCTTGGGCACACCCTTCGAACGAGTAGCGGTGGATATTGTGGGTCCACTTACTCGTAGCAAAAAGAGAAACAGTTATATACTCACGTTAGTGGATTGTTGCTCCATGTGGGCAGAGGCAATTGCTATGCCCGCCTGTGATTCTAAGCATGTTGCTGAGGCTCTGCTCACCATATTTACTCGGCTAGGGTTTCCGTCACAGATCCTGACAGATAATGGTTCCCAATTCCGAGGAAAACTCACCGAGGAAGTGTTTAGGATATTTCAGGCCCGACATATCCACACCTCTCCCTACCACCCCCAGGCAAATGGCCAGGTGGAGCGGTTTAACGGGACCCTTATTTCCATCCTTCGGAAACTTGCGCAGGAAAAACCAGAGAGCTGGGATCAATACTTACCCGCAGCACTATTTGCTTACCGCGAAGTACCCCACAATTCTACTGGGATGCCTCCTGCCACATTGCTGTTTGGTAGACCTATAAAAGGACCTTTAGAGGCACTGTTACGTACTTGGACAGATGATAAAGCTGATGAGACGGTCACCTCTGCATCCCAATACGTGAATGAGTTGACCCAACGCCTTAAAACAGGATGGGAACTGGCAAAGGAAAATGTACGCCGTGCCCGTCGTAAACATGCGCGTTACTACAACCGCACTGCGAAGGATAGGGAGCTAGAAGTAGGAGAACAGGTATTATTACTCCTGCCCAGTAGCAATAATAAATTGCAAATCGGGTGGAGAGGTCCATATAAAATTGTTGAGAAAATGTCGCGCACCAATTACAAGATTGCCATAAAGGGGAAGCAGAAAATTTACCACATAAACCTGCTGAAGCGATATTATGAAAGACCAGGTGCAGAACCAGCACATTTCCTGACACTGGCTATTGCGACGGAAACTGAGGCAGAACCCCTGACCTCCTGTGAATACCCTCTTCGTCAGTGCGAAACTCATCAAGATGTTCAGATTAGTTCAACTTTAACGGAGGATCAGCAGGCACAGGTTCAACAGTTGTTGAGAAAACACACTAGTACACTCACGGATAAACCTGGCATGACCAACCTGATAGAATTTGATATGAAGCTAACAGACCTCGCCCCGGTACGAGTTAAGAACTATCCTGTTCCTTATGCTAAAGCAAAGGCATTGAGTGAGGAAATCGAGTACCTGCTTAAGGAAAATATTATCTCAAAATCAGAGTCGCCTTATAGTGCGAGTGTGGTGTTGCTTAGAAAATCCACAGGAGAACATCGCCTCTGCATAGACTACCGAAGGCTCAACGCTGTAACGGAATTTCAAGCGGAGCCCTTACCGGATCAGAATCAGCTTTTCACCAAGCTGAGTAGAGCACGATACTTTTCGAAGATAGACCTTAGCAAAGGGTACTACCAGATCCCGGTAAAAGAGGAAATTCGACATATGTTAGCATTTAGTACTTCTGAAGGCCATTACGAGTTTAATGTATTGCCATTTGGGCTAAGCAACGCCCCAAGCGTCTTTACTCGTATGATGAGGAAGCTACTGGAACCCCTGAACCACCCTGGGATAAGTAATTTCATGGACGACATACTTATTGCCACGAACACCTTTGAGGAGCACCTGGACGCAGTTTCCCTACTCTTCGAAAGACTTAGAGAAACAGGACTCACCGCTCGCCCTACAAAATGTCAAATTGCCTGCGAGCAACTAGAATTCCTGGGACACACTATCTCGCATGGATGCATGTTCCCAGATGCGCGTAATATTGAGAAGTTACAGCGGGCCCCACGACCCCAGACTAAAAAGGATGTAAGGTCATTTGTGTCTCTATGTGGCTTCTACCAGAGATATATTAAAGATTTTAATACCCTGAGTGCGCCACTGACCGCATTAACCAAGAATGGGAACCCGGACAAAGTAACCTGGACAGCGGAGTGCGAAAATGCCTACACGCTGCTGAAGGAGAAACTCACAGCTAGGCCAATTCTGCGACTGCCTGACTTAACTCTGAACTTTACGCTGCGAACAGATGCTAGCAATATAGGGATAGGAGCCACTCTCCTGCAGCCTAGTGATAGACCTTCTGCAACTCTATTCCCCATTGCATATGCTAGTAGGAAATTGAACCCTGCTGAACAGAACTACTCTACCATCGAACGAGAATGTCTGTCGCTAATATGGGCTGTGCAGAAGTTTCAACCATATTTATACGGGAAAAAGTTCACGGTGCAGTGTGATCACCAACCGTTGATATTTCTTGCAGCGTCGAAGAACCTTAATGCCCGGCTTATGAGATGGTCACTACTGTTGCAGCCATATTCATTTCACATAGAATACATACCTGGGAAGAACAACGTAGGGGCAGATTTTTTGAGCAGACATCCGGACGCAACCGAGGAGATATGAGAAACTGAAAAGAAGAGGAAGACAGGACAAGAGGAGTTGGACGGAACGTCAAACTTGAGGAGGGGCTTGTGTGACAACTTGCCCAATCTTCTCTTCATTTTTTTTATTATTTACGTGACATCGTTTTTTTCTCATCCTCAATGCATGATCGCAAAGTCCCGGGAATTGTCACTTGCGGAAATTCTCCTAGCATTCAGTATTTCTCCTCGCTATTTTTAGATACGACGGCATTGTTGACCAATGACCTCGGTAGCTAGGAACCTGTTTTAATTTAAGACTGCTTAAGCTGATAAAACCAGTTTATGCCACTTTAGGAAGACATCACGTGACTTTTAACGCTATTGATTGGAGCGTTTATTTGACGCTAATGTCACATGATGCACGCTATGGATCACGTGTCCAAGCGGAAATGACCCGCTAAAAGGCGGCAAAGCCAGCATTTTTCACTTACGCCCCGGAACCCTCAAGAAAGCTAGGTCTAACCCAATTATCGGCGAATTCTCGCATTAAAAGCACTGAAGCCACGTGTCTAATTGCGGGTTAGCGTCCATCTTTGAGTAGGTAAGTGAAATCTCGCTAGAATATAATGTGATGAAATGTGTAGTACCTTGCAAAATCGACGCAAGATTGGTATGTTTACTTTATTCATATTTTTGTTTTACGATCACATCCAGCCACATGTGATCGGGTATATTTTATGATCCCACGGGATATGTACATGTTCATAATAATGTATAACGGGAATATATATATATATAGCTATTAATTTCCATATTATTTGATTAATTTCGACCCGACGTTTAGACTAACGGAAATTAATATTAACGATAATGTTGACAGACCGTGACATATATTCATTATAAATTATATGACGATGCGACCAGACATGAAGTGTGTGATAATGTTGTCAGACAATTCTAAAACACGGATGTCCAATTAATTGTTAAATTCATCATAATGACATGACGATTAGGCTAGAGGCACAGAACTAGAATACTGTTGCCGACATTTCTATGATAAATTTGGTGGGTTTAACTGACATTTATAATAATTCATCGGGTTAAGCTGACGATAAATCAGTCTAAAGAATTATAATACTGCCACTGGGGCAGAGAAATATAATAAAGGACAGACAGGAGAAACTTGAATTCAAGATTAGGCTCTAGACATATGATGTTAGAGACTAAAATCTGAGATGACTGGCAGAGGGACGGCTTAGGGAAAGACTGCTTTCTAAAGCTAGAAAATTAATGAAGCCGTCGTATTTGTCTTCAGTCTATGGTGGAGCCTTGCACGACAGTCCAATCTCAGCGCAGAATACGGAGTCGAGCACAGAGAAGGCAAATCCGAACCATTCAAGACCTACCTGGGGCAACGTCAGGAGACCGGAGAACTAACCACACTTCACTATCAGCCGGGGGCTGAAAAGCTAAGTCCACGAAAAAGGGAACTCACTACATCAATGCCTAGTTTAGTCATCCATGATGAAAAACACTTGAATTGTGAGACACATAATACATACAGCAGACACTAATTCCATCGACAATACTATCATTCACCATCTATTCATTTTATTGCAATAAACCAATTGGGTGTATATACTGTACCCCACGCTTTGTTCCTTCCATTAGATGTTGAATATTGTCTATGTTTATCTTCCTTTATAAGGGAGGGGGGGGGGCTCGTAAAATATAATATAAATTAAAGAATAATAATAATAGATAACTGAGAAGGGGACGACGGTAGCGAGAGACCAAATATCTCCTTACAATCTTTTCCAGACCTGTCGAGTTAGGAGAATTTACCCTCTTCGTCACCCTTCGGAAGTGGGAAAACCCAGCAGGGATTCCTTGAGCCAAATCTTCCACATCAGATCTATTATTTCCTCTAAATAATTCTCTTATCCTTTAAACGCTACGTGACAGTGTGCTGGGGCGCAAGAATGAGTAATTATAGTCATTTTCATACTGTGGCCTTTCTCTTCTTATGTATGTACTGGTTCGTTTCTGCCATCTGGGTAGGGTATGCTGTGGTGTAACATAACTGTGACTGATGTTACTGCCTTTTTCTGCATAAACCTTATAACTGTTTACTTTCCGTGTACTATGGTTATTTGTACTGCGATTTCGTGCATTATGTCCAGTGGGAGTGGTTGAGACAATTTGTGGATGGTCTCTATTGGTTTTGGTTTGTCTTATTGTTGACGTATCCACTTGCGCTACAACTGTGCCTCTTTTTATAGTGGTAGTTTTTCCTGACATATTCAATATCATGATGGGGAAATCTCTGGACTTCGAGACTTCAGCGATTCCCTCTGTAATTTGCAACAACGGGTCATCAATAATGCTTTCTTCTGCTAGGGGCTGTACTTGAATTGATTGCCCTGGTGTTATGTACTCAGAATTTTTTACTCTGCCTTTTGCTATGACCAGGGAGTTTGGAGCCACCGTTATGGGAGCTGTAATCCTTACTAAAGACGCTATGTGGATATCGTCCTGGAGATCTATGTACGTATTGTTGACTTTGATTTTCTGGAGGTCATAGTATATTCGAACTTTGTGTTTGTTAAAAAAATCTCTCCCTAGGATAAGATTTCTAGACATTCCTTTAGTAATGACAAATGGGTGTTCAAAATTTGTTTCGCCTAAGGAAAATTTTAGGCATGCTGTCCCAACTGAATTTAGTCTTTGTCCCGTGACTGAAGCTAGGTGTGTTTTGGACGGTTGAAATCGTACTAAGTGTTGGATCCTCTTGAACAGCTGGAACCTAATAAGGCTGATGGATGCTCCTGTATCTACCAGTGCCCTATATTGTTGGCCCTGTATAGACATGATGCAGGAACTGGGGTCCGGATGTATTTTAGTTCCATCATGTAGCATTTCTTCATATTGTATTTTACTGGATGGGCCCACTTGACAATTTCTGTTCTGTGTTGTTTCTTTTATTTTGGACCATTTTCTGTGATTGTTGCCCTCACTAACGGTCCTGTTTAGTGAGTGGCGCGGCCGTTTCCCTGACGCATGAGGGGTTGAGGTGCGCCTCTGGTATACTGATTTCTGGTGTAATCACGTGGGGGTGGTGCGGGTTGTTGTGGTTGATAACCTCCTCTTCTGGGTGGTGCGTGATTGTAATTTGCTCTACAGGACTTGTAACCATGTCCGAGCCTACCGCATGTAAAGCATCCGTTTGTACTGACATTATTGACGTCGTTTCGCCTCTGTGTGGGGGGTCTATAATTGCGGGGCCTATCATCTCGTTGTCGTGGGCGAGTCCATTGCCTCCTGGTATGGTCAACTTCCATAGGCTCATGCTCATCATAGTCCCTATATTCTGGTCGTGGTTCCCTACCTGCTCTTTGTTGGAACCTTCGGTGAAGATTTTCCTCCTGTATTGCTGCTTGGATTGTTTCAGCAATAGTCTTGGTGTCTTTTCTAATAAGATGCCTTCTGATATTTTCCGCTCTAAGGCCATCGGCAAATATCCCCACTAACTGTATTTCTACATCAGGTGTGGTAGCGATTTCTCCGCAAAACGCCTCTTCTGCCGTATTGAGGAATCGATCTCCAAAAAGTTGTACCGATTCATCTCTTTCCTGTTTCATGCTTCTAAGGACTGACCAAGCATGCATTTTGTCTATGATTTCCCCATATCTCTGGGTGAGCTCTTTTTTTAGGGACTCGTAGGTTTCTGTGGGGTACTGCTGGGACCTCCTTCTTAAAAAATCAGTCACGTACGAATCAGAACCTAACAGAGCGATTTTCTTTTTCTCTTCATCTGTTGTTGCCTCTGCTAGTGCCGCAAATTTTTCCATGTCAGACAACCATCTTCTGAATTTTTTCTTGTTTCCATCGAACGGCTGAACAATGGATCTAACCTGTGTGAATTTCGCGTAGTTGTCATTTTTCTGTAGGGTTTCAGTAATTTGCCGTAGCGCTATTATTGTTGGTCCTTCCATATTTTGTCTGTCCTGGGGCTGCAGTGGTTGTGTATTTACGGGTTGGTTCTGTGGTTGTTGTTGTTGTTGTTCCACACCAAGCTGTTGAAAATGTTGTAGTAAATCGTCCATGGTCTATGATCGCTAGTTATTTGCTTTATCAAAGAGAAGTGGTCACGGGCACCATATTACCACCATGTAACCGGGGCAGGTGTTCCTTAGGACTGGAACGGCACCATATTACCTTCATGTGGCAGTGCCGGTATATGCAGTATTTTCAGTTTACTTTACAGAGAGCAGATGTTTAACTGGCCTAATCACCAGAGATTTAGATTTCTCTCTTAAATTTGTGTTACCAGGTTCGATTTTCTTCTCTTAGGTGTTGATGTAGCGAATTTAATTGAAATGGACAGATTTCTTATCTAGATCTCAAAACTGTAGTAATTCACCTATTCAACAGCGTTCGATTTCGTGCAAAACTTTTAATATCTTTCAGCATGAAACTTAAAATTTCAACAAAGTCTGGAATTCAGAACATTTTTACAATAATAAGCATAATAAAGTTTTATCATCTCATCAGATGCTTTCATCGATGCAAAAATCCCTTTTTTACATCTTTGTCTCGTAGGCCTACTCAATTGTCAAATATGGCGAACCTTCTCATTCCACCGTGTTCCTTCCTTTAAGTTACAGTCTTATTTTAGGTTCGACGACATTTACCCATCTCCTCAGATTTGTCCTTGATTTCTTTATCGTCATAAGCATTCCTTGAGTCAAATGCTTTCCAACACAATAATATTTTCTACTCTACATGGTTTGAGGTGTAAGACTATTTTTTTGCAAATTGACTCAAATCCTCGAACCTAGTTCTGCTGCGACTAGGGTTGGGAGCTCTATTCAAAATACATATTTAACGATTGTCACTACTTACGCCAGTAAGAAATGTATAACCACTCAATGTCCTGAAATACACATTTTATAATAAATGTTGTAGTTTGATTTCCTCAAACTAAGAAATATGTAGAGCTGGACCAGATACGACCTCTTGAGTTGCGCTCTTTCATTCTACTGCCAAATGGCGTTGTTGTTCCACTTTCCCCGGGGTAAATCTGAGCTATCCGATTGGTCAGGGGAGATCACCCAATTATTAGAAATGGCGTGTAGAAGCGACTCTACCCTAAATATGTGACACTATTTATTATTTTCTGTTTCTCATAAAATATAAAATTATGGGGTGGTCTGTGCTTCCTCTGTCTTGTAAGAATATAGTCTGTTTCCAAAGGAACAACTATGTACACGGCCACACATTGACGTGATCGACACAGAGAAGACACAGTGCAAGCATGGGAATACCACGCAACGCGTATCAAAACGGAAATCCGAGGGCAGATTGAAGGCAATGTGTAGTGTTGCTACACAAACGGAGACACGTCGAATGGTCCGTGTTGTAACACACACAGAAAAAACCAGAAGTATCGGCACACAGACAGTGGTAGAAAAATTGAAGACACCACATCATTCCCATATAGTTGATCGTACGAGACGTTATCGTTCTTGTTCCACCTCTGAAGGTCCTATCCCTCCTCCTGAACTGTACTCCCGTATCCACGCCCGTGACGCGCGTTTAGCTGAGTTACCCTCCATTACTCCGGGCCCCTCTCATGCTCCGCCTCAGCGTGATGTTATTCTACCTCCAGTTACAACAACTCCTGTCGTTTCCTCCCCTCCTCCCTCTGCTCATATCTCATCTAACCCCGCTCTTCCTCCCTCTGATTATCTTCATCCACCTTCCTCCGACCTTGATACCGCCCTTGATTCCGACTTTTTGGAAGTTGAACCTGCTCTTCCAACCTCTGATTGTTTTCCTCCCCCTCCCTCAGATCTTGACAGTTACCCCGATTCTGCTTCTTCCGATACTGAACCTGATTTTCCTCCTCCCCCAGCTCGTTTTACTTCTAAACGTCGTCATTCGACATCATCTGGCGATTCTGCTCCCCTTCCTAAATACCTTCTCCAGCAGGCCGCCCATGTGCGTCCCCGTATTCGTCACTCCCGTGGTTATGTTCATTCTCCTCACCGTAGTCCCTCCCCTCCGCCTCCACCTCCACCTGTCACACCTCCATCCCGTAGATTACGCATTCAACCCCGTTGTCCACCTACCATTCCACAGCCTCCACCACGACGCTCTGTCCCGTCCACTCCTGTTGTCCATGCCATTGTCCCTACTTCCCAACCTATACAGCACGATCCTCGCCTGTCATCGCAAGACATCGTAAGATTGGAAGCGATGAATATTGTCGCGAAGTTGTTTACGAATTGAATTTTACATACTTCAAGATGCCAGTTCCTGTCATGTCGACATTTCCAGCCCTGAAATCGTTTTCTCGTATGATGTCCTCCCTGATTCTCATGATTTACGAAGCAAGTCTTTTACCCAATGCTTCCGCTGCTGAATTATTTGATCCTGATGTTGCAGTGAAGACCAGCTGTTATGCATCCCTGGACATCTCGGTTGCGGACTTTTATCAAGTTTGCAAGTTATGCTATGAAGTCCAGGAATTTCTATTTATGGAGAACTATTACATTTTAGTCCGCAGGTAAAACATTGATGAATCTCCCAGTACATGAACAGTTACCCTTCCGGCCTCCTTTCAAACATTGATGATGGAGATATCCCGATTCAAAAGAACAGTGTAGTCCACATATATTGCTGATGCATTTCCTTTTACACGCGTATTATTAATAAGTCACGTTAGTTTTGACTAATTTAATATTTGACTAGCTTTTATCTCCCTTTGTTTTTTTTTGTTCCCATTACTTTTTACCATCTTTTATCTCCCTTTGTTTTTTTTTTCCTGTACTTTTGACCATCGTTTATGTCCCTTTAAATTTTTTTTGCTATAAGATTTTGCTCAGATTTGAGTGTGCTGTTGTCCTGTTGTACCTAATAAAAGTGTTTAACTAAAGTACATTTTCACCCGCCACTAATGTTGGCATCATCCATGACTTATTATAATATTGACTCCATTTTTGCTTCATGATTGTTTGAAGTTCCAGTTATTGTTCCACTAACATATGTGATTTAACTATTTGCCATTTCTCCATTGAGTACCTTAGTCCGTTGATTGCCATGTTTCCAATCCTTGCATTATTTCCGGTTACTGTTATACCGGTGTAGTCATTTTTTATTATTGATACTTACCCATGTTTCCCATACCTTACCACCAAGTTTCGTGGTTCCATTTTCATTTTGTTCCATTATTTTATTTTATCACCCACTTCAGTTGAAGTGTAGGGTGATAGCCATATTTTATGGGCACCCGCCATTTTTGTTTCCAGTTCTCCTTTGCGACGTTAACTCGCTTGTCATGTTGTATTATGTTTTATAATGTATTTGAGAGATATTTGATAACTATCGACCCATAAAAGCGGTTTGCTAGTTGGTTGATGATTGTTCAGTTCCATTACTGTTATATTTTTGCCCATTATTATTGCTAATGGTTCCTACCATGTCATCCCCGGTCATTACATGTGTACCTTGATTATGTCCATCAGTCCCTACTTATGTCCCTTGATTATGTCCATCAGTCCCTACTTATGTCCCTTGATTATGTCCATCAGTCCCTACTTAAATACCTTAACTATGTCCCCACCACTTACAATTAATTCTTGAAATGTTAATTGAGTCATCATTCCCATATATTGATTGTTGTATTCCATCCGACATGATTTCTGGTGGGATACCTGAACCCCGATATTTTTTTTTTAGGGATTAGTCATTTTTTTAGGGACTAAAGTGTCTCCCTACGGGATACACTTTGGCGGCCCCCGGGCGTATGTAACAGGGTAGACTATTAAGTAGCTACAACTGTTAGCCTTATAGTAAAGTATTTTATGAATGACTAGTTAGATAAATAAACTACTAGTCAAGAATCAATGACATCATCAGTCATGACACACATGAACCCATGATGTCATCAAACCTTGTGTGGCCTACATACAAGTCAGACCGGAAAACATTTAGATTAGAGAGAACTTTAAACAATGGTTGGTCATCATCACATAGAAACAATAATTTTAGACTAGAGGATTCGTAGATGGTTAGGTTAAAGATTATTTCAACGGTCCACTAGCCCCCAAGACCAATCATTTGAAGGTTTCCGGTCTTAACTCCAATAAGAAATACATCCTCTGGCGAGCCATAGCACCAGACCAGTATAAAGACTGATGCATCTTAGTAACCAGTCAGAGCTTGAGACAGTTATCTCAAAGCTAGAGTCAGATCATCATAGGGTGTTCTTTAGTTTAGGTTTGGAGCAACCTGGCGCTACGACTACTATTGAACAAAAGCCCTTGACTCCTACGTTTTATCTAGAGATCTCCTACCGACCAGGAAGGTTAGTGAACCAGCGCTAACCCCTGCCACGATTATGTGAGTGGTTCATTCCACTTGAAGTAAGTTCGAACTAGTTTTGATTGAAGTCTCGAATCGTATTTTATTTCGCTAGGATTTCTACAGATCATAAAACGACTAGAGTATTAAGGAGCCGTAAGCCTTTCGCCTTGGAGGCTAAAGCTGGCAGTTTTCATTTCCTTTCCCCACCAGAAATATATCTCGAGCTGCCACTGTTTGTTTGAAATACGAAACGAAAATAAAGAACATCTTTTATAACCATTTGGACTTATCAAATGCTCTGCACCATTGAAAGTTTCCATTGACTGTTCAAGTTGCTAATTACTTACTACCCGTTGAAGAATCAATTTAGAATCCATCAAGGCACTTATGAGATCTACCAATTACCTGGGTTGTTCTTTCCTTCTGGAATTACTAACTCTGGTGATTAACCAGTATTTACCAGAAGAAACACAATAAGAAAAGTCCTGGGATTATTTCCCTTATATCAAGTAAAATACAGAATTACATCCCTTCAACAAAAATCCACTATCACGATCTACTCTCCCGGCTACATAGTTTGACTTTTGGTGCCGTTCCCGTCTACTCCTCTACTTCACCCGGTCACATTACCTACTAGAAGTAATCATTGTTCATGGTCAACTTTATGTATAGCTCACGCTGGGAAGGTGCCTTGAGAGGCCTCCATAGTAAGAATAGTGGATATCGATAAAGATATTCTAAGGTCATGTAAATAATCCCCTGAAAACGATACTGACATCGATAAATCTTCAAGGCTAAGATTGCTGGACTTTGGCATCAAAAGTTAGACTAGCAGGAATGAACGTTTGAGAGGATGCAACAGTCGTGTATACAACCAGCGCACTACAGGAACAATTAATATCCATACCCTTCAAAATTTGCTGATTGAGACTGGGAACTAATGTGTTTACCTGGAGCGTAATGATCTCGATTCTAATCAACAATAACTATAAAAATGGGAAGGTAGCCAGACAATCTTAAATTGTATATTCATCATCAGTTAATTATTTAATTAACTCGCGACAGTGTTCTGTCTTCCCATGGCAGTCGGTGGCTAGTTGACACCATTTTTTCTACAAAACTATATATTTATAAAAATACAATGCTCTTGGATGTTAGAACATCTGGTAGCTGTTACAATATTTCACGTTGTCTGCTAGTATTTTATCAATATTTGATTTTAGATCCCATGGGATCATCGGGAGTATGACAAGATTAGGACCCAGTGGTTCTGAAACAAATTCCTTCATAAATATTCCTTTGACTGGGAACCGAACCATATACCTTTATAATTACAGGCGGACGCCATACTTCTTAATCACTTCGGCCCCCAGGGTAGAAGAGAAAATACTAAGTAAGAAAATGTGTTTAAAAGATTGTCGAAGTGCTCTATTTAGCGTAGATGAAACCTTTTCGGCGCGCACATTTGCGAATGCAACCGTTATCTGCTTGATTAATATTACCAATTTTTTTTTTTTAATTAATGTGTTTGCTACTTTTCTTTGTAGCACGCCCCTTTCAACCATCTACCATGTACATGGAGTTGTTGGTTATATCAGGACGTATTTCCTTTATTGTAATATATTTTTGTTTATATTTATTTTATACTATATTATCTCTAGTCGGTATTTTTCCTTTTGTAGTTATAGTTCAACATGGTTTTTAAAAGAAATTCCAAAATATGCTATTAATATTACCAATGAAAGTGGCAGAGCATATAAGTGTTCACTACTTTAACATATGAATAAAACTCCAAATTATTTAAAGTCATTTTACTCTAAACATAAAACACACAATAACATTTTAACAATATAAAAAGTGTACTAATAAAAATAAGTGAATTGCTTATGCCTTTTATAGTTTTGTCTAAAACATTCATAATGTTAAAAAAATAATAAAAAAGTGTTATTAATTATGATTTTTGTTAGTAATTAAATTGTTTCCCTTTGGACGTAAATAGGATGCTTTCCCCTAACTTCTCTGTCTCTGCTGCTTAAAGTATCACATGGTTAAGTTTTTTTTTTCTTTTTGTTCCACTTATTTCTGAGATTCGACATCCGGTCAAAACCTGACAAGAGGTGTGATATCTCGGTTATAAGCGGGGTATATTGTGCGCATTTTTATTACATTTTGCTGTACTGTTATTTCTGTCCTTTTTTAATTAATTATGGGGGGGGGGAGGAGAGCGGGGGGGGGGGACTTTTATATTAGCCTGAAAAGATCTATTTCTGTGAATGACCGCTAGCTGCCTGTCTGACCGTCACGTCGTAAGGTTTATTCGAGTGTTTCTGCTTGTTCAATCCATATACTTCTTTATTTATATTTTTTTAAGTGTAAGGATTTTACCTCTATATATTATTGATTGTGTTCCGACGTGTCGTTAAAAGTATTACTAGCTGAAATGAAGATCCATGTGTGTTTTTCGTTTCCTCTTGTGTCTACCCATTGTGTGGTCTTCCTTAACTCCAGCTGCTTTATGACTTCATCAACGATGATTTGAGGTATGGTGTCTAAAATTGCTTACTTACTTACTTACTTACTTAGTCGTTCCCTTTCTACCGTGAGGTGTAGAGGTGTCTAAAATTGCAATAAGTAATTATTCCTTTGGATTCTTTATTGTTTCACTGTGTTGTTTAATTTGATATGTCAATGATAAACTGTCTGTCTTGTTCTACGATTTTGGATCTTTCTTGGTGGAATGTCTGCTTTATTTTTCTACCCGTAGTTATATAACTGTAATCTTTGTAGTCAGTTGTAGGAGTTGGGGTTTGATGTGTAGTCTCTGCTTACTTGAAATCGTATTTGTTGTCATACTATTTATTGTTTTATTTAATGGTTTCAACAATCCTTCTCATACCACTATGACAAATATTAATAATCTCAAAAAACCTATGTGACAGCGTTGTAATTCTGCTCCAGTCAGTCCATCTGCAGTTCTATCAGTATTACTAATCTATCGCAGTTAGCCCGTCTATAGCTCTGTCAGCATTACAAATATATCCCAGTCCGCTCATCTGTAGGTCTTTGAACGTTACAAATATGTCCCATTTGGCTCGTTTGTAGGTCTGTAAAATTACACATTTATCCCAGTTAGATCATCTGTAGTTCTGTAAACATTACAAATCATTCCCAGTTAGCAGCCACCGAGTCTATTATCAGAGAGGCAAGACAGAATTACAAACCGTGTTGAACTGAAGAACTATAAAAGCTTGATGATGAACTACGCAACAGAGAGAGAATAAACAACCTTCTTCTTCTTCTTCTTCCTCGTTCGCCTTCAGACTTCCACATTTATGACTCTAATAAAGGCAGCAGTCAACTCAAGGTTCCCGACATCTCCAAACAGTTTTTCGTTGACAGAAGTAGGTTGTTGCCATATGCTACCCCGTTCATTACTGTAGGTTGGGCAGTACTGCAGCAGGTGTTCGACTGTCATCGGGCTGGTACCGCAGGTGCAGAGATCTGTTGCACCAATTTTGTATTTGTGGTACAGATGGTATCTCAATCTGTTGTGCCCAGTGCGCAGTCGAAAAATGATGACCTGTTCTTTTCTGGATAGTTGATGATATGCGTCATTTTTCAAATGTCCCGGGTGCTCTCTTTCCCATTTGGACTTGAATGTAGCCTTTATAGTGGTCTTTGCCGTTGCGTAAGTTGTCTCTATATCATTTTGCTGTAAACTCCTTCTTTAGCAAGTCTATCTGCCTCTTCATTTCCTGGTATGTTGCAATGGGCTGGTATCCACTGGATAGTGCACTTCTTGAAGCATTCGGCCAGTCTTTCAAGGGAGATTATCAGATCTTTCAATCCTTTAGTTTGGTGGCTCTTCAGCGCTGATATTATTGAGAGGGCATCTGAAAAGATTACTATCTGTTTTTCTGCCTGTGCTTTGCATTCAATAAGAGTTTCAGCTGCCTGTTTCAGGGCTTCTGCTTCAATCACAAACACTGGTCACGTGCGAAATCTGATTTCTTTATGCATTGTCACAGTTTTGTAAGGGTGTGGGGAGGTAGCATTTTGTTGTTGTTGGAAGGACAACAACATAATTATGAAAACAATTAATAAATTAAATAAAACCTTTTAATTGTATACATTAATTATTTCCATTCAAGCTACCAAATAATACAAGTATATATAAACAAATAAAACGGTATTGAATCAGTTTTTCAAAAACACAGTGCACATGAAACAATGGACGATTCGGGTTTAACCTTCGCCAGCCACAGTTACAAACAGGCAACAAGGACAAGAAATATAGATTATAGACTACAAATACGTAATACATATAAACACAGATGAACAGCAATAATAAAGCAAAGAAACTACACAACCAAAAATAATTAATAAATACAAGAAATTCAACAATCAACGAAAATCAGAAGTAGAAAATGGAATAAAAAGTCCTGCTATAAGACTCTTCGCTGAAAGAATCAGTCACACAATGAAAAAATGTCTCAATGGCTTCCCATAGCGATGAATCAAAGTCTAAATAAATCAAAATGTATTTACTTACAAATAACATAAGTTCATCATGTACATTATATGCATGTGATGACATTTGAATATTTTTTATCAATATATTTCTAAAAAACATTTCCACCCGCTAAGAGTTATAAAGTAGTAAATACTTATATGGTCTGTCACACTAAATGCTAGTATAAAGTTACCCTCGCACTGATATCAAAATGTGTCGTCAGTGCTGAAAAGTGCTCTTCGTCAAATCAGGAACATAATGCATTAAATTTAAAAAAGATATTCCAGACAACTGTAGGAGTTCGTCATGGATATATCCTGTCCCCAGTACTCTTTAATATATATCTAGAACATATTATGCAGGAGGCTCTCTACGATTATAAAACAACCATATCGATTGGAGGCCGACCTCTTTGCAATCTACGTTTTGCTGATGATATCGATCTTATAGTTGGAACAGAATCAGAACTTCAAGACCTTACCTCTAGACTAGAGAAAGTAACAAGAACATATGGGATGGAAATTAATATAGAAAGAAAGCAAGATATTGGTGAATAGCCATAAGAAACATGTTCCGACCAACATTATGTTAAATGGGCAAACGTTAGAAGAAGTTCACACCTTTACATATCTGGGGTCCATTATATGTAGTGATGGAAGATCAAATAAAGAAATCAAGACAAGACTTGAGATGGCCTCAGCTGCCATGACAAGGCTGAATGTGATCCGGAAAAGTAACATCAGTTTTCCTGTGAAGATCAAATTATACAAATCACTTGTATTATCTATTCTCTTGTATGGGTGTGAGGGCTGGACACTCACTGCAGATACGAAGCGAAGGATTCAGGCTTTCGAGTATAAATGTTATAGAAGAATTTTGCGCATTTGCTATAAAGAGCACACAACGGATGTCTAAGTTAGAGAGAAAATATACACCTATGCAGGCTACCAAGAACCACTTTTGTCAGTAGTGAAACGTCAAAAGCTTGGCTGGTTTGAGCATGAAACTCGTCATGACTCCCTTTCGAAAACGATCCTCCAGGGAACATATATTGCATCAGATTGATTTTGTCTTCTAGTAAAGGTTATAGAGGTAGGTCTGTCCAGGTTCACCAGGATAATCTATAAATATATATAAAATAAATGGTATGCTATTGAGGAGCATAGATACCACGAGTAAACGGTTGCAGATTTGGGAAGACTAAGAATGTCTCGTCTACAGGAGATAATATGAGGAAGAGGAATATGAATGTTCACAAGACATAGAGCTCATGTACGAAGTACCTCTGATATTCAAAGATCCAATTTATGATTATTTGCGAGCTCCATTATTTGAATTACTTGCCTTGCTGGTTAAAGGTATCATGTAAATAAACGTTTTGATAGTGTGATGAGATTACAGTGATACAACGTTTAAATTCCTCCAATTATAAAGATAATAGGTAAAATAACATGTAGTGATAAAAAATAGGCAAGATATGCCGAGGCTTCTTCACCTACGCCAGCGTTTTCTAGGGTCATTGAACATTAACTAGTTAGAACATGCAGACTAAACGGTTTACCCTTTTAGACGGGAGGGAAACGGAGATAAAAGAAAAAAATATGACGGTCGGAACACGTGTTTGAATCTAAATGCTAAAAGACGCAATTTGTAGTTTTAAAGGAAAAAAATCACTCCACTAGTTGACACAATTTAAGGAATTGGTAGAAAAACGACCTTAGCTCTTATTTGAAACAGTCGTATCTTGGACGTTTTTACGGTAATTGGTTGTTTTGTTTGAATATAGCGGCAAACGCCGTGGACGAAGGTTCAAAAACAAATTTCAAAACTAACCTTGAGAAAAGTAGGTTTTTCTTTAATAATAAAGTTATGAGAATAAAAACTAGCTAGTTTGATAGCCCATCTTAATCTGACAAATAATATACTTTTAATTACACAGACGGACAGATAACACGAAGGATATTGACGAAAGACTGTATTGTTCACTACACACTAGCGAACAGTTTTTTTGTGCATATTTTCACTAAAGTTACATTTTGGCGTCCTTGAGCCTAAGAATGCAAAAAACAAACTGCAGTTTAACGAGCGGGCAAAGTAGGAGGATAGTAGCTAAAAATAACTTAGTGGGGCAGGTTTGTGTAGTTTTTTCTTGTAGTTAGTCCAAAAAACAAGTGTAATTTTGGGGAAAAACCAAGTTGAGACAGACGGACTGACAGAAAAATACTACACACTAGACTGAGATTGGACTGAAATTTGACTTTTTGTTTGAATATTTGAAAAAGTAGAGGGAAGTCCGCTGATTGGACAAAAGCATTTATATTATTGAATGAGAGACGCACGCTTGTGCCATTTTTGAAAGACTGTCCTTAAACACAGTTCGTTACAGCTAAATGAGTGTTTTCCAGAAGATATATATACATTATCAGTGGGACGCCATACTATAGCCAGCAGCTCAGCTGAGTTTTGCTAGTACAACGTAACTGTGTTTTCACATTTCGAATTGTGGTAAGGAGAAACATTCATTAACCCTTTTATTTAACATTTAATATTTTGAGTGATTGATACTGCCATATCATGAAAAATGATTACGACAAGTGAGTGCTTATTCTAGGTCCCCAGCGACAGCCAGGGCCTAGAGACAAACACATAATAATAGAAAGCATATCAAGGACTATAGAAGACAGATCTATATTTGAGATTAGTGGGAACATAACACCCACCTTATTGGATGGAAGAGGAAACTATTGAAAATATTTCGGATGCAATGCAGTCTTTGGAAACTGGTACTATTTGATACCACCTGGGTGAGATGTGCTACGTTGGTCAGAGAGATCTGACCCAATCTTTGTAAGTTCTGTTTGCTTTGTTGTGTGTGTAAAATTGGTGCATTAAGCAGTGTGTGACACATGGCACAAATTTCGGTTTCAGAGTTTCTGGTCTGGCACTACGCTAGTGCCAGATGCTTTTGTAGAAGTACAAGAGTGGATGCAGAAGCAGCCTAACATTTACTCCAGCTACTGTGAGGAGTGGGCCATTAGAATTCTGTACCGCATCGACACAGGCAGATAAGTGAAAATCTGGCCTGCTGTGGATTCATCAACTGTGTCCAAAATAAATAAAGAAATAAAATATTGTTGTATAAACACTATAACTCAGTCCATATTTCCAGGACAATGAACTTTATAAAACAGAGATTGGGCATGATGACACCACCCCAACTAAACATCCAGTGCTAGTTTTGCCAAAGACACTGTAGTCAATATTAATATCAACTAATGTAACAATATATTTATGTATAAAATTTTCATTTTGATTGTTCACTATATATGCACCTTTATTGATAAAATACGTATTATTTCATACGTCCTGACCAGAAGAAATCTTTGGTTCAGGACTAAATAAATTTAAAAGATTGAAAATCTAAACTTTTAAAGACAGTGTTAGTTGAGTTTATCATAGAGATTATTATTCTTAATATAGACTTAGTATTTACATGTGTGTGTCTGTATATTTAATTACTTACACATCACAATTCAGTACCCTAGACATTTAACGTAGCTAACATACATAATAGTAGAATAGGTCTGGTTGAGGTCATAAGTGGTAGCAGAAAGGCCTCCTGTAACTCACATAAACTGTTATTATCAGGAGCCTTCACAGCTGACCTCATCCAGGACACAAGGTAACATAACAACAACGCAATAACATAAAAAACCACTACAAATATTTGGGGCCAAGCCGGGATTTGAACCCTCCCCCACCACAAATATTGGGTAGCTCTTGTCCCGGGATTAGGTTTATCAAAGATATTAGGGTCTCCTGGTCCGGGAATTAAACTAGTGGGGACAGAGTTGTATAAAATTAAAAGTGGAAAATAAAAGTTGATGAATCTTCACAGCCAGTGGTAATTAATTAATTAATTAATATATTACCTTAGTAATTATATACTTGGAATTTACCTTAGTCATGTTAAATTGTGTGTTAGAGTATGGCAGATCTAGCAAAATTTAGATCGGCTGCTGTGCTGACGGCGAAGGAGATGAACATGGATGGTCAGGTTTTAATTCAGTATGTAACTTCAGAATGTGACAAGTATATTGAAAGGGAAGATAGGAGGTTAGCTGAAGAGAAGAGGTTACAAATTGAGGCTGATAAAGAACTTAAGAGGCTGCAGATTGAGGCTGACAAAGAAGCTAAGGCATTAGAGGCAGATAGGGAGATTAAAAGGCTCCAATTAGAAAAAAAGGCTGAAAGGGAGGCAGAAGAAAAGAGATTGACTGCCGAAAGGGAAGCAGAAGAAAAGAGATTGACTGCCGAAAGGGAAGCAGAAGATAGGAGATTGCAAAGGGAGCACGAATTACGACTAAGGGAGTTGGAAATTCAGGGTCATGCTCCTGAAATTGGTGCCAGCCCCTTTTCCTCAGATGCCACGCCTAGTCAGGGAGCCTCAACCTCAGCTATGGGGTTTCATTTAGACCATTTTGTTGAGAAAGACGATGACATCGAGGGGTACCTCAGTAGATTTGAACTATTGGCTACTACGTATGGGTTAGAGAGAGAGAGAGAGAGGTGGAGTATTAAGTTATCCCAGGGGCTTAGAGGTACTTCTTATGAAGTCTTTGGCAAGATGAATAGAGACGACCAAGACAATTATGACATGCTAAAGCAGGCTTTGTTATTGAGATATGAAAAGAATGGTGAATTTTATCGTAAGAATTTTAGAAATGCCAAACTTTTGTCTGGGGAGACATACCACCAATTCTCTGCCAGACTGGAAACCTATTTGGAGAAATGGACTGCTCTGGAGAAGACCCAAGATCTCAAAGAGATGATCATGATAGAGCAATTAAGAGAGTCCATGGCTCCAGACCTGAGAAAATTTCTCATGGAACAAGGTGCAGAGAGGTTGGGGGAGGTTTTGAATGTCGTTGAGAGGTATCAAGCAGCCCAGGCAGAGGTAAGTAGCACTAAAAAGAAGCATATAGAAAATTTTAAAGATCCACAGCACTTTAGTAAATTTGATACCAGAGAACAAGGTAATAAAGGTAGGACAAGCTTTGATAGGCCACGAAATGATTATCGTGATAGAAACTCACAGTTCAATGACCAAAAATATAATGAAAGAAAACCGTTTAACCAAGGAAAGAGATGGTGCAAATGGTGTAAGAAAGACAACCATAACACCGAATTTTGTAAAAGGAAACCTTCAAACATTGCTGCAATGAAATCGGGGAATCAGAGATTAAAAGTTAATCCTAATGGACAGCAGGAACCTTATCACCCCCCAGTTTGTGAGGATGTTATTTGTAATGGGGTCACCATAAGGTGCCTATATGATACAGGTTTGGATTATGATTCAGTTGTGAAGTCTAGCCTAGTGGACCCAAGTCAGTATACCACAGAAACAGTGGAAATACAAGGGGCGACTAAGGACATACTACTCATGACACTTCCCATCGCAAGGATAACGGTGAAAACTCGCTATGTGGAAGGAGAAATCAGAGCAGCAGTGATAGATGAACCAATCTACCCTCTGATATTGGGATGTAGATACGTCTTCTTGGGGAATCCCGAGAGACCTGTGATCCTGGCGACAGTGCAGACCAGGTCACAGAAAAAGAAGGAAGAAGGTGAACCTATAAATGCTCATCCAGAGGAGATGAGGAAGGCGCAGGCTGAGGATAGGACACTCAAGCCATGTTTTAAAAAAATTGCCCAAATACCACACACCTCCAAGCAAGGGAGAGTACTTTATGAAGAACAAATTGATATACAGGAAGGCAGGAACTGGAACAAATGGTCACAACCAGCTGGTTCTTCCCACTTCATATAGGGAAAAAGTGATGGAACTAGGACATGCGATTCCCTTCAGTGGTCACATGGGGATCAGCGCCACAGAACAGCGTATAGCTTGTCATTACTTCTGGCCAGGGTTAACGGAGGATATAAAAAGATATGTCAAATCCTGTCCAGAATGTCAAAGGGTAGCTCCAAAGCATTGGACTGCTCCTGCAACTGTAGGGGAAATGCCCATAGTGGGAACACCTTTTGAGAGGGTTGCAGTGGATATTGTGGGACCTCTCACTCGGATCAAGAGGAGGAACAGTTACATCCTTACTCTGGTGGACACTTGTTCTATGTGGGGACAGTTACATCCTTACTCTGGTGGACACTTGTTCTATGTGGGGAGAGGCGGTGGCCCTGCCGTCAATTGATTCGAAACATGTAGCAGAGGCACTACTTACAATATTCACAAGATTAGGATTCCCGCATCAAATCTTGACTGATAATGGCTCACAGTTCAAGGGGAAACTAACGGAAGAAGTTTTTAAGCTATTTCAAGACAGACACTTTCATTGTAGTCCGTACCATCCACAAGGGAACGGCTAGGTAGAGAGGTTCAACGGGACTCTCATTTCTATCCTGAGGAAGCTGGCACATGAAAAACCTGATATGTGGGATCAATTTCTGCCCGCCGCGTTGTTTGCGTATCGGGAGGTACCACATAGTTCAACCGGGATGGCTCCCGCAACCCTGCTATTTGGGAGGCCAATAAAAGGTCCATTAGAAGCCTTATTAAGGACCTGGACAGATGAGAGGGCAGAAGAGACTGTTACCTCATCATATCAATATGTGAACGAGCTGACCACTCGTCTGAAAGCTGGATGGAAACTGGCAAATGATAATTTGAGACAAGCCAGGAAGAAACATGCAGCGTATTTTAATAGGAAAGCAAAGGACAGAGAATTAGCTGTGGGAGAGAAAGTGCTTCTTCTACTACCCGGCAGCCCGAATAAGTTGCAAATTGGATGGCAAGGTCCATATACGGTTCTAGAGAAGGTGTCTAGAACAAACTATAAAATTGACAAAAAGGGGAAGGAAAAGATATATCATGTGAACCTTTTAAAGAAGTATCTGGACAGACCAATCCAGGAAAGCACCCCCTTACTGACCTTGGCTATCGCAACTAAAATGAAAAAGGAACCACTTGTTACAAGAGGATATATGATTTGTAGCAACTAGGTAGTAAGCTCGGATAAAAGTTGCACATTTTAGTTGTTGAACTGCAATAGAGATATATTATAGTTTTTGCTTTACGATGTTGAAAGCGAGGAGCATAATTTGCGTAGTTTTAATGTGACGTGTCGCGTTGGTAAGGTAGCACGTGACAATATTGTATTTGTACCCATATGTTGTTATATTTGGTCCTAGACGGACGGAAGTTTTTGAAGTCTCCCAGTAGAAGGATATTTATATCAAGGATTTTCTTGATGAATAGGTATTTGGGTCAGCCTATCCTTAGTGGATACAATATTATATCTCAGTGATGAATGGGATTTATGTTCGAAGAGGAGAATGTATTTTCGGGAGCAATCTTAATGGAAAGTATCCAAGAAGGTCACCTTAGTCGCGTAAGTTGAGTTGTTCGATATCGGATTGCCTATCTAGGAATCACGAGTAAATAGCTTGACTGTACCACGACTGAAGGAAGTGACGAATTATGATGTATTAATTGAATTCTGATGAACTGCATTTTATTTGGATGTGATGTGCTATTAAATTGTACCCTGTTCGGACTCTGAACACCATGGACTTATGAGTTGATATTATTGAAAGTTCAGACTATTGACCCACTATTCATGTTTGTCAGCACGGCATTAGAAGCTCTACCATTTGAAGTATTTATCAAAACTAATAATACAACAAAACAGTGATTATAAACCGGCACACATAGAAGTTAGCAGAGAATACCATAACAAACGGTGGCAACAACCAGAATAAAACTAATAACAATGGAACAATGAAGCACGATACAATCTGTGTAAGTGGTGATAATAAGTTTTGTTCATCGGCAGGAAAATCCGATGTAACAAAAAATGGTTGGCCATTGCGGGGATCGAGAATGGTTCGCCAGTCCGTGAATCGAGAATGGTTGCCAGCGCGTGAATCGACAATGGTTTGCTAGCACAGGGACCAAGTTGACAAGATAACGAAGTAACGAAAAATTTTTTTCTTTAGTCCATTCAAAAGAGTGAGTTCAAGTCAAATGGAAAATAAAGACATTGTATCATTCGATTGACCTAGAAATAGAAGTGTTTACGATCGGCTAGCGCTCACGTGACTTGCAGTTAGTGACGTAACACGCCTAACAAAGAAAGACAGTACAACGTCATCATTTCATGTTCAAAATTCATAGCAGAAGTCAAGACCTTTCGCAATCTGTATCAAACTTCGATTTACCTTCAAAAATGGATCAAGAACTACACGAATGCTTTCAAAGTCACTAAACCAGCTTCGAGGGAATCCCATCTGTACCATTGACAACTGCCAGCATCTTGCGGGGAAAACTTTCATACGCTAAAAGATAAGTAAACCCAGTAGTGGTCGTTTCAGTGCAAAATGTCGTCCATCGAATTATGTGGGCATATTTAATTCATGCATGTTCTATGTATCTATCTATCTTCGTATGTTTTTTATGTGTGTAAGTAGGTTTGGTCGCCACAAGCTGACCACAAAGATTCTAATCGATTCTAGGGTAATTGAATATTTGCGAGTTGAATACAAGAGACCCCAAAGAAATAATTTTGGACTCGTTCTGCTTGTTATTGCAAACATTTGATATTTGATGTTAGGTGTATAGTGATAGTAATTTCTGGTGTATTTTCCTGTATTCTATTTCAATTTTTATTCATTTCTGTAATATGTTTGTAACTATTTCGTATTTTCTCCATCTTGCTATAATTTATTTTAATTGTTAATATATGTTCGTTATAAAGAGTCCTGTGTCGTCATCATTATTTGTACACATGTTTATTAACCCATATTTCGTCACCTTGAACTTCTCTGATACTTCCGTGTTTTATTTGGTTCAAGTAATCATTTTTTAATGTTTGCAATTGTCAATTGTGAAATGTTAATGTCTTGTACAATTTTATTTATGGTTTGTTTTGTCTTTATTGATGTTTAAGCTTATACTCTAATAGGGATAGCTTACCTTAGTTGGGTATTAATATAATAACATATATTTTGATTAATTTTTGAAAATAAATAAGAGGAACTTGATAATTGCAACTGTTTGCAGTAATGGCCCAGTGCACTAGTGTTTATCCATCATGACTAAGGCATGATGATATAGTATATTGACAAATAACTATAGGGTTATATTTCTTGGTGAATATGAGCACCATGTTAGATATTAAGTAGTATAATTTTATTAAAAATAGTACTACGTTGGCCATTCAGTACACATAAATAATTTAATAATTTTTATTGGTGTTTACAATACATTATTGATTAACTACATAGATCATTGATTTCAGAATGTCTACGTTAGAAACTTTCGTTAGAATAGGGAAAGATTTTTGTTATAAAGGACTAGAACTGAAATCTTTTGCTGAAGAACAACTAGCTATTTATAAACAAGAACAGGCAGATAGAAAACGTGAAGAAGAAGAACGTGAGGCAAAGTTAAAACGTGAAGAAGAAGAACGTGAGGCAAAGTTAGAAAAGCAGAAAGAACTTGCAAAGCAAGAAGAAGATAGAAAAGAGGCAAGAAATGAAATATTAAGAATTGAGGAGGAAAATAAAAAGAAACAAGATGAAATTATAATGCAACAACAAAAGGAGTTGGCACTTATCCAATTGGAGACAGCCAAATTAAAAGCACAATGCGCTACTACTAGCCATGGTGTTAATGCTAATGATATGTCTTCAGCTACACAACATAAAAGTTATTATAACTTTAAACTGCCACATTTCAAACTTAATTATGATAATTTATCATCGTACTTGTCACGTTTTGAACAAGTATGTAAGACTAATAATTTGGATAAATCAGCATGGGCACTTAAACTTCGAGAATTTTTAGATGGTGAGCCCTTGAACGCAACTGAAAATGTAGATCCTACAATAGCTTGTAACTATGATGCCATTAAGGCTTTGCTATTGCGACGGTTTCATTTAGATGAGGAAGGTTGTAGATTAAAATTTAAAAATCTTCAGCCAGATTCACATAAAGATTTTTCAGGATTTATATCAAATATACGAGACACCTTCAACAGATGGGTTGAACTTGCGGGAGTGGAAAAATCTTATGATAAATTAGTGGACCTGATACTTAGAGATAAAGTACTATCTTCAGTTAGTCCGCCATTTTTTTCATTCCTACAGGAACGAAAACCACCCACCATTGCGTCCTTAGAAGAGATGTCTATAAATTATTGTTGTGCACATCCTAACGTCAGTTTAGGGAATTCACATACACGAGAACCATTACCAGTGGCATCCAACATGTCGTACCACGGTTATGACAAAGCAAGGACACATAGTCTTAATAGGAACCATTTTTACAAAGGATATAATGATAATTATAATCATGGACAAAATCATTATAACAGCTATAACAATTTTAACCGAGGTAGACAACAGTTCAGAAATCAAATACCTCAATTTAAACCTAAAGATAATTTTCAACAAAAGCCTAGTTGGAATAAATTTGGTATTGACAAATTCAATAATAGTGGTAATCATTATCAGAGGAAGAATGAAAATTTTAAACCACGACATAAAAGTTACAACAGTAGAGGCAATGATAATAATTATTCAGGTGTTCGGGATAGACAACGCTCCATCTCCAGACATCATCAACAGTTTACACATAACACAGGGGCAGCATTGACCATGAATGCATCTCCATGTAATAACAATGTTGACACTCCAACACATTCTTCATCTGCATGCTATGTCATTGATAATAACGTGGCAAATGTTTGTCCACAATGCCATACTATTTTTCAGAAATCAAGTCAGCCGACAATACAGGTTACACAACCTACTCCTGCTATTTGTCTAACGGCTAACGATGGAACTGGGACATTGATTTTTAACAAGGGAATCCTGGATGGAAATATTATTTCTATTTTAAGAGACTCCGGATCCACCACAATTGGTATCCGTCAATCCTTAGTGCATCCACGTTATGTTACTAAAGAGTTTGTACGCTGTATTACTTTCGGAGGGACAGTGGAATATTATCCAACTGCAATTATAGAGGTTAAAACTCCATTTTTTTCAGGGAAAGTTAAAGTTTGTTTACTTCAGAATCCGGTTGCAGATTTGACAATCGGACGTATACATGGCAGCAAAGACTGTACTCCCGAGGAAATATTGGAATGGGAAAGAGTGAACTTGTATGCAGCCAATACAGTGACAACAAGAGCTCAAGCTCACGAGTTGGAAAGGAAGGATACTACAGCCACTAAAGTGATGGAGTACTCTAATGATATACCTACCTCCATGATTGAAAGAGAGTCTTTTGCTCGCAAACAAAGAGAAGACAACTCTTTGAAGAAATTTTTTGCATTAGTGAACAAACATGATGATATTACGGTTAAGAATAGAGCTAAACATTGGTTCACTATTCATAATGATATTTTGATTCGAAATAGTGTTGACAAAGATAAGGTAAAACATCAGGTCATAGTACCATCGTCGTTAAGGACATACATACTACGGCATGCACATGACTCCCAATGCGCGGGTCATATGGGCTACACTCGAACACGTTCACGAGTGTTGTCATCGTTTTTCTGGCCGGGAATTTCACGAGACGTATCTTTATACGTACGTTCCTGTGTGACTTGCCAGGAAGTTAAGTCTCGTGGAGCTTTTCATAATGCCCCCATTCAGGCCAGTGAAATATCAGTTCGTCCTTTCGACAAGATGGCAATAGATATTATTGGTCCTATGTTACCAACTGCCAGAGGGCATAGGTACATATTAACGTGTATTGACCTATGTACACGATGGCCAGAGGCCATACCTCTGAAACATATTACAACAGCTGATATATCTGATGCTTTGATATTAATATTTTCTAGGCTTGGGTTTCCAAGAAAATTACTTTCGGACCATGGACCACAATTTGTGTCTGATACAATGAAGGATGTAATGAAGACACTAAATATAGAAAGAAGTCTCAGCAGTGTTTATCATCCGATGAGTAATGGGTCCGTTGAGAGGCTCAACCGTACTATTAAACAACTTTTACATAAAGTTACGGTAAACAATCCTCAAGATTGGGACAGAGCTATTCCAGCTGTGTTTTTCGCTTACCGAGAAATTCCGCATGAGCAGACCAGTTTTTCTCCGTTCGAGTTAGTGTTTGGTGCTCCTCCAAGAGGCCCAATGGGACTCATTAAAGACTTACTACTCGACTCTGAGATGACTCAGGAAACACAGTCATCTTATGAATACATTATTAACTTACGTAAAAAAATCATAGAGGCTTGCCGCATGGCAACAGCTTCATCAGAGGCTGCGAAGGAGAGAGCTAGACAATTTCAAAACAAAAATAGAAGACTCCGCCAGTTATTTCCTGGTGACGAAGCATATGTACTACTTCCACAAAAGGGTAACAAATTATTAATTGCTTGGAATGGACCATACAAAATAGTAGATAAGATTTCTGACGTCGACTACATATTAGACATAAAAGGTCAGAAAAAAATTTATCATATAAATATGTTGAAAGAGTTCTTTACCCGTCCACTTCATCTACAGTCTATCTTCCACGACTTAGACGACAAATCAGTTAATTCTTATCAATACTCTAGTCTTTCTGTAATTCAGGAAGAAGAAGCATCTTTTCCTGAGGTTGAAATGTCTTTTCCTATACCGGAACTGCAATCTTCAGAATCTTGGAGGGATGTTGCTATTTCACCTTCACTTACTTCAGATGAAAATAATTCCATTACTAAACTCCTAGAAACCTACTCTGATGTTCTGACGGATATACCTGGTCGAACTTCTATCATTTCTCATGACATTATACTGAAGGACAGTACTCCTATAAAACTTCGTCCTTACTCTGTACCTATCCATTTTCAAGATAAAACATCTCAAGAACTTAAACAGATGTTAGCATTAGGAATTATCGAACATAGTAACTCGCCATTCGCTTCACCACTAGTTATTGTAAGAAAAAAAGACAATAATATACGATTATGTGTAGATTATAGGAAACTTAACGCTCAAACTGTACCAGACAGTGAACCTCATCCTTTGATTGACGATCTACTTATTCGTCTTTCATCTGCTAGATATTTCACAAAAATTGACTTAACCAAGGGATATTGGCAGATTCCCTTAACTGAACAAGCAAAATATTACACTGCATTTTCGACTCCACAAGGTCTATATCAGTGGAATGTCATGCCTTTTGGGCTAATGAATGCGCCTGCAACGTTCATTCGCATGATGCGAAGAATTTTAGCTTGCAGAACAGACATCATCACTTATATTGATGACATCTGTCTGTTTAGTCATTCCTTTGATGAACATGTCATTGGATTAGGTTCAGTATTAGATATTTTAAGAACTAATAACTTAACTGCCAGACCTAGCAAAATGCAAATAGGTTTTCAAGAAATAACATTCCTGGGACATATAATAGGGGCTGGACAAATAAAAACTATTCCTCAAAATGTGTCTAAGATTTTACAGCTATCAGTTCCACAAACAAAAAAACAAGTTAGGAGCTTGTTGGGTTTAGTACAATATTATAGTAGGTTTATTCCTAACTTGTCAACAATTACGGCTGTCTTGTCTTCGTTACTGAAGAAAGATATGCCTACAAAAGTTCTGTGGACAACAGACTGCCAGACAACCTTTGACAAAATAATATCTCTCTTCTCCAGGCAACCTATTCTTAGGTTACCAGATAGTAAAAAAATGTTTATACTCCGTACAGATGCGAGCAATTACGGATTGGGAGGTACGCTATTGCAAGAACACGACGGCGTCCTGCACCCTACTCTTTATATATCCAGAAAACTCACCGAGACAGAGCGAAACTACTCGGTGATAGATAGGGAGCTATTGGGAGTCGTATGGGCAATACAAAAACTAGAGAAGTTCCTGCTAGGCGCTCCTTTTGTCATACAAACTGACCAACATGCTGTAGCATCACTTAGAAAAGCCAATCATAAGAACGCCAAACTTGCTCGTTTTTCAATCCTGCTTCAGCCATTTAATTTCACCATCGAGGCAATTCCAGGACATGAGAATATAGTCGCTGATATTCTATCCCGCAATCCTTTGCCATATAAGAAGGGAACATAAATAACTCGTGGAACCAGAACTTGGTGATGAAACTGACACTTGTTGAATGTTCTGCAAGAGTTTACAAACTTACAAAATTCCAGGTCAAACAAGTTGACAAAGAAGAATTCTACGCACATTCAAAGTTGTAACAATCCGAGTAGAATAATCACATAACATTGACAACGTTGTAAATATGTGCACGGACTTTGGTTAGTGTCCAATCGTGACACAGTCGAATTCAAATAGGATACATTCAAGATGAAAAGTGAAAATAGCAACAAAGTGACATACAGATATATTTTCATATACTTTCGTCGGAATGATAACGTGATATTCGTGGAACTTTACGAAAGAAGGACAACGTATTCCTTGAGAATGACATTACTTAATAGTATTATTATTAAATAATATAATAATAAAACAAGTAATATACATACAGCAAAACACAAATAGATAATATAGTTATGCTAGCTAATTAAATGTTTCATTTTTATATGTATGTATGAACTTACTTTAACATAATATTAATATATATAGTAATTCTATATTGTTAATTCACATACTAAGTTAGTTATAGGTTACGTTTATTTTTTTTCCTTACGTACATTTATTATATTCTAGTCTATTAACTTTCTTTTACTTTTTTTAAATACATTATTAACTACTCTCTTACTTTCCTTACAATTTTTCTTTTCTTTCCTTAGCTATTAATTCTTACTTTCCTTTACTTAGGATAAATTATATTCTATAAGATACTACACAGTCTACATTTAGTTAATATTATGACTCATTAATTTATACTATAATTTTAATTACCATTTTCTATTCGTACTAATTAAGTTAGAACTTTCTTCACAGACATAAGTATTTATAAATTAGTCACGGTTTGATAATTGACATTTCTTTCTGTTGACATGGACTTAAATTTGACTACGATCTTCGACGATAGTACGTGATTCGTAGATCGATAATCTTTAACATTTTTTTCACATACCCATAATTTAAAAAAAAAAAAAATCTATAGTCTAGATTTTTTTTTTACCCCCGTCGGCCAAGGGAATGTTACAAGAGGATATATGATTTGTAGCAACTAGGTAGTAAGCTCGGATAAAAGTTGCACATTTTAGTTGTTGAACTGCAATAGAGATATATTATAGTTTTTGCTTTACGATGTTGAAAGCGAGGAGCATAATTTGCGTAGTTTTAATGTGACGTGTCGCGTTGGTAAGGTAGCATGTGACAATATTGTATTTGTACCCATATGTTGTTATATTTGGTCCTAGACGGACGGAAGTTTTTGAAGTCTCCCAGTAGAAGGATATTTATATCAAGGATTTTCTTGATGAATAGGTATTTGGGTCAGCCTATCCTTAGTGGATACAATATTATATCTCAGTGATGAATGGGATTTATGTTCGAAGAGGAGAATGTATTTTCGGGAGCAATCTTAATGGAAAGTATCCAAGAAGGTCACCTTAGTCGCGTAAGTTGAGTTGTTCGATATCGGATTGCCTATCTAGGAATCCCGAGTAAATAGCTTGACTGTACCACGACTGAAGGAAGTGACGAATTATGATGTATTAATTGAATTCTGATGAACTGCATTTTATTTGGATGTGATGTGCTATTAAATTGTACCCTGTTCGGACTCTGAACACCACGGACTTATCAGTTGATATTATTGAAAGTTCAGACTATTGACCCACTATTCATGTTTGTCAGCACGGCATTAGAAGCTCTACCATTTGAAGTATTTATCAAAACTAATAATACAACAAAACAGTGATTATAAACCGGCACACATAGAAGTTAGCAGAGAATACCATAACAAACGGTGGCAACAACCAGAATAAAACTAATAACAATGGAACAATGAAGCACGATACAATCTGTGTATGTGGTGATAATAAGTTTTGTTCATCGGCAGGAAAATCCGATGTAACACCACTCACCTCACATGAATACCCATTACATCCCTGTGAGACAGCCGCACAGGTAAAAGTCAGTAAGCACCTGACTAAAAACCAGAGGGAGAGAGTTCAACAGGTTCTGGAGGAACATACAGATGTATTAACAGATAAACCAGGACATACAAATTTGCTACAGTATGACAGGAAGCTGGTAGACTCAAACCCAATCTGTATGAGAGCCTATTCTGTTCCGTTCGCTAAGGAGAAGGCATTGAAAGAGGAAATAGATTATTTGTTAAAGGAGGGGATTATTTCTCACAGTGAATCTTCGTTTAGCTCGAGTATAGTTTTGTTGAGGAAACCGTCTGGGGAACATAGACTGTGCATAGATTACAGGAAACTGAATGCTGTCACAGAAGGACAAGTGGATCCATTACCAGACACAAAACAGTTATTTGCCAGATTGAACAAGGCAAAATACTTTTCGAAGGTGGATCTTAACAAAGGCTATTACCAGATTCCAGTGAAGCCTGAAGTTAGACCATATTTAGCTTTTAGCACTTCGGAAGGACATTATGAATTCCACATGCTACCATTCGGACTGAAAAATGCTCGGAGTGTATTTTCTAGGATGATGCGCAAATTGTTGGATCCCTTGAATAATCCATGTATCACAAATTTCATGGATGATATTCTTATCGCCACCGAAACATTTGAAGAACACATTAACTCTCTGAATATGTTATTTGATAGGCTTAGAAAAGCGAACTTAACTGCTAGACCAACAAAATGTTGTATTGAATGCAAAGAGTTGGAATTCTTGGGACATACTGTATATCAGGGTAACATGACCCCTGACCCCAAGAACTTGGAAAAACTGCAGAGAGCACCTAGACCACAAACAAAAAAGGACGTGCGATCATTCGTGTCGTTATGTGGGTTTTACCAGAAATACATCAAAAATTTTAACTCTATATGTGCTCCTCTGACTGATCTGACTCGCAAGGGAAATCCAGATAAAATTGTTTGGTCATCGCAATGTGAATTGGCATTTCAAGAGTTAAAGGAAAAACTCACTAGCAAGCTTATTCTCAAATTGCCTGATTTGACTCAGGACTTTGTGGTGAGAACAGATGCAAGCAATGTAGGCCTGGGTGCGGCTCTGTTGCAAAGGTCCTCTTCACTCAATGGGGAACTGAACCCAGTCGCTTATGCAAGCCGCAAGTTGAACAAAGCGGAACAAGGATATTCCACAAGCGAAAAAGAATGTTTAGCGTTAATCTGGGCAATAAAAAAGTTCCAAATCTATCTGTATGGTAGGACTTTTGTGGTCCAGACGGATCACCAGCCCCTAGTGTTCTTATCTCAGGCCAAGCATGAAAATGCAAGATTGTTAAGATGGTCTTTATTGTTGCAACCTTATCAGTTTAATATTGAATATATCCAGGGGTCACAGAATGTCGGTGCAGATTTCCTCAATAGGCACCCCTGTGATCAAAATTAGAGAAGTTGGCAGGCGTGAGGAGTAATTTTATCTATGTGTATCGCTGGTTTTGGAACTTGCATTAGTGCATGTTCTCAGGTGGGGAGATGTGTGATGAGATTACAGTGATACAACGTTTAAATTCCTCCAATTATAAAGATAATAGGTAAAATAACATGTAGTGATAAAAAAATAGGCACGATATGCCGAGGCTTCTTCACCTACGCCAGCGTTTTCTAGGGTCATTGAACATTAACTAGTTAGAACATGCAGACTAAACGGTTTACCCTTTTAGACGGGAGGGAAACGGAGATAAAAGAAAAAAATATGACGGTCGGAACACGTGTTTGAATCTAAATGCTAAAAGACGCAATTTGTAGTTTTAAAGGAAAAAAATCACGCCACTAGTTGACACAATGTAAGGAATTGGTAGAAAAACGACCTTAGCTCTTATTAGAAACAGTCGTATCTTGGACGTTTTTACGGTAATTGGTTGTTTTGTTTGAATATAGCGGCAAACGCCGTGGACGAAGGTTCAAAAACAAATTTCAAAACTAACCTTGAGAAAAGTAGGTTTTTCTTTAATAATAAAGTTATGAGAATAAAAACTAGCTAGTTTGATAGCCCATCTTAATGTGACAAATAATATACTTTTAATTACACAGACGGACAGATAACACGAAGGATATTGACGAAAGACTGTATTGTTCACTACACACTAGCGAACAGTTTTTTTTGCATATTTTCACTAAAGTTACATTTTGGCGTCCTTGAGCCTAAGAATGCAAAATACAAACTGCAGTTGGACGAGGGGGCAAAGTAGGAGGATAGTAGCTAAAAATAACTTAGTGGGGCAGGTTTGTGTAGTTTTTTCTTGTAGTTAGTCCAAAAAACAAGTGTAATTTTGGGGAAAAACCAAGTTGAGACAGACGGACTGACAGAAAAATACTATACACTAGACTGAGATTGGACTGAAATTTGACTTTTAGTTTGAATATTTGAAAAAGTAGACGGGAAGTCCGCTGATTGGACAAAAGCATTTATATTATTGAATGAGAGACGCACGATTGTGCCATTTTTGAAAGACTGTCCTTAAACACAGTTTGTTACTGCTAAATGAGTGTTTTCCAGAAGATATATATACATTATCAGTGGGACGCCATACTATAGCCAGCAGCTCAGCTGAGTTTTGCTAGTACAACGTAACTGTGTTTTCACATTTTGAATTGTGGTAAGGAGAAACATTCATTAACCCTTTTATTTAACATTTAATATTTTGAGTGATTGATACTGCCATATCATGAAAAATGATTACGACAAGTGAGTGCTTATTCTAGGTCCCCAGCGACAGCCAGGGCCTAGAGACAAACACATAATAATAGAAAACATATCAAGGACTATAGAAGACAGATCTATATTTGAGATTAGTGGGAACATAACACCCACCTTATTGGATGGAAGAGGAAACTATTGAAAATATTTCGGATGCAATGCAGTCTTTGGAAACTGGTACTATTTGATACCACCTGGGTGAGATGTGCTACGTTGGTCAGAGAGATCTGACCCAATCTTTGTAAGTTCTGTTTGCTTTGTTGTGTGTGTAAAATTGGTGCATTAAGCAGTGTGTGACACATGGCACAAATTTTGGTTTCAGAGTTTCTGGTCTGGCACTACGCTAGTGCCAGATGCTTTTGTAGAAGTACAAGAGTGGATGCAGAAGCAGCCTAACATTTACTCCAGCTACTGTGAGGAGTGGGCCATTAGAATTCTGTACCGCATCGACACAGGCAGATAAGTGAAAATCTGGCCTGCTGTGGATTCATCAATTGTGTCCAAAATAAATAAAGAAATAAAATATTGTTGTATAAACACTATAACTCAGTCCATATTTCCAGGACAATAAACTTTATAAAACAGAGATTGGGCATGATGACACCACCCCAACTAAACATCCAGTGCTAGTTTTGCCAAAGACACTGTAGTCAATATTAATAACAACTAATGTAACAATATATTTATGTATAAAATTTTCATTTTGATTGTTCACTATATATGCACCTTTATTGATAAAATACGTATTATTTCATACGTCCTGACCAGAAGAAATCTTTGGTTCAGGACTAAATAAATTTAAAAGATTGAAAATCTAAACTTTTAAAGACAGTGTTAGTTGAGTTTATCATAGAGATTATTATTCTTAATATTAGACTTAGTATTTACATGTGTGTGTCTGTATATTTAATTACTTACACATCACAATTCAGTACCCTAGACATTTAACGTAGCTAACATACATAATAGTAGAATAGGTCTGGTTGAGGTCATAAGTGGTAGCAGAAAGGCCTCCTGTAACTCACATAAACTGTTATTATCAGGAGCCTTCACAGCTGACCTCATCCAGGACACTAGGTAACATACCTAACATCCTAAAAATTGGATGAACAGAGTGGTCTTCATCACTTGTGATGGACGAACAACAGGTAACATAACAACAACGCAATAGCATCAAAAACCACTACAGATAGATCAGCTAGAAGTCGTCTTCATCTTTATAAGTTGCTGATCGTATGCCATGATACATATAAACTACCACTATATGACGTCACTATTACATCAAAGAAGGAATTGAACCAACCTGGGTTGTACAAGAAAAAGATAGTACCATCATCCAGGAATTTACACCTGTGGCGGAGTTGGCCAGTAAATGATAATAACTAAAACTTGGAAGATAAACGCGTAATTAAAAAGATAGTAACCAGTTATACACGGTGACATTTAGTTAATTCATTAGTACTACAATATTTAGTATTCTACGACAAATTTTTGAATTAATAATGTTATTGATATATAATATTAGTATATTGCGTACGTGTACTTCGTCTCCACCACTCTCACACGTGCCACAAGTGTCACGTTTGGGATCGAGGGGGATGATGTTGAGGATTGTTGCACGGTCGTCGAGCATTTTGGGTTTGCCCCGATTCAGACGGTCGCACCATGTAACACTTTTACCTAATAAAAGTGAGATAGTTCGCGTAGGTTGCTGTATGACGCGATAGGCTAGTAACAAGTCTTTGTGTGGCCTTTGTGCCAAATGGCAGTGTATGAAATGTGTGGCATGGCCACTTATCCAAAGTGTTTTGTATATGTGGCATAGCCACTTAAATTATGATAGTGTATAACCGTAAATGTAATGCTGGTAAAGCAATAAAGTTATAATGTGTAAGGACCATTGAGTCCAAAGATATAAGTCGGTATTATTAACCGCAATAATTTATTAGTAGCGTAAATCGTGAAGTACGAAACGCAGTTATAATATGAAAGGCTGATAGAGCCTGGCTATGGATGCCAAATTGAATTAATAACATGTCAGAGTTCTTGAGGTGTATATTAGGCAGTGTTCCTAATAGAACTATTAGCAGAATGATTAATTCTGGATAAAGATAATAATTATGCCAAGCATTTGGTTACACGAATTAAAACGGCAAGAAATAGACGTGCAATGTCTAATAAACTGTGATCTCTAAGACTGTACTATATCAAGTGTTCTGTAACGAGAAACATTCTTGTTGATTCCATGATGAAAAGTTGTGTGATGATTAAATGATTATACGTCGTCAAAACGAGACTTGTTAAATGGAGAACGTTCTACAGTTCCAGTTTCAAATGTTGTATATATTTTGACCGTTAACCTTCAAGGTCGGTCCCTAATAGAACACTTCAACACCAGCTGCTAACAATAGCACGAAATAAACACTGTCAGTCTTTAATACAAAGTTTAATGAAATAAACACTGATAAGAAAAATAAAAAGATCACGTAGATAAACCCAAAGTTGCATCATAAAGATAATTTGTGATGACAGAACAGATGACTATAAAATACATGAATTGAAACGTAATATCAGCCCAGTTATCAAAGTCTGAAAGTCTGCAACAGCTACTACGTTCATTGCTTCTAAGGTACTGTGTTGTTCTAACTTGGATAAGTTGATTCTCGACTTAAATGATTTAGAAAGTAGCCCATATTCATTACGGTCTGCATACAAGCAGATTATGTGTTTTACTGGAACTAGAGAAATGGTCTTCCTAGCTATACAAACTCCCCGCCAGAAAGTCACAGTTAATAAAATAAATAGACGTCAACATTAATACCACCGACTTACGTACCGGAAAGATTGGATTTTAAGTCCCTCTAGAGCAGGGGTTCCCAGGCTGAGATACGACTACCACAAGAGAATACGCCAAGCATCTCACAGGGTTGCGCACGATATTTGGTAAATAACTACAATGTAGGCCAAACGTCTGGAAATGTAAGCAGTTTTCCTTACATCAGTTTTTTCTCTCTTGCAATTTGCATAATCATTTTTTCCAGTTCCAAAATGGATTCAGCATTAGCAGTAGATGAACGCACACAGATTGCTCTCATGTACACAAGACAGAGATCCTCACAATGAGAAGTAGCAGCCGACTTATCTATGAATTTAGACTTTTGGGCAACACTGTATATAATCCAACTGAAATATTCCAAACGAAATAGTGTTTGTGAGAAACAAAGCTGTGGAATAAAGAGACAACGACGAGTTCTTAATCTAATCCGAAGCAAGAATAAAAAGCTGAAGTCTAAGTTGATATGGGGTTGACTCTTTTAGAAAATGTACCAAAAATAAAACTGTTGAGTGACAAGACAAAGATTCAAGGGGTATAACTAATTCGTTTGAATATATTGTGATCTTCCTCTTCAGGTGCCTGATATGGAACAGACATTGGCGATCATTGTTTAAACGTTCTTTAGTTTTCCGTGTTTAGAGTAAAATAACATTAAATAAGATGGAGTTTATTGCACATGTTAAAGTAGTTAACACTTATATGCTCTGCACTTTCAATGATAATCCTAGTCGATGATCGTTGATGAAGTTGCAGATGTGCCCACCAATGTTTCATCGGCGCCCGAAAGTGCACTACGACAATCTTACAAACACATTTTCTTACTTGGTCGATCCTCCTCTACCCTGGGGCCGGAGTGGCTAAGAGGTATGGCGTTCGCCTCTAAGTCTTAAGGTACCGGGTTCGGTTACCAATACGGGGAATATTGTTGATGGAATTTGTTCATAACCACTGGGAACTAATCATGTCATTCTCCCCCCTGATCCCCTGCCGTAGTGAGATCACGTGACTAGCCTTCTCTGATAAGGGTGAAAAAATAGGAGTTCCGGTCTGCAAGTTGCGCGCGTTAAAAATTCTTCGGCAGTTGAAATCGTAAAGAGTTTGCCATACGACCACTGCCCTGGCAAAATTTACATTGGCATCCTCGCCGCCGGTGCTTAAGAGTTCGTGTGATGTGCTGAGATCCTCCGTGAGATCTAAAGGGAGGAGATATGAGCAATGATGGAGTTGACCGTGTGCAATGAAAATTGTTCTTAAAACCAAACATACATCTTCTACCTTGAGGTGTAGAGGTTAGCCAGAGAGAGCGACAAGTTATCCTGCAAGCTGTGTTTATTTGGTCTGGTTCCAGGCCAGGCCTTGGTCCTTCAGGGATTGTCAAATGTTGTCCTGCCATCGAACTCTGGGTCGTCCTGGAGATCTCGGTCCCTAGCTATTGGTTTCCCATATGTGTGGGGGTAGACGTTTTTCTACAATGCTGCAGACGTCGCCAAACCGTCGTAATTGAGACTGCTTCAATCGGGTCTGAACAAACTATATTACAAAACATCCCATAAAATGGGTCTACGACCAGCGCTATTGTAAATACGCACAGTCATAAATATGACAAAGGAAGAAAAACAGCGGCTACAGAAAAACTCTTTCATAATGAAGTTTTTGTTTTTGGATGTACGACATCTTTATTTAGTGACTTTCGTAACTTACTGGTGGGTTCTCTAAATACCAAGAGATTTTTAACCCGCCAGTTACTACGTTCATTGCTTCTAAGGAACTGTGTTGTTCTAACTTGGATAAGTTGATTCTCGATTTAAGGGGAGGTTAAACCCCCAACATGAAAAACACAGAATTATAAGATAATAGCTATATCTGGTCATTTATACAAGCAAAATGACTGAACAAAATACAAAACATTGAGGTATATACTAAAAACTTGCGATCCACAGGGTAAAAACAGTAGAAAAAAGGCAAATTTTAGCATTTTGGGGTATTTTCTTGCCCAAGATATCTCAAATGTGAGTACAACTTGAGTTATGAAATTTGGCTGTTTCATTTGTTAATATATGATAATGATTTTATACTAAAATAATTTTAATTGGTTTGATATCTGAGTTTTTCTGGATTTTAACATACCAATCGAAAAATAGTTGAAATTTTTAAGGGGGGTATCTTAGCTATTTCTTAATAGTTTTGTAGTTTGTTAACATATATGCTTTATTTTAGTTTATTTTTATGAGCACGTTGTGTACAACATGTGGCGCAATTTGACTGCTGTATCACTAATAGTTTTTGGAAAATCATGGCCTACGTGCCCACATTTGTGTGAAAAATGTGGTTTTGAGAAAATTAAGAAAAAAATTAAGAATTACACTTTTACACAAAATATGCTCCCCTCAGTATCCTCCTGCTATGTAGGAATCATCTCTGGTATTTTCCTTTATTGATTCCATGGGCTGTTTCATACTTCCCAGCTTACTTTCCATTAAATTCTTCATTTCAGCAGACTGTATGCGCTTTTCGTCAGTTTCCGAAAAATACATTCTTGCTATGGTAGACACATGTACTATGTGGGGGGAAGCGATTGCTCTACCCTCAGCAGACTCAGTTCATGTAGGAGAGGCTTTGCTCTCAATATTCAAAAGATTAGGATTCCTTTATCAGATATTAACTTACAAATGTTCACTGTTCAGAGGGAAACTGATGGAGGAAGTTTTTAGAAATTTTTCAAAATATACTCGTCCACACATCTTATCATCTATAATCCAAAGGACAAGTGGAAAGATATAACGAGACTCTACTTAAAATTTTACGGAAGCTTGGACAGGAGAAACCAGAATCCTTGTATTCGTTCTTACCTGCAGCTTTATTTGCGTACAAGGAGGTACCCCACCACTCTACTGGAATACCTCCAGCCATGTTATTATTTGGACGACCCATCAAAGGACCCCATGGTTAATAAAAATTAGCCAGTCAAAATTATTTTTACACATGAAACGATGTTTAAAAACTTTAATTCTGGTTGCTTCAGGGAAATGAATACCGATAATTTTTTAAATTTCATGCAATAGAAGCGAAAGTATACCAATTTGTATATTTTGCATATATAATTAGGTAAATATACACTTACCTGACATACTTTAACAATTTATATAAAATCATCCACAAAGGTTTTAGTGAAAATAAACATACTGAAATGTGGGCAAATGAATGTACTTTATAGTGCAATATATATCTAAAATTTGATATTTTCAATGACATTCTTCTTTGAGTAGGCTATAAAGGTATCTTTGTACCTCAATACATCTGTCCATGAACATTGATAGTATTGTGATAAACATGTGTGACGAAATCAGACTTACACTTTTATAACTCTCATCCACTCCTGTAATATCGCTTTTTTCTCTATTTCTCTCATTCATCATCCGGTTATTTGGCATATTTATTGCCCTTGCATACTTTTACTGTGACCACTCCTCAGACTTATTTACGTTCCGCCAGGTGAACTGGAGTGTTATCGCAACTATACCCAGCCATTATCACCGGTCAGCGATAATACGTATATCTCTGTGAGTCGCCTCGCTAACCTCTGATGGGATGATCCTCTTATTGACACTTGCTGGTCGTGCACGATCGGTTCTAAGAAAGCCAATATTGTTCATCTGAGAATTCAGATTATCGCATCCGCTGGCCCCTGCCCTTATCTTTATTACAGATAAATCTGCCTGGCGAGTCAATTTTAGCAGGAAAGCATCTCGACAGGTAACCAGTGCACAGGTTTGCTTTGTGATGTTTCACAAGATGCCACCGGAAATATTACCGCATGATTTTATAGAGGTCACGCGTTGGAATATTAAATTTAATATTTTAAACACGTGGAGGATTTTTTGAATTAAACACCCCGACCCACATAGTCTAAAGAGATTCCATTGGTTTGAAGTGAGCTCCGAAATATACATTGAATTTCATTGCAAAACTTGGCCGAAAAACCATCTGTAATCTGATCTGGACACTGGACATATAATCTAGCGAAAGCAGAGACACAGAAGAGAGACTGCAGCGCACGTCAAATGAGCGACTCCGAGAAGCCAGTGAGACATCGGACTTATAATTCCTATATTATAATTGACAGATCGCAGTATTTGAGAAACTTAAAACATTAAAAAGTAAGCCAGTCTTTATAAATACAGAGACTTAAAAACGTAAGGGACCAGGACATTAAATACTGAGACTGGAAACCTAGGAATTGGATCACCCGTCATAAAAGAAACTTTCACAGAACAAGTGTTTCACAGATTCATTCGTCACACAAGGGATTCAATATTTATAGGCCAAGTGGTTGGAGAACATATAACCTAAATTGCTCGTGTCTATCCTACCCTGCGCGAGGAGATTGTGTATTCCCAAAATTTAGGGTATGTGTACCAATTATTTTACAAATGTAAATTTGACATGTTTTCTTGCTAAGTGGTTATATATGAGGCTGGCAACCTCAACATGTGAAACTGGTATATTCATAAACCACTACAGCAAGCGCTGGTGATTTCTTCTTTCTAGTCGCGCGTAAAACCGACAGCAGAGGTGACCCCAGACTCCGAATGGAGCAGTGATAAGTGATGAATACATCACATGTGCCTAAAGTGCATAATATTTTGTGAGACATTTGCACTTTGTTAACTGTAACTCAGGCAACTCATTATTCGCGTTGTCCAGACACATTTTCCCAGTTAATACCCAGGGGAATATGGTGAATTTTATTCATCTTCCCTGAGTTATACTGTGTACTCGGGAATATAATTCTTCTGAGAGATTAATATTGGTTTGTGGACAGCGAGAATGCGCCTGTTAATTGGCAGCTTACAAATGTACTAGCAGAGGCATTTGTTTTCTATTTTGTCTAAAAAAGTTCGTGGTACAAGACCACTTGTGGTTACAAGCTATCAGACGGTTCGAAGTACTGATCTTACTATGCCACTTGTGTGAGAAAAGTATACTCATCACCAAGAAGTGACGAAAACCACGGCGACAGGAGTCACCTAGAGTTAAGTTTTCTTGTAAAAAAGCGAAAGCAATGAACTTTGATAAATCCTCACCTACGTCTCCGTAATGAAAACTTGCATTTACAGCAAAATTCATCATTCCTTCCTTATTTTAACTGTTAAAGACTAATTTATTATTAAATTTGTTACATGATGTATTAAAACTAAATAATCATAGTCGACTTAGTTTGTATGTGTATGAAAGCGAACATTTGAGCAAGATTCTTTCAAACAAACATCTATATATACACATATATATTTATCTCTAAACAGTGCTATACAACTGTAAGAGGAAATGCGCTGAATTAACTCAGCTGGGGCCTTGAACGGGCTAAAAACCATTGCCTAAATCCTTTACAAAAGGCGACGGACAGATATAAATTAACCATTGCTCAGCCCTATGCTGCATGGTTCTTGACTTCTGAATTATCTTGTGAAAACGTCCTTCGGATAGAAGCGCCGTTACACTTCTATCTACATCTCTGCCAAGAGTAATCTTGTGCAAAGGTAAACAACTTTGACATATCATTTAGATACTCCTGAGTTTTGGCCATTGTTGGATCACTACTGCAAAGCAGGGGAGGCAAACCGTGACAACATGTTTAAAAAATCTCTTATATTAAAAATGTTGTTATGTACCAAATAATGTTTTCTTTATGACACATTAATTAACCTTTTGCGCTTCTCTATGGCGCGGAGAGCTGGAGAGTTACAGAGAAGGAAATGTCGAAATTGTCCTCTTTTCACAACAACATGCCTAAGAAAAATTCTCCGAATCTTTTGGCCGAATATCATCACCAACCAAGATCTGCTTACTCGGAGCAAGCAAGAGGACATGCACACCATCATAGCTGGCACACTCTGTAGCTGGGTTGGCCATGTCCTCAGAAGAGACCCCGATGCAATCACAAGAACAGCTATGCTATGGACCCCTGAATGAAAACGAAAGAGAGGCCGACCAAAAACAACTTGGCGGAGGACTGTGGAGGCTGAGATGCAAAGAATGAACCAGAGTTGGGGCACTGCACGATAGATGGCCGCCGACCGAGAAAAGTGGAATCAATTTGTTGTTGCCCTACAAGACGCCACCAGCCGTAATGGCCACTGACTGCTTTGACGGTCGGCGGCTAAGGATCAAAGAAGAAGAAGAAGAAGAATTAATCTTAGTCCTATTCATGCGTTCCATAGTTAAATAAATTGTCCATTAAATGACCAAGAATATAGCCAACATTATGGCATCATGGACACTCAAAAATAAATATCCCCACACTACAAATGTTCTTAATGAAAGTTTGTAACAAGTTAAACAATCGCGCCACGTTTTCGGGAAAATACGGAAATGGCACACTTTGCACTGTGGCAGCTAAACTCAACACTCTCATAAAGAACACGTATGCCTTTCTCTTCATTATTTTCATGGTGCGTTGTTGACTTTGTTAGAAATATTAACACTGGCTTTTCGAGAAACTACGGAAACAGTACTCATTACCCTGTACTTGAGTGAACGTTATACTCAGACAATTCGTACAAGGGGACTAATATAAGGTGGTACATGAGGCTGGCAACATCATCATGTCAAACTAATTACAATAGAACAGACCACTACAAAAGTCACGTGACTGTTTGGTACAGGCTTCCTACAAGGGTACCAGCTGTAGTGGTGGTTCCATGCTCCACAAGGAACACAAAATGTAATATCGATGATAATATAGAGGTCAAAGGTCAAGTTTATTCGGATTTCTCTAGAAGTAACCGGTCAGTTTGATATTTTTGTATCACATTAAAAGAGCTACCAAATACCTTGTCATGTTTTTGTTTAAAACTTTTACAGTCTGTTAATACTAAAGATCACCCGTATGTTACAGGAGCCCGAAAGGGGAGCAAAGAATAGTAACACTGTACCCTATCAGGCATGTCGTAAAAAGCGACTAAGGAGGGTTGGGCATGGGGCTGATTACCCCATACCGTAAAAAACTTTTTTACCACAAAAACTTCAACAAACATGGACAAGTCAAATACAGAATATAAATCAACACTGCCGCCCACGACAGAAGAAGGTCCTCTGGAAAGGAGGCACATGAAGCAACCTAGAGAAAGCCGAACGGAGTTTGGTTGCCGACTAACCTTTTTTCGTCTAGGAAAATCTTAAGGATTGGCACCGGGAATGTTCGCACTCTGTGTGAACAAGGGAAAACTGCACAGGTAGCAGCAGAAATAACAAATTACAGGATTTTTATCATGGGCCTCTGCGAGACACAGCGGAAAGGCATAGAGAAGAGGAGATTGATCACAGGAGAAATGGTGTTGTCCTCAGGACATGAGGAGGAAAGAGCCCACCACAGTGAAGGGGTGGCTCTAATGCTGTCCAAGGAAGCACAGAAAGCACTTATATAACAAGAAGCAATGGGACCCCGAATTATAACAGCAAGGTTTAAATCAGCTAAAAAGAATGTAAATATAAACATCAGTCAGTGTTATGCACCAACAAACGACAAAGAAGTATCTGTGAAAGAAGACTTTTACACAAGACTACAAAGTGTCTTGGACAATAAGAAAAGAAAGGACATCACAATTTTGATGGGGGACCTAAATGCAAAAATAGGAACAGATAACACTGTCTTTGAAGAAAGCATGGATTAGGTATGATGAACGAGAATGGGGAACTATTAGCAAACTTCTGTGCTTCAAATCAACTAGTTATAGGAGGAAACATATTTCCACATAAAAGATTACATAAAGCAACATGGATATCACCAGACCACAGAACTGAGAATCAGATTGATCACATATGCATAAACAAAAAGTTTAGGTCATCATTGCATGATGTGAAAGTATGTAGAGGAGCAGATGTTGTATCAGACCACCATCTTCTATTGACTAAAACTCAAGAAATTTACAACAGCATATAGCTATAGACAACAGTATAATGTGGGATATCTAAGAAATCAGGAAATAAGAGAAAAAATTTCAATCACAGTATCCAACAAATACCAAGTACTCCAACAGCTGGAAGATGAAACAGATACGGAAGACCACTGGCAACATGTAAAAAATATATGAAACGAGACATGCGAAGAAGTACTGAGAAAAAGAGAACATCAGCACAAAGCATGGATAACAACAGAAACCATTAGTAAGGTAGAAGACAGGAAAAACAAGAAAGCAGATTAAACAGAAGCAAAACCAGAAGCTCCAAAGCCAAGGCTCATGAAGTGTTCATAGAAGCAAACACAGAAGTAAAAAGAAACATCAAAAGAGACAAGATGAAATATATTGATGATTTGGCAAGGGAAGCAGAGGAAGCTGCAGCCAAAGGAAATATGAGGGATATGTACAACAATACAAAGAAGCTAACAGGGAAATATAAGCAAGCAAATGGCCTAATAAAAGATAAGAATGGAAAATTGCTTAGTAATATACAAGAACAAATGCAGAGATGGAGTGAACATTTTGAGAAACTTCTCAATAGACCATCTCCAACTAATCCCCCAGACATCCAGCCAGCAGAAGAGGAGTTACAAATCAGCTGTGAACGACCAAGTAGAGAAGAAATAAAGAAAGCCATTAAGCTTCTGAAAGATGGAAAAGCAGCTGGTCTAGATTGCATTCCAGCAGAGGCCATCAAAACAGATATTGATACCTCCACAGAGATATTATACAAACTACTTGGCAAAGTCTGGGAGAGAGAGGAAATACCAGCAGAATGGAAGGAAGGATATCTGGTCAAGGGACATTTACAAGAGTGCACAAATTATAGAGGAATAATGTTACTATCAGTGCCAGCAAAAGTATTAAACAGAATCATCCTGGAGAGATTAAAAGAGTCCATCGACAAGCAACTGAGAGATGAACACGCAGGTTTTCGACAAAATAGATTCTGTACAGACCAGATAGCCACATTGAGAATAATAGTTGAACAAAGTCTGGAATGGATTCGTGGACTATGACAAGGCATTTGACAGTTGATAAATGCTTATTTTCGTTATATTGCCTGATGGAATGAATGTTTGTATGTACTCGTCTGCTTGATGAGAGTACGTGGTCAACTCAAACCCGGCACAGTGTTGGTCATATAGGTCACCTTGTCCCGGAACTTAATGAGGCCCCGACAAGAATGTATTGTTGACAATGAGTGTTAGTATGAGTGTCAATACGCGAATGCATAAATGATTCTGTAGAGTTGACAAGTTGGTAATAATACACTCATACCCTCACGGCTGGAAGTCAATGATAACTGGAACTATTGTAGACGTTTTAGACAGTTTAATGGCACACACTCTGACAGCACGGTTGACAGTCATTGGAACAGGTTGACACAACAAATCACTGGATACTTGACAAATGGGTGTCAACAGCAATTTTGCAATCTCATAGCATGAAAATATAATCGGACGATAGGAGCAAATATATAGTTATGATAGTCTATCGTCTCATACCTCCACTGACTAGTCGCATCAGTTCGAGTTAACAATAATAATGGTCATCACAATGCTCCCTTACAGACCCTCTGCTGACTATGTCTTTCAGGCTAAGTCTTTTAGGCTTTAACTTCAACAGGGTCTTTCTTTTAAGGTTGACAATCTCAAATAACAAAGAGTAGACTTCAGTGCAATGTAGGTCTTGGTATCGCCATCAGGTAATAAGATATCTCCGTTCTCCGACTGACAATTCACACAGACCAATAGTGGGATTCAAAATGGCGACGGTCCAAGTGAGCGACGTTCATCCAAAAAGATATCCTCTCTATAAATGAAAGTTCCGTTCATTTGCTCAACTAATGACTTTGGGTTTTCCATGCCCATAAGGAATGTTACATATGTCCACTCATAGTGCTGCTAGTACAGGAATCGTCTACATACGATCCATCAAATATATAGATAGATGATATAACATCTATGGCGACGTTAGGCCTAGGTCAAGTTTTAGAAAATTGTTTCTTCTTTACCTTAAGTTCAGGAAATACTAATAACTAGCACACTAACATATATATTCTGGGAGAAGTATCGACCATCATAGTATACTGAGAGAAAACTCCTCTCTTCCCCAGAATCAATCACAATGACCAAAAACTTCGGACTCTTATATGTCCGACAGCCTTCAAGGTCCGTCCGTCATCACGGAAGCCCTAACGACGACTCATCGTCTCATTGGGCATGCGCTAATGTTAACCTTTCAACTATATTCAAGTGGGGCGACTATATATATTTACTTTCACTCGAAGCAAAACATGAGTATTCGCCCTTTGACTAGGGTTCTAATCTCAGACTCAAAATATTATTGCCAAATATTTCCAAACATAACAAGTATACAAACAAATAAATATCTTCCTATATATATATAGGTGGACCCAGGACATCACAGAGAGTCTGAACTTGTCTTTGGCTGATGCAGGTCGACTTGCCCAGAATCGTGATGCGTTCAGAGCAGCTGTAATGGAGACAACGTTCTGGAAAGAATACGTCACATGATGATGATATATATATATATATATATATATATATATATATATATATATATATATATATATATATATATATATATATATATATATATTCATTCATTGCCACCAGTAATCTGTTGGTAACAGACTACCGCAAGCCCCGGAAATTTTTTTTTTCATCTGAGAGCAACATACAATAGGCTCGCAACGCACGAATAATGCGCAGATGACTAATAAGAGCAATTTATAATGTCAAATTAAGGTAAGTCATAGATCGACTTGTTAGAATATATCTCAACATCTCAGAGAAAGCATTTCTCTTAAGTATAAATATTTCTAGGGAGGTGCCACCAACGTATACTACAATGCTGGCAATGTCACAATGCATATAACAATTTCATATTTAAGCACTCTAAGTACATGATTGACAAAGAAGAAAAATCATCAAGGAACAGCGGTGAATATATATCAATGAACGTAGTGATAATAGTGATACAATCACTATATTACAAATTACAATGTGTATCTATCTTAATATAGAAAAAGAACTGTTATAGACTTAGATGTGTTAAGAAATCCAAGACCTAACAGTTAGGTGGAATCATGTGGGCATCTAGACAAAATGTCTGCCATCACATTATCTGATCCACGGATAGCTCGTACTGAGAAATGAAAAGGTTGAAGAGCAATTGCATATCGAGTAGACCTCGAGCTCTTCAAATTCTTACTCTGTATAGCTGTAAGAGCTATCTGGTCGGTTTCTACTATGAAATGTGCGCCTAGAAGGAATCTTTGTAGTTTGAGAATTGACCATACCATAGCCAATAGTTCACGGTCTAAAACCGAATAATTCCTTTCTGCAGCATTAAGTTTTCTGGAGATATACATTACAGGATGCAGAGTTCCAGAGTACTCTTGCATTAGTGCCGCTCCAATCCCAGTGGATGAAGCGTCACTACGAAGAACAAATGTCTTATTTGTAGTAGGTAACACTAAAATAGGTGGTGCTGAAAACAAATTTTTAATCTTATCCAAAGAGGATTGGCATTCCTGAGAACAGTGGACCATATTAGGCGACCCTTTCTTTAGTAGTGTAGAAAGAGGTGCCATGATAGAAGATAGATTCGGAATAAATCTTCCATAAAATTGAATAAGACCTAAGAGACTTCGCACTTGCTTTTTAGTCTTAGGAATAGAGATGTTAAGTATCTTAGTGATATTATGGTCCTCTGTCTTTAGGAAACCATGACCAACTCGATGGCCTAGGAAAGAAATTTCGCTAAAACCAATGCAGGCTTTAGAGGGTTTTGCTGTCAGGTTATACTCGCGTAGAGTAGATAGTAATTCAACTAACCCTGAATAGTGATCTTCCCAAGTATCGCTGAAAAGACAGATGTCGTCTAGGTACGCAATGACATCTGACCGATAAGATAGGATTCGACGCATCATGCGTACGAATGTAGCTGGTGCGTTCATAAGGCCGAAAGGCATGAAATTCCATTGAAAAAGGCCTCTAGGTGTAGAAAAAGCAGTAATTGGTTTGGCGCGTTCAGATAAAGGAACTTGCTAATATCCTTTAGACAAATCAAGTTTAGTGAAAAAAAATGAGATTTAGAAAGCCTCGTAAGTAGCTCTTCTAGTAAAGGCATAGGTTCAGTATCAAACTTCGTAACTTGATTCAATTTGCGATAGTCAACGCAAAGACGTATGTTATTGTCTGTTTTTCGAACAATAACCATCGCCGAAGAATATGCAGAAGTGGATGGTTTAATTATTTTTAAATCTATCATCTCATCCAACTCCTTCTCAACCTGTGCTTGAAAATGTATAGGGATAGGGTAAGGTCTGACTCTAATAGGCATATGGTCAGTTAGAATAATGTCATGTTCAATGACATGAGTTTGTCCAGGAATGTCAGTAAGGACATCCTGAAATGTTTGTAACATAAACGAAACTTGTCGCTGTTCTCCTGGAGATAAATCAGGAGAGACAGTAACATTTTTCCATGATTCACTAGAATGAAGTGGAATCATCGGAAACGGAAGATTAACATCCGAAAAACTTGTTTCCTCATCCTGTATTGCGGACAGTGATGCGTAATGACCATGTTGGACTAGAGAATCGTCCGTTGCCTGGAAAATAGGCTGTAAATAATCCGGACGCTCATGGAATTCCGTAAGCATATTGATGTGGAAGGTTTTATGCTTTCCATCAATATCGACAATGTAGTCAACATCGGAAATTTTCGAGATTATATCGTACGGACCTTTCCAAGAAATAAGAAGTCTGTTTTCCCTACAAGGTAGTAAAACAAATGCTTTGTCACCAGGACAAAGTTGTCGTAAGGTTCTTTTCTTATTGGCAAATTGTCTTGCCTTCTGTTTAGCAAATTCAGAAGAAGAAGTTGCCAATTTGCATGCTTCGATAATCTTTTGTCTCAGCGCGATGACATATTCGTAAGAAGATTTTGTGTCATCGGTAATATTATCAGCGGTTATGAGATCATGAAGTAAAGACATAGGGCCGCGCGGTCGCGCGCCAAAGACAAGTTCAAAGGGAGAAAATCCTGTATGTTCATTGGGGACCTCTCTGTAAGCGAAGAGGGCCGCGGGTAAAACCCTGTCCCAATCTTGAGGATGATCCTCAGTTATCTTCCCTAGTAAGTTTTTGAGTGTTCTATTTAGCCGTTCGACCATCCCATTGGACATAGGATGATAGATACTACTCAAAGATCTCTCTATCTGCAGAGTAGACATTACTTGAGACATGGTATCCGATATTAGTTGGGTGCCATGGTCTGATAATATCTCTCCGGGGAATCCCAGACGAGAAAATATAAGCCAAAGAGCATCTGCAATGTCAGCAGTAGTAATGCTCTTCAGAGGAATAGCCTCTGGCCAACGTGTGCACATATCAACACACGTCAAGATAAATTGATGTCCTCTAGCAGATTTGATCTTAAATGGACCAATGATGTCTATCGCCATTTTCTGAAATGGTCGAATAGGGATGTCTGCAGCCTGAATAGGTGCAGCATGGCGTGGACCTTTGGATTTGACCTCTTGACATACTTTACAAGATCGACAATAAATCCGTATGTCCTTGTTCACAAAAGGCCAAAAGAAAGCCGCAAGAACTCTTGACTTTGTACGGGAAAAACCCATATGTCCAGCACACTGAGAGTCGTGTGCGTGTTGCAAAATTTTAACTCTCAAATTCTTGGGCACAAGAATCTGAGAATGACTTGACTTAGCGGAGTCTTGCACCATACGTACAAGTACGCCATTCTTCATTGTAATCCAAGATTTACGCTTTGTATCTTTATTCGGATCACCTTTTGTTGCAAGAGTGAAGAATTTCTTTAGAGTCGGATCATCTTCTTGCTGTTTTATAAACGAGTCACGAGAAATTACCAAGGGATCATCTTGGTTATGCACTTCATTATCTTCAGTAGATGAAGTTTGAGGCATATTAAGAGCTTGAGCTCTAGTGACTACAGCATTAGCAGTTTGCATATTTTGTTTTTCCCAAACGGAAATTTGTTGTGGAGTGCATTCTTTGACTCCGTGAATACGACCGATGATAAGATCAGCGATCGGATTCGGCAGAAGACATGCGTGTACATCTCCTGTAAAGAAAGGAGTAGCAATCTTAATGATAGCAGTAGAGTATTTCTCTAAGGTGCCGCCAAATGTCACACATTTGACTACTTTTCCAGTGGCACGAGAAGGATCTACAAGTGATTGCCTAACACCATTTGTGGTGCATCCAGAATCAAAAAGAACTGAGACTGGATTGTCATTTACTAAACCTTTATGTAAGACAAGAGAACCTCTTCCATCATGCGTGACTGACGCAGGAAGAGCGGGAAGAGGATGGCCGCAACTTAAAGTGGATACCGTAGTTGGTTCAAATAATTTTTGCATTGGGGGCACTGAGATGCTCTCCCAAAATCAAAAGCGGAACATGCCATATTATTAGCGTCATTATTATCTTTATTCTGTTTATAGGCTTCATGTGACTCTTGCTGTGCAGAGTTTGCCTGATAATGTGATTTATGTTTTTTGTATTGTAATCTACCTCGATTATTATTGCCTCTGTAATCATTATTATTTCCTCTATTGTTACCCCTATTTGGGTTTGAGTCATAGTTCTCATGGTTACCATTATCATATTCATTATAATGAGTATCTCTATAACTATGGTCTTGTTGTGTCCATGATGGATGACTTGGATAGTTCCTATAATGACTTCCTCTGCGGAAATTCCTATAATTATGACCACCTCTGTATCGAGGGCTGTCGGCTCGTCTCCAGTTCTTCGAAGAAGAACCCTGAAATGATTGGTTACCTTGGTTTTGATAACTATTATGGTTACCCTTTTTATCAAACCTGTTTTGTGGTCCCTGAAAATTGTGTGAATAATTAGGGTTGTATGGTGTTGCTGAAGCAACTGGCATACTTTCCTTAACCTTAGCATTGCTAAAAGCTACGTCCGGATGTGCCGTGACGTATTGGGTACAATATTCTTCCATTTCTTTTAGTGTCTTGGGTTTACGCTCATGTAGGAATTCAAGGAATGGATTATTTACACTTGACATAATCTTGTCTCTGAGCAACAAGTCCATAAGGGCTTCATGTCTTTTCTGTTTTGGACAGCTCAATCCAACGATTAAATGTAAGACGTGTCCTTGCAATGAATTCTGAGAATTCTACCCCTGATTCAGGTACCATTTTCTTAAACAAAATACGGTAACCTTCCTCTGTTAATTGATATTTTTTCAATAAAGCTGCCCTAATAACATCATAATTATCCTTGTCAGTCTCTTCAACCAAACTTAAACTAGTCAGAGAATCACCTTTCAAATTTTCTGATAACTGGTTAGCATATTGTGATTTATCCACATTATGAGCTCGACAAGAGCGTTCAAATCTATCCAGCCAGAATGTTATGTCATCACTGGAAGGATTGAACGCTGGTACCTTGACCTTGTAAGTAAAGGGTTTACCATTACCACTAGAGGACTGATTAACATTACTCATATTTGTCAATTTTAATTTTTCCAACTCAAATGCTAACAGTTTTTCTTCATGTTCCCTTTTTGCTTTTCTCTCCTCGGCTTCAGCTTCTCTGTCTAATCTCTTTTGTTCAGCCTCAGCTTCTCTGTCTAATCTCTTTTGTTCAGCTTCTTTGTCTAATCTCTTTTGTTCAGCCTCAGCTTCTCTGTCTAATCTCTTTTGTTCAGCTTCTTTGTCTAATCTCTTTTGTTCAGCTTCTTTGTCTAATCTCTTTTTTTCAGCCTCAGCTTCTTTATTTGATTTTTCCATTTCCATTTGGAATCTCCTTTCGTCTACTTGCATCTGCAATTTCTTTTGCTCAAATTCTAATTCCATTCTTTTATCCTCGGCTTTTTGTTTTTTCTCCTCAGCCTTCAGTTTATCAATTTCAAATTTTTGTGCTTTTTCATATTGACAGGTAGCATACTCCTCCAATTTATCTCCAGTCTTGCCTAGGGATTTCCCTAACTCAATGAAGTAATCTAAAGTCGACATAATGTATACCAATATGTGACTAGATACATGAAATATCAATAATGAAATCTATCTCCAAATAAATGGAAACAAGCTCTTGATAGCTTGAATAATCAGCTCCCTTTATCCCAATCTCTGTGGGAAACAAGCCTTTAAATAAGGTCTTGTATAATCAACTGTGTACCTCTAATAACAGCAATTAATCATCAGTTGATTCTTTCTAATAAGTTCACTACACAGCTAGTAGTGTATGATCAAGTATATTTTATAGTATATGTCAACCAACAACATAAACAAAAGACAATCAAGAAAGACAATACGAAAACATTCGCAGAAATCAAATAAGTTAAATAGAAAACTGAAGAAAATAATCACAGAACCTGTGATGATAACCGCGAGGAAATAAACAACACAAATGACGTAACAGTATATAAATATAAATGTGTATAGAACTAAATTTTAGGAAAGGGTAGACCTACAAATACAAACAAATCAAAACAAAAATGAAGAACAGAAAAAATATTACAAAAACAACGATGGGACAGATCATCACATCTAACAAAAATAGCAACAGATGTTGCGTGCAAATTTTCAATTAAGAAAATTGCTCCCTACAGAACACTAATATAGGACCTATATGACTTGGTATACCCTATATTAGTCACTTCACCAACCGCCCACAGAAATATACACAACAGTATACCATGTAAACATTAAACATAAATATATATATGTCATATAAATGCAATGTAATGTGTTGCAGATAGAAGGCTCAGTTATAATAGTACCGTATTATGGGTCAGTTTCCAATCAAAATAAACTGCCACTTTAATAAATCATATTTCTGTCTTAAACTATTACAAAGTTCAACAATATGTAGCAGAACACAAGAAGATCCACCGTTGACGTGTAAGACCTCTCAGTTCCATAGCACTTCTTGCTAACACAGTTAATTCTTGTAAACAAACCTGCTGTGTAACGCTGTCTGTTCTATCAGAAATGTCAACAAACGCTGACCTAGATACCGTATACGCTGACAGGACAGGTCATGCTGACATCGTCTGTAGGGTTGTACTGCTGGCGTTCACGTGTATCGTAACAGGCCACAGGGAACGGTCTGGTCTCAGTAGCTGACTTCTTAAAATGTCCACTGTGCAGGTTGACCCAGAAAGCTGGCATACCACGTTGATAAATGCTTATTTTCGTTATATTGCCTGATGGAATGAATGTTTGTATGTACTCGTCTGCTTGATGAGAGTACGTGGTCAACTCAAACCCGGCACAGTGTTGGTCATATAGGTCACCTTGTCCCGGAACTTAATGAGGCCCCGACAAGAATGTATTGTTGACAATGAGTGTTAGTATGAGTGTCAATACGCGAATGCATAAATGATTCTGTAGAGTTGACAAGTTGGTAATAATACACTCATACCCTCACGGCTGGAAGTCAATGATAACTGGAACTATTGTAGACGTTTTAGACAGTTTAATGGCACACACTCTGACAGCACGGTTGACAGTCATTGGAACAGGTTGACACAACAAATCACTGGATACTTGACAAATGGGTGTCAACAGCAATTTTGCAATCTCATAGCATGAAAATATAATCGGACGATAGGAGCAAATATATAGTTATGATAGTCTATCGTCTCATACCTCCACTGACTAGTCGCATCAGTTCGAGTTAACAATAATAATGGTCATCACAATGCTCCCTTACAGACCCTCTGCTGACTATGTCTTTCAGGCTAAGTCTTTTAGGCTTTAACTTCAACAGGGTCTTTCTTTTAAGGTTGACAATCTCAAATAACGAAGAGTAGACTTCAATGCAATGTAGGTCTTGGTATCGCCATCAGGTAATAAGATATCTCCGTTCTCCGACTGACAATTCACACAGACCAATAGTGGGATTCAAAATGGCGCCGGTCCAAGTGAGCGACGTTCATCCAAAAAGATATCCTCTCTATAAATGAAAGTTCCGTTCATTTGCTCAACTAATGACTTTGGGTTTTCCATGCCCATAAGGAATGTTACATATGTCCACTCATAGTGCTGCTAGTACAGGAATCGTCTACATACGATCCATCAAATATATAGATAGATGATATAACATCTATGGCGTCGTTAGGCCTAGGTCAAGTTTTAGAAAATTGTTTCTTCTTTACCTTAAGTTCAGGAAATACTAATAACTAGCACACTAACATATATATTCTGGGAGAAGTATCGACCATCATAGTATACTGAGAGAAAACTCCTCTCTTCCCCAGAATCAATCACAATGACCAAAAACTTCGGACTCTCATATGTCCGACAGCCTTCAAGATCCGTCCGTCATCACGGAAGCGTCAACGACGACTCATCGTCTCATTGGGCATGCGCTAATGTTAACCTTTCAACTATATGCAAGTGGGGCGACTATATATATTTACTTTTACTCGAAGCAAAACATGAGTATTCGCCCTTTGACTAGGGTTCTAATCTCAGACTCAAAATATTATTGCCAAATATTTCCAAACATAACAAGTATACAAACAAATAAATATCTTCCTATATATATATATATATATATATATATATATATATATATATATATATATATATATATATATATATATATATATATATATATATATTTTTATATTTATATATATATATTCATTGCCACCAGTAATCTGTTGGTAACAACAGTGTAGACAGAGAATCGCTTTGGAAATTAATGAGGCATTGTGGAGTTCCCATGAAAATCATTAACTTAATAAAGAAGACCTATGAAGACATGACATGCAGAGTTCTTCATGAATGACAACTTACAGAACCGTTTAGGCTAGAACGGAAGTGAGACAGGGATGCCTCTTGTCTTCATTTCTTTTCTTACTAGCAATGGATTGGGTTATGAAAACATCGACATCACACAACAGAAATGGAATCCAGTGGAATCTGACTAAACAGCTTGATGATCTGGATTTTGCAGATAACTTGGCTCTTCTGTCCCATAACCATAATCAGATGCAAGAGAAAATTCTCGATGAGAGGTCACAACAAGTGGGCCTGAAAATACACGGGGGAAAAGACAGAGATTATGAGAATAAATGCAAGAAATGATAACAAGGTTAAACTTGATGAAACACCACTAAAAGATGTAGAATCGTACACATATCTTGAAGGTAATATTGACAAAGCTGAAGGACAGACAGTGATATCAAAATAAGAATATAAAAAGCAAGAGGAGTTTTCATTGCATTGGGAAACATATGGAGAACAAGAAAAATCAAGTCCAACACGAAAATAAGAATCTTCAACTCAAATGTGAAGTCAGTCCTGTTGTATGACTCTGAGGCACGGAGAACAACAAAAACAAGAACCAAAAAGCTACTGACTTTTATAAATGGGTGCTTGCATAGAATAGAAGGACTGAAATGGTATGACAAAGTCACAAATGTAGCATTGATGACAAGAACCAGACAAATGCCAAATACAAGAGTGGAGAAGAAGACGATGGCGATGGATGGGGCACACATTGAGAAAACCTGTTGATAGCATTACAAGGCAGTCCTTGTTCTGGAATCCACAGGGAAAGAGAGGCAGAGGTGGATCAAAAAACACATGGAGAAGAGAACTGGATACAGAGGTGAAAATGATGAGAAAAACATGGAAAGAACTTGAGCGGATGGCACGGGACAGGAAGACTTGGCATGTGTTTGTTGAAGGCCTATGTATCACATAGAGATTATGATCAATACATTTTCTATATTCTCTTCTTTCTTCCACCCGTGTCCTCTATTTTATTATCACTCTTTATCCTTTTCCTGTATTTTTCGCATTCGTTCGTTTGCGAGAAATATTTTCTTTCCCATTCTCACTTTACCGTTTTTCTTTCTCATACTGATACGCATTCTATTACGTAGATGTCAGGCTCTTGAGGTTATTGCATTGTAGACGTAAAACTGTGAATATTCATCTATCTCAGACATAGGGCCGACATATCGTCTGCCTTTTCACCAGTCACAACGTAGTTTCATCGGCTGAGTGCTCAGGTGAGGTGTGAAACCCGACATCTGCATGGCGCAGAATGAGACATTTGTCTGGTAGTTTCCTCTGTCACGGCAATTTTCGGCCAGTTTCGTTAGCAGTTAGGTGTCTAAGACGCGTTTTGGCATGTTATGTCCAGCGTCTAAGGTACCTAGGTGTTTAGGAAAGGGGAGGCTATTGCATGGTTTTGGAAATAGCGCAAATCTTTGTCCGTTTCATAGATATAATTAAAGTTGGAAACCTGACTTCACGCACTCAGTAACTTCGCAGTTAGACTAGAACAACCTACGTTCGAGCCCTAAGAATCTCTGTTATAGAAGCAATTAGTTGGTCGAATTGAATGTTCGATTTCTAAGTATCTCTGTTGATGATAGAGAGCATTAGTTGGTCGAAGTGGTTTTAGTTCTTAGTAGTTCTGTGTTGAGGTAAATATATTATATCTAGTATTTTGTGAAGTGTTTAAAGTGTTAAATCGCCTATTTCATTTTCACTAGTTCTTTTGTGCAGAGAGAATAAAAATATAGTCTGTATTATTTTCTAGTGACGTGTTTCAGTGGAAAGCAGAATAAATTATGTTTCTAGCTTAAACTCATGCAGCTATAAATGAATTTGATGTTACTGCTGAATAATCAGACGAGAATATATTTTAAAAATTAAGTTATAACTGAAATGCTACATCAGTGAGTATTGACGGAATACATACGTATTCTTAATTCATGATGATTGATTTTGTATATAACTTATTTCACGGGAAGTTTTAAATGATAAGTCAAGCTGTACGCTTGCAGTTTAAAATGTAAGTTATAACAAGTACATAGTATGTATAATTCTTTTATATGTGTTTTTTTCCTTTATTCAGTGAATAGTGGGGTGACCCAAACTTTGCCAGCGTTAAGTACAGAGTAAATATCTGTGTAGAACAAAAACATTCTTTCCTTAAAGACTTCGTCTATAACCTTTACAAGAACTTTAAAGATTTTTAAATAAGTAACGGGCCATCGAGGCTGATTTGATTCTTCCGGAGAATAAAACCGCAAACACCGTTTAGCCCATGCGGCAAATAACATATTAACGCCAGTAACACTCCGACACTGTTGACTAGTGGTGTGGTGACCAAAAAAAGTCCTAACCTGAAAGAAGACACCGATCTGACATTCCTCATTTCTAGAAACCTAAGCTATTGACATGTGCTCGTTGTTAATGTTCGTGTCTGGACAATTTTAAATGTGACCTAAACAGAAATCCGAAAAATAAGAACACCCAAGGAATCGTTCCCTGAAGCAGAGAATTCAACCCGTCTGTTTGGAACTGGGGATTTCTTGGTCAAAGACTGCCATTGACGATTCTGTATGTGAATGCCCTAAAAATTATGTTTCCAGATGCTGTTAACAAAGCTGTAAGTATGCAAGAGAGCACGTGGCCACGGCTGAGTAAATAGAGTGAGTGCAGGTCTGAGTGTTTCTTTATGGTTGTAATTTGGCACCATGTTGCTGTCTTAACTTTCTTTATGCAAGTATTGCTAACCATATGTTCCCTTAGAATAGATCAGAGATATCAAGTCTGTCCATACCTTAAAAGGGCGAAATATTAGACCAAATCATATGTATCCGTGACTCTTTGGGCTATCGTCTTTCTCCTAACGGGACTGTGGGCTAAAACATCGAGGGAAGATCATACCTGTGGGTCTATATCTTGTTTTGTAGCAATTCATTGACTTCATGCTTATATATATATATATATATATATATATATATATATATATATATATATATATATATATATATATATATATATATATATTTGATGTAAATTTTGGATGTTGTGGTGGTGGAAGTTTATATTGATAATTAAACTGCCCTTAAATTTAATCAGCGTGTTGGTCAGCTCGTTCTAGAATATCTATATACTCATTTGTTATAGTTTTCCCACGTCTCAACGTCTAACTGTCGTCTTGTATGTGCGTGCACGTGAGTGGATAGAACTATATATGTAATATATTTATATGTGTTTAGACTGTCTGACTCCTCTAAATCTGTCGTAGAAGATAGGTGAAAGAGAGAAGATTTCTCGATTTCAGAGACAGCCTCTATCACAGTCTACCATCTCACTCGTGGAAATCTATTGCTATTACTATCTCTCACTGTGACTATCACTTATTCAAATCTAATCAGAAGGGACCAACCCAAGTCTTAATTCTCCTATCAAAAAATTTACGACAAATGGGGGCTCGTCTATCGGGATTTTGAACTTTGAATAGGAAGACGAGACGACAAATATCAGCTCGTCGGTAAGATTCTGTATTCTGATATAGAGTAAGAGTGTGATGTCTTGTGAGTTTTTATACCTTTAAAAAATTTATCCCCTAGACTATCAATCTGTTTATGGGCGTGCTGACCACACAATTAATAATTGTTTTTCCACAGCATTTTGAGTAATATACATTTGAGTTACAGGTTGATTTTGTCGGAATATATGTTAATTACTGATTTTGTAATACTAAACGCTGGTAAAGTTTGTGATTGTCTAACAGTCACAGGGTTCTGAAGAAGTAAGTGTTTGAGCTAAGCTAAGGAGCGCGATCAGAATATACGTCCTGTAATTGCCTCCCTTACCCTAACTGGCTTCATGGGTGAACTTGATAGTGGATTAAAAATGAAGGGAAATTTTTTTTCTCTTATAATTTTTGCAATAATTATTTTGTTTCCACTGTAGCTACTTATTTTTAAAGAGTAAAAATTACCATTTATTTGGCGTAGTCGTCTGCAATAGGTGCTTTATTGCCGATTAATAGCAGCGATAGTTACGACTTTATTATTTTGGAGGAGGTATCCCAGGTTAAAGTATATCATCTTTTTGTTTACTTTGGCATTTTCTCGTAAGTGGTAAGGAACCAGTGTATTTCTTCTGACTTCTTTCTCGACTAAGTCTCAGTCACCTAGTTACAATGGCAGAGAGGGCGAAGCTTAGGCAACTCCTCAGGGACGAAGCGAGAGAAGAAGGTTTGGAAGGAGAGGAAGCGAAAGCTTTTGTCAGAGACGAACTTGAGAGATATGATGCGGAGAGGAAAGCAGCTGAAGCTAAAGAGCCGAGGACGATGGATGAGGAAATGCAAATTCGCAGGATACAGCATGAGGAAAGAGAGAAGGAGAGACAACATGAGCTGGCTCTTAATGCTCTAGAAATCCAAAGTCGTGGTGCTGCCTCTACCTCCAGCAATGGAGAGTCTTCTCCTCATTCTTCGTTAACTGATCCTTCTAACACTCAATCGCTTCACCTCACCGCTATGTCTTTTGCTCTAGAATCTGTCCTTTGTCCTAATGAGAAGATTGACACATGGTTATAAAAAATTGAGAAAATTGCAACTTTGTACGGGTTAGAGAGGTCGCGTTGGAATATGAAGCTTTCTCAGGCTTTGAAAAGTAGTGCGTATGATGTTTACTCCAAACTGGAAAGCAGCCAACAGGACAATTACGACATGTTGAAGAAAGCTTTGCTTGAGCGTTTTGAAATGAATGCTCGCAAATTTTTGCAACTGTTTCGCAACAGCAGAAAGGAGAGCTCTGAGTCTTTTCAGAAATTCTCATCTCGGTTATAGGGATACTTGACAAAGGGCCTTGAGCTTTCACAGCTCCCCTCTACCTATGAAGGTCTTGAGGAATTTGTTATAACAGAACAAATAAAGAACACTTTGTCTGCTGATACCCGGAGATTTCTAGCTGAGCAGTGTGCAGAAAAGCTTGAAGACATCTTAGAAAAGTCTGAACGATATCACAATGCGCTGGCTGAACTACCGGCCACAAAACGGAAACCGACAGAAGAGCATTTTCGAAAGAATAATCTAGACCAATCTTCTCATACCTCTAATCAGAATAACCACAGAAAAACTGGACCTCAAAACCCCCCTCCTGAAAAATCCAAGTTCTACAGAAACAAGTACTTCAACCACAGTAAATAGTGTAATCAACCCGACCGCCCTACATGGCAGCGCAGCCAGAAAGGACAAGGTGGCAAAGGGAGAACCCCTGAGCATGGGACAAATGATCAGAGTGAGCACACCGAGACTAAACGCATCGGATGCTTAGTAACAGTCTCGCAAGGCGGAATTATTGACAGTGATTCCCAACCTGTTGGGGATACACCCTCAACGCGAGGTACAGTTACATTGAACGGTTCTCAAACTTTTTGTTTATTTGAAACGGGGATTTCTTTTGATTGCATTGTTGCCAGAAACCTGGTTAAACCCGGTCAAGAGACAGGAGAGACCGTCCAATTTTGTGGAGTTTCTAAGAGTGAGGCACCTACAGCGCTTCCCATCGCATTGGTTGAGATACACTCTGACTTTGTCAGAGGGGTGATCAAAGTTGCTGTTATGGATGGCCCCATCTACCCAGTACACTTGGCGGTAGATACGTGTTTATTGGGAAACCGGAAGAGCCGATTGTGATAGCAGTAACTACTAGAGGGCAAACCAAGAAGGAACGGGAGCCTGCGTCTTATTTGTTACCTATGGAACCTAAAGAAGCGCAACAAAAGGACCCTACTTTGGCACCCTGCTTTAGGAAACTGCCCATGGCTAAGGAACCCAGACAGCACGGGGACATTTATTCTAAGGATGGCGTACTATATCGCAGAACGGGCAAGCCTGACCAAGGTTAGAACCAGCTCCTAGTACCGAAACAGTACAGAAGGCAAATCTAAGAAATGGGGCACTCTCTTCCCTTCAGCGGACATATGGGACAGAACGCCACAAAGCAACGGATAACCACTCATTATTGGTGGCCAGGAGTAAATACTGATATTATCAGGTATGTCAAATCCTGTGCCCAGTGCCAACGTGTACCACCCAAGCAACGGACACCCCCAGTCTCGTTGGGTGAAATGCCAATAGTGGGAACACCATTCGAACGGGTAGTGATCGACATTTTAACACCCTTCCAAAGGACTAAAAGAAGGAACAGGTTTATCCTGACCTTAGTCGACACATGCACTTTATGGGCAGAAGCTATACCGCTAACATGCGCAGATGCCAAGCAAGTCGCAGAAGCCCTCGTGCAGATTTTCACTCGGTTGGGATTTCCTCAGCAAGTGTTGACGGATATCGGATGACCATAACGAAACCTGTTGATGGATGAGATCGTGAAGATCTTGAGGACCCAACACATCTACACAAAGCCATATATTCCGGCCGGAAATGTGCTCGTGGAACGTGTTAACGGAAACCTCAACATGATGTTAAGTAAACTGGCACAAGTGAAACCTGAAGATTGGGATCTTTGTATTCCTGCAGCTTTATTTGGCTACAGAGAATCTCCTCATACGTCCACAGGATTTCCGCCAGCCACGCTTTTATTCGGCAGACCCAATAAGGGTCCGCTCGAAGCCTTACTTTGGTCGCTGACAGACCAGAAGGCTGATAAGACAGTTGTCTCAGCAAGTAAATATGTGTCGGATTTAAAGGAAAGGTTGAAACTAGGATAGGACCTAGCAACGACCAACTTTAAGCGAGCACGCACAAAGCACGCTAACCGATACAGGAAAGTCGCGAAAGAAAGAGAATTGGAAGCAGGGGAGAAAGTTTTGGTGTTACTCCCTATCGGGAACAACCAACTGAGGATCGGATGGCAAGGGCCGTTTACCGTCCTGAAAAAGATTTCTAAGGCTAACTACCAGATCTCTATTCAAGGGAAAAAAAAAGGTTTTCCATTTAAATCTGCTAAAGAAATTCGTGGAAAGACCAGTGCCGACCTCCGAACATCTCCTGGCGATCGCCAAAACTGACAAAGATGAAGATGGTGGCAGGGAAATTCCACAGCACACGCAAGAAATCTTTCAAAAATGTCAAAAGCGGCGACGCTCTTTCAAGCGCGCATGTGAGATATTCCAGAGAAAGGAAACTTTGGGAGTAGACTTGAGTAGGAATTGGAGAGAGATGGAGGGGTAAGATGAGAGGGAAGAGGACAGACACCCTAAAGCTATGGATATAGGAAACTTATTTCCATAACGTAGACATGGAGTGCTTCTATATCTTAAAGGGGGGAACGTTCTGTCACATAGAGATTATGATAAATAAATTGTCTATATTCTCTTTTTTCTTCCATCCGTGTCCTCTATTTTATTATCACTCTTTATCCTTTTCCTGTATTTTTCGCATTCGTTCATTTGCGAGAAATATTTTCTTTCCCATTCTCACTTTACCGTTTTTCTTTCTCATACTGATACGCATGTTATTACGTAGATGTCAGGCTCTGGAGGTTATTGCGTTGTAGACGTAAAACTGTGAATATTCATCTATCTCAGACATAGGGCCGACATATCGTCTGCATTTTCACCTGTCACAACGTAATTTCATCTGCTGAGTGCTCAGGTGAGGTGTGAAACCCGACATCTGCACGGCGCAGAATGAGACATTTGTCTGGTAGTTTCCTCTGTCACGGCAATTTTCGGCCAGTTTCGTTAGCAGTGAGGTGTCTAAGACGCGTTTAGCATGTTATGTCCCGCGTCTAAGGTACGTTGGTGTTAAGGAAAGGGGAGGCTATTGTGTGGTTTTGGAAATAGCGCAAATCTTTGTCCGTTTCATAGATATAATTAGAGTTGGAAACCTGACTTCACGCACTCAGTAACTTCGCAGTTAGACTAGAACAACCTACGTTCGAGCCCTAAGAATTTCTGTTATAGAAGCAACTAGTTGGTCGAATTGAATGTTCGATTTCTAAGTATCTCTGTTGATGATAGAGGGCATTAGTTGGTCGAAGTGGTTTTAGTTCTTAGTAGTTCTGTGTTGAGGTAAATATATTATATCTAGTATTTTGTGAAGTGTTTAAAGTGTTAAATCGCCTATTTCATTTTCACTAGTTCTTTTGTGCAGAGAGAATAAAAATATAGTCTGTATTATTTTCTAGTGACGTGTTTCAGTGGAAAGCAGATTAAATTATATTTCTAGCTTAAACTCATGCAGCTATAAATGAATTTGATGTTACTGCTAAATAATCAGACGAGAATATATTTTAAAAATTAACTTATAACTGAAATGCTACATCAGTGAGTATTGACGGAATACATACGTATTCCTAATTCATGGTGATTGATTTTGTATATAACTTATTTCACGGGAAGTTTTAAATGATAAGTCAAGCTGTACGCTTGCAGTTTAAAATGTAAGTTATAACAAGTACATAGTGTGTATAATTATTTTATATGTGTTTTTTTTCCTTTATTCAGTGAATAGTGGGGTGACCCAAACTTTGCCAGCGTTAAGTACAGAGTAAATATCTGTGTAGAACAAAAACATTCTTTCCTTAAAGAGTTGGTCTATAACCTTTACAAGAACTTTAAAGATTTTTAAATAAGTAACGACCATCGAGCCTGATTTGATTCTTCCTGAGAATAAAACCGCAAGTACCTTTTAGCCCATGCGGCAAGTAACATATTAACGCCAGTAACACTCCGACACTGTTGACTAGTGGTGTGGTGACCAAATAAAGTCCTAACCTGAAAGAAGACACCGATCTGACATTCCTCATTTCTAGAAACCTAAGCTATTGACACTGTGCTCGTTGTTAATGTTCGTGCCTGGACAATTTTAAATGTGACCTAAACAGACATCCGAAAGATAAGAACACCCAAGGAATCGTTCCCTGAAGCAGAGAATTCAACCTGTCTTTTTGGAACTGGGGATTTCTTGGTCAAAGACTGCCATTGACGATTCTGTATGTGAATGTCCTAAAAATTATGTTTCCAGATGCTGTTAACAAAGCTGTCAGTATGCAAGAGAGCACATGGCCACGGCTGAGTAAATAGAGTGAATGTAGGTCTGAGTGTTTCTTTATTGTTGTAATTTGGCACCCATGTTGCTGTCTTAACTTTCTTTATGCAAGTATTGCTAACCATATGTTCCCTTAGAATAGATCAGAGATATCAAGTCTGTCCATACCTTAAAAGGGGGAAATATTGGACCAAATCATATGTATCCGTGACTCTTTGGGCTATCATCTTTCTCCTAACGGGACTGTGGGCTAAAACATCAAGGGAAGATCATACCAGTGGGTCTATATCTTGTTTTGTAGCAATTCATTGACTTCATGCTTATATATATATATATATATATATATATATATATATATATATATATATATATATATATATATATATATATATATATATATATATATATATATATATATATATGATGTAAATTTTGGATGTTGTGGTGGTGGAAGTTTATATTGATAATTAAACTGCCCTTAAACTTAATCAGCGTGTTGGTCAGCTCGTTCTAGAATATCTATATAATCCTCTGTTATAGTTTTCTGTACGTCTAACTGTCGTCTTGTATGTGCGTGCACGTAAGTGGATAGAACTATATAAGTAATATATATATATATATATATATATATATATATATATATATATATATATATATATATATATATATGTTTAGACTGTCTGACTCCTCTAAATCTGTCGTAGAAGATAGGTGAAAGAGAGAAGATTTCTCGATTTCAGAGACAGCCTCTATCACAGTCTACCATCTCACTCGTGGAAATCTATTGCTATTACTATCTCTCACTGTGACTATCACTTATTAAACCCAAGTCTTAATTCTCCTATCAAAAATCTACGACACTATGCTCCTTGGGGAGCTAAAGGGTTATGAATTGAGTATTAAAGATAGAATGCTGAACTTTCCAAATATACAAAACAAAAACATCACAGGTAGTAATTAAAATGTACGAGTTTTCATTCCACGCATCAGATTAGAGCCAAACAATACCAGCTTTACTGTTATCTTGGGACGCCTCCAGATTTTTGTTATTTTAGCTTTTGTCACGATAATCAACAAAACACAGGGACTATCATTTGATCGTGCAGGTGTTTACCTACTAGAAGTAATCATTGTTCATGGTCAACTTTATGTATAGCTCACGCTGGGAAGGTGCCTTGAGAGGCCTCCATAGTAAGAATAGTGGATATCGATAAAGATATTCTAAGGTCATGTAAACAATCCCCTGAAAACGATACTGAAATCGATAAATCTTCAAGGCTAAGATTGCTGGACTTTGGCATCAAAAGTAAGACTAGCAGGAATGGACGTTTGAGAGGATGCAACAGCGCACTACAGGAACAATTAATATCCATATCCTTCAAAATTTGCTGATGGAGACTGGGAACTAATGTGTTTGCCTGGAGCGAAATTATATCGATTCTAATCAACAATAACTATAAGAATGGGAAGGTAGCCAGACAATCTTAAATTATATATTCATCATCAGTTAATTATTTAATTAACTCGCCACAGTGTTCTGTCTTCCCATGGCAGTCTGTGGCTAGTTGACACCTTATTTTCTACAAAACTATATATTTATAAAAATACAATGCTCTTGGATGTTAGAACATCTGGTAGCTGTTACAATATTTCACGTTGTCTGCTTGTATTTTATCAATATTTGGTTTTAGATCCCAGGGAATTATCGGGAGTATGACAAGATTAGAACCCAGTGGTTCTGAAAAAAATCCCTTCATAAATATTTCTTAGACTCGGAACCGAATCATATACCTTTATAATTACAGGCGGACGAAACTTCTTAATCACTTCGGCCCCCAGGGTAGAAGAGAAAATACTAAGTAAGAAAATGTGTTTCAAAGATTGTCGAAGTGCTCTATTTAGCGTAGATGAAACCTGTTCGGCGCGCACATTTGCGAGTACAACCGTTAACTATTGTGTTTATATTACCATTGAAAGTGGCAGAGCATATAAATGTTCACTACTTTAAGTTGTTCATCAAACTCCAAATTATTTAAAGTTATTTCACTCTTAACATAAACCACACAATAAAATTTTAACAATATAAAAAGTGTACTAATAAAAATAAGTGAATTTATTATTCCTTTTATATCTTTCTCTGAAAAAAGTCATAATGTTAAAACAGTAATGAGAATGTGTTATTTATTATAATTTATGTTAATAATTAAATTGTTTCCCTTTGGAAGTAAATTGGTTGCTTTCCCCTAACTTCTCTGTCTCTGCTGCTTAAAGTATCACATGGTTAAGTTTTTTTTTCTTTTTGTTTCACTTATTTCTGAGATTCGAGATCCGGTCAAAACCTGACAAGAGGTGTGATATCTCGGTTATAAGCGGGGTATATTGTGCGCATTTTTATTACATTTTGCTGTACTGTTATTTCTGTCCTTTTTTATTTAATTAAGTGGGGGGAGGGACTTTTATATTAGCCATGAAAAGATATATTTCTGTGAAGGACCGCTAGCTGCTGTTACGGTATATGATATTAACGCCGTCTGCTAAAGGTTATCAGACGTGCAATTGTAAAGGTTAAGGCATTTAATATATTGCGATAGATGTTTCAATTATTGAACGCTCCATACACGATCGATTATGACGTGTATAGCGTTGTTTGGGTCACAGTCGGTAACTAAGAAACGCTACCCTTTGTTACTTGACCGCCAAGCTGAATAGCTGCGTTTTTCTAACCTTCCAATTCAATGGCATGATATAGCCATATATATGCATTTTTTGATGGACCAGGGTCAGTCCTAGAACTCTATATGAGAGGAAAATTTATGGAGGTTAGTAATTAACTAGAATCCTCAGAAGGATGAGAATAATCGTCAAATTCATATGAAATATTCAGACTCGCAGTCTCACTGTCGGCAGGTAGCCATGTCTATCTGCTCGTGCATATAGCTGTGATGTTCTGACGACAATACTGCATTGTATCCTTAAACGGACATTGACACATAAACCAGCAGTCTACGTTATTGATTAATTTATGCATGACTTATATGGACTTATGCTCTACTCCTAGTTGAAATGATCATCCTGTGTGTACAACTGTGAATTAAATGTATGGACTCAATGAAATGACTTATCAAATCAATCGTATTCCAAGGTTCAAGTATTGTTCGGAATCTTCCACCCCCGCATTCGCTTAATCTTCCATCGAAGGTACGATGCACTATCACTGAATGAAAAAACTAACATATCAAAGAAAAAACAATGGCCAGAAATTTATAATTGTTTTATTCATATCACATGGAACATTGTTCAGAGCAAACCACCTCCCCACACTGGCCACCACTGTTGCGAGGTGGTTTTCCATATGTTCTACTCCTATTTGAAATGATCATCCTGTGTGTACAACTGTGAATTAAATGTATGGACTCAATGAAATGAAGAGAGTTGATGATAATAAAATGGATGCAGACAACCAAGAGGAATATGTAGTCAATTCACCTATTGACAGGGAAACATTTGCAACCAAACAAAAAGAGGATAAATAGTCCAAGAAAGTAGCACTACAATTTATAAGAGATGCCTAGGGCATAATAATATAATATATATATTGACCAAATAAAATAATCTTATAGTCTACCTTTGAGGTAATAGACCCATTGTATATTATTTAATATACTTTTCTGGTACTAAGAGAGTGACTTAGTACATTGAACAATATAATTACTAAGAATCATACCCAACATTATTGGATATTAAGATTAATTGTGTGAAGTAATTACATAATAGTTAACAGATATCATAATTATTTATGATATAGTATTATTTAGATACAATATTGTTACAAAATATTGTCTATTAGTTGAACTTAGACATTAAGTTCAGTACTATTGTGATTATTTATATTGAATATTTCTAAGTTGAGTAAGTATAATAATTACTCTGAAGCTACTATTGACTATTTTAATCAGTAATTATCAATAATTACTTACAGATAAAAGTCAAAATGCTTACTATAGACCATTTCGTTAAAATTGGTAGGGAATATGGTTATAAATCTCAAGAACTTCGTCAGTTTGCTGAGGCAGAACTGGAAAAACATGAAAGAAAAGAAGCAGAGAAAAAAGCTGCATTAAAGAAAGAGGAAGAGGAACAAAAGGCTGCATTAAAGAAAGAGGAAGAGGAACAAAAGGCTGCATTAAAGAAAGAGGAAGCAGAACGTGAGATGAAGCAAATTGCCAAGGAAAATAGATTAAGAGAAATTGCTCAACGTGAAAGAGAAGAGCAAAGAGCAATCGCCAGACAGGAAGAAGAGAATAAATGGAAACGAGAGGAAATTATTTTACAACAAGAAATGGAATTGGCGCGTATCAAATTGGAGACAGCAAAATTACAAGCACAAAGTGCTGATGCAAACCAGAATAATAACGCACAAAATGGATCGTCATCCAGCCAAACTAAACATTTCTACAACTTTAAATTACCCACTCTCAACTTAAACGTGGACGACCTTTCATCGTTCCTGTCACGTTTTGAACAGACTTGCAAAACAAATCATTTGCCTGAAGAGTCATGGGTACTCAAGTTAAATGAATTCTTGGTTGGAGAACCATTGACGGCTTCTCAAAATGCTGACCCATCAATAGCAAATAACTACGGTGCTATTAAGTCCTTGCTTTTACGAAGGTTTCACCTGGACGAGGAACACTGTAGGTTGAAATTTAAGGGAATTTTACCTGAATCTCCAAAAGATTTTGCAGGATTCATTGCGAACATACACAATACATTTAATAGATGGGTTGAACTGGCAGAAGTCAACAAATCGTACGACAAATTAGTTGATTTACTACTACGGGATAAGGTATTATCTTCGGTTAGCCAGCCATTTTTTGCATATTTGCAGGAGCGTAAACCAGGTACTATGGACGAGTTAGAAAAAATTTCTTTAAACTACTGTTCGGCACATCCGAATGCAACCATTTCTAACTCCTCATTAAGAGAACCTCTACCTGTGGCGTCTAATATGGCCTACAATCATAATAACAAACAAAGACATCACAGTGTAGACAGAAGCAGGTTCCAAAGAAATCACAATGTTAACTTTCAGAAGGGACATAATAATGATTTCAACAATAAAAATGAGTTCAACAGAGGTAGATCACGAGATAGAAATTATTCACCTCAAACAAACTACCACAATGGTCAACATAACACTAATTATAATCGATCACATACTCCCAATAATAATAGTAACTGGAATGGTAATAATCATGGCTCGAGACATCGAGATAATAGTTACTATAGAGGACGACGAGATAATTCTAACAATTATACTCGGAATCGATCTCATTCTCGGGGATCATCTCATTACAACCATAATACAGGGGCGGCAGTTACAAATAATACTACCCCTATAGCTCAGGTCCCACTTGACAATAATACAACACAGTCTTCTGCTGCATGTTTTGCTATTAATTATAATGTGGCAAATAGTTGCCAACAATGCAATCTTATTTTTCAGAAGGCGAAAGAAACAGTGCTTAACTGCGGACATATTACACCAGAGGTAGGTCTTGCAGTCAACGATGGAACAGGCCTACTAATTTTTAACAGGGGATTAGTTAATGGATCCGTCGTCTCAGTGCTGAGGGATTCAGGATCCACAACGATTGGTGTACGACAGTCGCTGGTACATCCTAGCTGTGCAACGGGGGAATATGTCCGTTGCATGACTTTTGGGGGAACTATTGAGTTTTACCCCACAGCTATTATTCATGTTAACACACCTTTTTTCACAGGGAACGTAAAAGTATGTATGCTAAAAAGCCTATAGCTGATCTGATGGTTGGTCGTATACACGGCAGTAAAGATTGTACTCCAGATGAGATTATAGAATGGGAGAAACATAACCTATGCACTGGAAACGCCGTGACGACTAGAGCGCAGACTCAACTCATGGAGAAAGTTGATGATAATAAAATGGATGCAGACAACCAAGAGGAATTTGTAGTCAATTCACCTATTGACAGGGAAACATTTGCAACCAAACAAAAAGAGGATAAATCTTTAAAAAAATTTTTTAAGCTGGTTGATAAAGTTGACAATCTATCCTCAGGTAATAATAACAAACATTGTTTTGTTATTAAAAATGACATATTGATTAGATGTTTTAATGACAAATCACAAATGAAACAACAAGTTATGGTCCCGTATACTTTTAGACGGTACATTCTTCAACATGCACATGACTCACATTGTGCTGGACATATGGGATATACTCGAACACGATCTCGAGTACTGTCTTCATTCTTTTGGCCAGGAGTGTCAAGAGATATTTCGCAGTATGTACGTTCCTGTACTACATGCCAAGAAGTGAAAGCACGTGGAGCTTTTCACACGGCGCCTATTCAGGCTTGCGATATCTCAGTAAGACCGTTTGACAAGATGGCAATAGATATTATTGGTCCATTGCTACCATCGGCCAGAGGACATAGATTCGTCCTTACGTGCATTGATTTGTGCACACGATGGCCAGAAGCTATCCCATTAAAGACCACCACTACCACAGATGTAGCTGATGCACTACATCTCATCTTTTCTAGAATAGGGTTTCCTAGAAAACTTTTATCAGACCATGGGTCACAGTTCATATCTGACACCATGAAGGAAGTCATGAAAACTTGGAACATTGATAGGAATTTAAGTAGTATTTATCATCCGATGAGTAATGGTGCGGTTGAAAGACTTAACCGTACACTTAAACAACTACTACATAAGGTTACTGCTAAGCACCCTCATGACTGGGACAGAGCACTCCCAGCTGTTCTATTTGCTTATCGGGAGGTACCGCATGAACAAACTGGCTTCTCTCCCTTTGAATTAGTTTTTGGTGCTCCCCCAAGAGGTCCTATGGGACTAATAAAAGACTTATTAATTGACGAGGAGATGACTCAGGACACTCAGTCATCTTACGAGTATGTGATTAATCTTCGGAAGAACATTATTGAGTCTTGCCAGTTGGCAACAGCTTCTTCTGAGGCTGCAAAAGCTAAGGCTCGATCTCTACAAAATAGGTCTCGACGATTACGCCAATTATTCCCAGGCGACGAGGCTTATGTGTTACTTCCTCACAATAACAATAAATTATTGATATCTTGGAATGGTCCTTACAAAGTCATTGATAAAATTTCCGACGTTGATTACGTCTTAGATATCAAGGGACACAAAAAGATATTTCATATTAACATGCTCAAGCAATTTCATACACGTCCTGAACACTTACAGTCAATTTTTCATGAACTAGATGACAACACAGTATCTACTTGTTATTATTCTAACTTATCTGTCATCCAGGAAGAAGAATCTTCTTTTCCTGAGGTACAGTTACCGTTACCGGTACCAGTAGTTCAACCTACTGAATCTTGGCGGGATGTAACCATCTCTTCAACGGTTACACCGCAACAGCGTCTACAGATTGCTAATCTATTACAATCTTATCCAGATGTATTGACCGACGTCCCGGGTCGCACATCGGCTATCAGTCATGACATTACTCTCAATGATGATACACCTATTCGTGTACATCCCTATTCTGTTCCTTTACATTTCCTTGCTAAAACTACTAAGGAACTTGAACAGATGTTGTCTCTGGGAATCATTGAGACTAGTAATTCGCCATTCTCTTCTCCATTAGTGATTGTCCGGAAGAAGGACAATAACATCAGACTATGTGTTGATTATAGAAAATTAAATGCTAAGACTATAGTTGACAGCGAACCACATCCACTTATCGACGACTTACTGCCACGTCTATCCAACGCAACTATATTTAGTAAGATAGACTTAACTAAAGGTTATTGGCAGATACCACTGACCGAAAAGGCTAAGTACTACACCGCATTTTCCACTCCACAAGGTCTATACCAGTGGAATGTGATGCCTTTTGGGCTTGTTAATGCGCCAGCTACCTTCATTCGCCTGATGCGACAAATTTTATCAAGTAGACCAGACGTTATTACATATATTGACGACATATGCTTGTTTAGTTCGTCGTTTGAGGAACATGTTTCGGGACTTAGATATGTTTTCGACACTCTAAGGAATTATCATCTAACTGCTAAACCTACAAAGGTGCAAATCGCGTGTAATGAGATAACCTTTTTGGGACATATCATTGGATCGGGATATATCCGAACGTTACCTAGTACAGTCTCCAAAATTCTAAACATAGCAGTTCCTCAGACGAAGAAACAGGTCAGGAGTTTGTTAGGACTTGTTCAATATTACAGTAGATTCATACCAAACTTGTCATCCATCACGGCTGTATTGTCTTCATTGTTAAAAAAAGACATGCCGGTGAAGGTGACATGGACTGGTACATGCAATGAAACTTTCAACAAAATTATAAATTTGTTCTCGCATGAACCAATTTTAAGACTTCCCGATGCTTCCAAAAGATTTTTCTTACGAACAGATGCTAGTAACTACGGCATTGGTGCATGCCTGCTCCAAAACCATGATGGCATTCTACATCCTACCTTATACATTTCAAGAAAGCTAAAGCCTGCAGAAACAAAGTATTCAACAGTTGACAAGGAACTGTTATCCGTTATATGGGCAATAACTAAACTTGAAAAGTTCTTACTTGGTGCTCCCTTCACCATACAGACGGACCAACGTGCTGTAGCATCGTTGCGTCGATCTAACCATAAGAGCCAAAAACTCGCCAGATATGCAATCATCCTACAGCCATTTGAATTCTCCATTGAACATATTCCTGGCACTGAAAACATTGTGGCGGATGCGTTGTCACGTAATCCTATTGACGACGAATAATCAACATTAACATTCCTAAAACATATCAACTATAAGGGAACTAACCTTGCCTTCAATTTAAACTTTATAAACACTATATGCATCACAGAATTGAACTAAAAGACAATCAAGGTATACATGTTGACATTGGAACTTCGTCTAACGTCCATACACGATATATGAATATTCGTTGAACAATCATGGAACAATATCTGACGACAAGTCGAACTTATTATCCTATGTGCACTTAATTCTTGGATGCTGGGATAAATGACATTTCTTTCCAACGTAAACGTTTGAACATTTTTGCCTAAAAGAATTCATCAGGATCAAGACTACGGATGGATCATCATATCCTATACTAATTAATTAGTTAACTTAACTTCTTAATTGAATTATTATCAATAAAATGAAATGTGAGAAAAAAATGAAATGAAGGAACAAAAAAAAGAGAACGAAATATAAAAAGAAGAAATTATGAAAAGAGAAAATAAATCTCACACAAGTATTAGATTAATATTTTTTTTTAATGTACCTATACATTATTTAGTTAGTTAAATTAGATAGTTATTATTCACTAACACTTAACACACACAATTAAGTTAAACTTATATTCGAATTTCTTTCTATTTCTTCTCACTTATTTTGTCTTTTCTTCTCTCATAACATCGCGTTACATTAGAATCTTAATAATTTAACTCTTAGTTTAATTAATTAATTTAATTTTAATTAGTCAAATTAATTCCTATATGACATACTAATACGACAGACCTTACTTTAATTTAATTCTATCATTCACTATTAACATTGGACATTTTATTTAGTTGATATAATAATATGTATAATATTGATATATAATATGATTAATGTTAGATGACTATGACAAATAGTTAGTTGACATGACCGCGACACGGTTCTACTCAGAACATCGTCGGCCATATGTCACGATTGTGTTAAATTTTTTTTGAAAAATTGTTAAGTCGGATAGATCTTGAAAAAAAATCTATCGATTTTTTTTCCCCGGTGTACAGGGAATTGTTACGGTATATGATATTAACGCCGTCTGCTAAAGGTTATCAGACGTGCAATTGTAAAGGTTAAGGCATTTAATATATTGCGATAGATGTTTCAATTATTGAACGCTCCATACACGATCGATTATGACGTGTATAGCGTTGTTTGGGTCACAGTCGGTAACTAAGAAACGCTACCCTTTGTTACTTGACCGCCAAGCTGAATAGCTGCGTTTTTCTAACCTTCCAATTCAATGGCATGATATAGCCATATATATGCATTTTTTGATGGACCAGGGTCAGTCCTAGAACTCTATATGAGAGGAAAATTTATGGAGGTTAGTAATTAACTAGAATCCTCAGAAGGATGAGAATAATCGTCAAATTCATATGAAATATTCAGACTCGCAGTCTCACTGTCGGCAGGTAGCCATGTCTATCTGCTCGTGCATATAGCTGTGATGTTCTGACGACAATACTGCATTGTATCCTTAAACGGACATTGATACATAAACCAGCAGTCTACGTTATTGATTAATTTATGCATGACTTATATGGACTTATGCTCTACTCCTAGTTGAAATGATCATCCTGTGTGTACAACTGTGAATTAAATGTATGGACTCAATGAAATGACTTATCAAATCAATCGTATTCCAAGGTTCAAGTATTGTTCGGAATCTTCCACCCCCGCATTCGCTTAATCTTCCATCGAAGGCACGATGCACTATCACTGAATGAAAAAACTAACATATCAAAGAAAAAACAATGGCCAGAAATTTATAATTGTTTTATTCATATCACATGGAACATTGTTCAGAGCAAACCACCTCGCAACAGCTGCCTGTCTGACCGTCACGTCGTAAGGTTTATTCGAGTGTTTCTGCTTGCTCAATCCATATACTTATTTATTTATATTTTTTTAAGTGTAAGGATTTTACCTCTATATATATTAGAAAAATGAAGTCCAAAAAAGATACAGAAAATCAGGAGTTGTACAAGGAATACACAAAGCAGATTAAAAAACGAGTCAGACAAGACAAACAACAATACATAAACGACACCTGCAGGAAAATAGAGGAGATGCGCGAACAGGGATTGAGTAAGAATATGTTTTCTGATGTAAGAACATTGAAGAACAGCAACTTTAAATCATCACCTCGAGCAATAAACGACAAGAAAGGCGACACTCTAACAGAACGTAAAGATATTCTGAACAGATGGAAGGAGTACTGTCAAGAAAGGTATACAGAAATAAACAAAGCGGCAGATAACAACGTCATGAATGAAGCGGAACGTGAACCAGAACCTACCATAGAGGAAGTCCGGAACGCAATCAAACACTTAAAAAGTGGAAAATCTCCTGGTTGTGATGAAATAACAGCTGAAATGATACAGGCAGGAGGAGAAGGCAGCGCTCGTATATACCATGCATTATGCTGCAAGATCTGGCAAAGCGGAATTTGGCCCAAGGAATGGAACAGATCAATTTACATACCCTTGCCAAAAAAGGGCAACCTGAAACAGTGCACAAACTACAGAACTATAGCTCTTATAAGCCATGCCAGCAAAATATTATTACAAATCATAATGAAAAGGATGCAACAAAAGCTAGAAACAGAAATAAACGAAGTACAGGCGGGTTTTCGACCAGGTAGAGGCACTAGAGATCATATATTCAACATGAGGATCATCATAGAAAAGTGTAGAGAATTCAACGTTGACCTACATACTTGTTTCATTGATTACACCAAAGCTTTTGATTGTGTACAACATCAGCAGTTATGGGCTATTATGAAAAATATGGGATTTCCAAGCCACCTTATACAACTCATCGCACTGCTGTACCAAGAACAACAGGCAGCCGTAAGAATAGAGGGGGAAACATCAGAATGGTTTGAAGTACAGAAAGGAGTAAGACAAGGCTGTACCCTTTCCCCTTACCTGTTTAACATTTATGCCGAGAATATCATGAGAAACGTAAGAGATGACCAAGAACACACAGAGTTTTACTCATTTAACATCGGCGGGTACCAGATCACGGAAATCAGATATGCTGACGACACAGTCCTCCCTCCTATCGACCAACCCAGAAGGACTTGAACAATTACTTCTGTCCACCAAAAAACACAGCGAGGCCCAGAATCTATACCTAAACACCAAGAAGACCAAAGTATTGACAACAGACAAAGTAAAAACCAAACCAGAATTTGAAATTGATAACGAAGAACTGGAAAGTGTTAATGAATTCGAATACTTGGGATCAATCATCAACAGCTCTGGCGACTGTGCAGTAGAAATTAAAAGAAGACTTGCAATTGCTTCAAATAAACTAATACAGATGAAAAACCTATGGCAAGGCACAAGCAAAGAAACAAAGTTACAACTGATCAGAGCATGTATATTCCCAGTAGCAACATACGGCTGCGAGACTTGGACACTCAATAAAACAGTTGCAAAAAAGATTAAATCATTTGAAATGAAATGCTACAGAAGGATGTTGAGAATACCCTGGACAGAAAAAAAGACCAACAGAGAAGTACTGCACTCACTAAATGTACAGGCACATTGGCTACTAAATACCATCGCAATAAGGAAGTTGAAATTTTTCGGTCATATAAAAAGACATAATAGTCTGGAAAAAACAGTGATGGAAGGCATGGTCCCTGGAAAAAGGGGAAGGGGTCGACCTAGACGACGGTGGACCCAGGACATCACAGAGAGTCTGAACTTGTCTTTGGCTGATGCAGGTCGACTTGCCCAGAATCGTGATGCGTTCAGAGCAGCTGTAATGGAGACAACGTTCTGGAAAGAATACGTCACATGATGATATATTATTGATTGTGTTCAGACGTGTCGTTAAAAGTATGACTAGCTGAAATGAAGATCCGTGTGTGTTTTTCGTTTCCTCTTGTGTGTCTACCCATAGTGTGGTCTTCCTTAACTCCAGCTGATTTATGACTTCATCAACGATGATTTGACGTATGGTGTCTAAAATTGCAATAAGTAATTATTCCTCTCAATTTTTTATTGTTTCACTGTGTTGTTTAATTTGATATGTCAATGATAAACTGTCTGTCTTGTTCTACGATTTTGGTTTGTTCTTGGTGGAATGTCTGCTTTATTTTTCTACTCGTAGTTATATAACTGTAATCTCTGTAGTCAGTTGTCGGAGTTGGGGTTTGATGTGTAGTTTCTGCTTACTTGAAATCGTATTTGTTGTCAAACTATTTATTGTTTTAGTTAATGATTTCAACAATCCTTCTCATACCACTATGACAAATATTAATAATATCAAAAAACCTATGTGACAGCGTTGTAATTCTGCTTCAGTCAGTCCATCTGCAGTTCTATCAGTATTACTAATCTATCCCAGTTAGCCCGTCTATAGCTCTGTCAGCATTACAAATATATCCCAGTCCGCTCATCTGTAGGTCTTTGAACGTTACAAATATGTCCCATTTGGCTCGTTTGTAGGTCTGTAAAATTACATATTTATCCCAGTTAGATCAACTGTAGTTCTGTAAATATTACAAATCATTCCCAGTTAGCAGCCACCGAGTCTATTATCAGAGAGGCAAGACAGAATTACAAACCGTGTTGAACTGAAGAACTATAAAAGCTTGATGATGAACTACGCAACAGAGAGAGAATAAACAACCGAAGACAATCACAAACACTGGTCACGTGCGAAATCTGATTTCTTTATGCATTGTCACAGTTTTGTAAGGGTGTGGGGAGGTAGCATTTTGTTGTTGTTGGAAGGACAACAACATAATAAAGAAAAAAAAAAAGTTAGTTGCTTATCCTTTACAGGACGTGGCAATCAACCCCAGCTTTTATTGGCAGTTTGTGATTTTTCTAGGCAATTTTTTTCATTCAGTAGTTTGCCATTGCAATTAAGAAAACAATAAATTAAATAAAAGCTTTTAATTGTATACATTAATTATTTCCAGTCAAGCTACCAAATAATGTAAGTATATATAAACAAATAAAACGGTATTGAATCAGTTTTACAAATAAACAGTGCACAGGAAACAATGGACGATTCGGGTTTTAACTTTCGCCAGCCACAGTTACAAACATGCAACAAGGACAAGAAATATAGATTATAGACTACAAATACGTAATATATATAAACACTGATGAACAGCAATAATAAAGCAAAGAAATTACAAAACCAAAAAGAATTAATAAATACAAGAAATTCAACAATTAACGAAAATCAAAAGAAGAAAATGGAATTAAAAAGTCCTGCTATAAGACTCTCCGCTGATAGAATCGGTCATACAATGAAAAATTGTCTCAATGGCGTCTCATAGCGATGAATCAAAGTCTAAATAAATCAAAATTTATTTACTTACAAATAATATATTTCATCATGTACATTATATGCATGTTATCACATTTGATTGTTTTTTATTGTTTTTATCAGCATATTTCTAAATAACATTTCCACCCGCTACGAGTTATAAAGTAGTAAATACTTATATGGTCTGTCACACTAAATGCTAGTATAAAGTTACCCTCGCACTGATAACAAAATGTGTCGTCAGTGCTGAAAAGTGCTCTTCGTCAAATCAGGAACATAATGTATTAAATTTTTAAAAAGATATTCCAGACTACTGTAGGAGTTCGTCAGGGATATATCCTGTCCCCAGTACTCTTTAATATATATCTAGAACATATTATGCAGGAGGCTCTCTACGATTATAAAACAACCATATCGATTGGAGGTTGACCTCTTTGCAATCTACGTTTTGCTGATGATATTGATGATATTGATCTTATAGCTGGAACAGAATCAGAACTTCAAGACCTTACCTCTAGACTGGAGAAAGTAAGAAGAACGTATGGGACGGAAATTAATATAGAAAAAAGCAAGATATTGGTGAATAGCCATAAGAAACATGTTCCGACCAACATTACGTTAAATGGGCAAACGTTAGAAGAAGTTCACACCTTTACATATCTGGGATCCATTATATGTAGTGATGGAAGATCAATTAAAGAAATCAGGACAAGACTTGAGATGGCCTCAGCTGCCATGACATGGCTGAATGTGATCTGGAAAAGTAACATCAGTTTTCCTGTGAAGATCAAATTATACAAATCACTTGTATTATCTATTCTCTTGTATGTGTGTGAGGGCTGGACACTCACTGCAGATACGAAGCGAAGGATTCAGGATTTCGAGTATAAATGTTATAGAAGAATTTTGCGCATTTGCTATAAAGAGCACACAACAGATGTCTAAGTTAGAGAGAAAATATACACCTATGCAGGATACCAAGAACCACTTTTGTCAGTAGTGAAACGTCGAAAGCTTGCCTGGTTTGCATATGTAACTCGTCATGACTCCCTTTCGAAAACGATCGTCCAGGGAACAGTCGAAGGTAAACGAAGAAGAGGAAGGCAAAGAAAATAATGGGCAGATAACATCAAAGAATGGGCAGGGCACGGTTTTTTCACACTTGTACGCATTGCTGAGGATAGAGAGCAGTGGAGGACCTTGTCTGCTGATGCTACCACCATGGGACCCCTACGACACATGACTAGTTACGGGTTGAGATGAGATAATGATTCCAGACAATTTTTAACACATAAGGAAGGGAAACATTAAATAAATATTAGACAAACATAAATGTATGTTTTCAGGCACTCGTAAGAAATAAAGAAGTAGAACATTAGACAACAGAAAAACAACAGACGTGAGTATACAAAAAACCTACCCTCTGTCATTTTTTTTGGTGATGCCTAGATGGCAGGGACGATAGTGTGATTCGCTTGCATAGCTAGGCGGGGTTGTTGAACGGAAGGTCCTGGGTTGGAGTCCTGGGTAAGCCACTCACGTCTGTGGTTTTTCTGTTGTCTTGTGTTCTACTTCTTTATTTCTTACGAGTGCCTGAAAACATGCCTTTTTGTTTGTCTAATATACATTCCAGACAAGTATGTTTACGACAAACGCTTTTATTTACACGCACAGACATACATATTACAAATGAGGAGGAACAGTCGTTATAGAAAAACACGACCTTAAACATTAGGATGTATATAATGTTGGTTGATGTATATCTTGTGTGTGACTCTGTCGCTATTCTTGATAAGCTAGTGGAAGATTGGTGTACGTGAAATATAACCAAAACCTATCCAGCCTCCGGCGAAGCGAAAGTCCTTCTCGTGTCTGGTAAATAATTCGCAATTAAGCTATTGGCTCCTTTCAGAGAGGGACTGTAAGGCTCAACCCAAAGGGTTCTCTGTTTGTATCATACGGCTTTCCAGTGTCTATGTGGCTAATTATCTATCATGTAATTTTGTCTACATTATCTTACTTTTGTCTATATATGACTGATGACTTATACACCCTGTTCACAAAGTTCCGGGACTCAATTTTTATCCGGAAAATCGTTATAAGGAGCTAGGTGATATTAACAAAGTGCACGTGTCAATCACGTGCCACTATATGTACCACACCTGAAGTTTGTAATTTTGCGCATGCGTTGTGTGGTAGCGTATAAGCGGATGTGACCTAGTAGTGCTCGTCGCGTTTCAAAAATGGACGGCAAAATTCAACAACGTGTGTGCATTGATTTCTGCTTCCGTCTAGGAAAAGCTGGTTCCGAAACTCTTGAAAGGTTGCAAACAGCTTTCGGAGAGTCCTGTTTAAGTAGATCTAAAACATTTGAGTGGTATTCCCGTTTCAAAAGTGGACTCCGATCCTTCGAAGATTGCCCCCGTCAAGGGAGACCCTCCACCTCCCACACCGACGAACTCGTAGCACGTGTGCAAGAAATGATACGTGCTGACTGACGTCTGATTATCAGAGAGATTGCTGATGATATTGGAATATCAATTGGTACGTGCTATAAAATCGTAACTGAAGATTTGCACATGAGACGGGTGTCAGCTAAACTCGTGCCACGCCATCTGATTGAGGACCAGATGGACGATCGGTTCTCCATTTGCACTGACCTCCTTGAGACAGCAAAAAACAACAGAAATTTCATGTCCTCGATAATAACTGGTTATGAAAGCTAGGTGTACGGATATGACCCGGAAACAAAGCAAATGTCTTCCCAGTGGCAAACGCAATAATCTCCTCGGCCGAAGAAGGCACGACAGGTCAAGCCCAATGTCAAGACCATGTTAATAGCGTTTTTCGACATTGATGGCTTGGTGCATCATGAGTACGTCCCTATAGGACAGAGTGTCAATGCTGAATTCTACAAAACAGTCCTGCAACGCCTCCGCGACGCTGTGCGCAGACATCGCCCTGAAAAGTGGCGCACAGGCAATTGGCTTGTTCATCATGACAATGCACCTGCACACAGGTCTGTCACCACAAACGCATTTTTGACGAAACACAACATTGCATTGCTCCCGCATCCTCCATGCTCACCCGATCTTGCTCCGTGTGACTTTTTCTTGTTCCCGCAACTTAAGAAAACAATGAAAGGTCGTAGATTCGATGACATTGTGCAGATTGAAGCCAACGCGACGAGACAAATGAGGGCTATTCCGCAAAGTGACTACCAGAGGTGCTTCCTTCAGTGGCAGGAACGTTGGAATAAGTATGTACACTCAAAAGGGAACTACTTTGAAGGAGATAGAACCAACTAGTATGTAAGTCTACTTATTCAATTCCAAAAATAAAATGAGTCCCGGAACTTTGTGAACACGGGGAGTAATGTACGACATTAGTTGTGATGACTTTATGACCCATGTATGTAAACAGACATATGAGCACATCATTCACATACACATACTGAAGACATATACACACATTAGGACATGTGGTATTTATTGGATACGCACCATACACTTTACTTGTCATGTTGCAGGTTTCAATACCGGTTGTGGATCCAGTAGTATCTGGCTTTGCATTGTGCCTAATGAACCAGGAGCAAACATGTGATTGACTTGGACCACCACTGCTAACTGGACTCCATGTAGTGCTGGTAAACTGTTAGCCGGATTGCCATCGATTGTCAATGAACTTTACTCATAGCTGGCCTTACTGATGCAGCTTTAATCATTACAGACCGTAAGGCACATGTGTGAGTTCCTGTTGCCTATCATATGTTGACCACCATTTTGTTGAACGTCATAATGTTGAATGGCGTTGAAGACATAGTATGGTGTCTGTAGTCTGGTTTGTGTAAGATGCAGATGTGTATACAAACAGTTATTATCCCAAACAGGGCAATCCACACCAGGACGTCACATTAACTCACGATGGGTAAAGTCAATGAGATTTGCAACAGCTAGTGACGTTTTCTTGTATAATTTATTGTGGACGCCACATGACAAAATGCATACGCGAAGGTAGGTGCATCATAGGTACAATCAAACAGTCATTGTCACAGCAATGGACGGTAGACAGCATCAATAATAAAGGTACATTATATGCCTTCTTAGGATATCATAAACAGCTGTGCATGTAGTCAGGTGGTAAGCTTTCCCTTTCCATCATAGCTAGTAGATATCCAATGGGAGATTAAATCTAGTCCCCTATATTCGACCTCAACAAGACAGGCATGTCTTTTGAGCGTCATATTATCGTCCTCTATGTTCCTTGAACAACAAAGGTATCAAACCTAGATCCATCAATAAAGTTCATGAAGCAAATAGTCCTTAGGACAGGCATCAATCGATGCGTGACAATATAAGTGGATCGTGAGCTGAGCAAACTTGTCATATCATAGACTCGTTAATAAGGCAGGCTAGGCAAAAATGTCAACATCACAAGATGGCGATAAAGTTACTGAGAAAAGATTCAATTACCTGTTCATCAGGAATTAAATCACATAAATCACGTAGGCCTCCCGGCTCTTTGAATAGTATAGAGATATATCATCTCAAAAAAGGAACAACAATGATGAGGACTCCTTCCTGAATAATATAAGCGAAGACGCTAGCACAACGCTACGTCTTGCTTCATCAGCAAATCTCTCAGACTGACCTGGGCGGAAATCATTTAAACAAAAGACACAATCTAGGACATGCGCAGAACACGCAAATCGAATAGAGCTCAGCTAACATACGAAACGAAGAATGTTCTACGATGTTCGTCTGAAGATTTCGAACCTTAAAAGGAAATGACATCGCAAGTTGCCAACTGTTCTTAGGAAAACGCTCCATACATGGTTATGACTTAAAATCGCTCACACACAAACTATCAACAACCCTAGCTATCAAGATAAGACAACTTCCTGACGATGCTATCAAGATTAGACGACTGTAGAAATAAAAGTGACTACAATTCCATGAGTTACTTCCCATGCATTAAAAAAATTTCAATATAGTCAGAATGCATAGTCAGAATATATAGTCAGAATAAGTTGCGACAAGTTTAGCGCAACAGTTCCGTTTCTAATATATACAGTTCTTTCCATACCTGATAACCAGTGAAAATAATGATCACATGAATTTCGCTGAATTAACTCAGCTGCGGGCTTGAACGAGCTAACATTACTTATTGCATAAATCTCCACAAACGATGACGGCAGAGACTAGAGTTAACATTTGCTCAGCTCATGCAGCATCGTTCTCGCTTTCTGACATCAAGTGATATCCCTTGAGGTAGAAGCATCATTATCCTTCTACAACTCTGGCAAGAGTAATCTTGTGCAAATGTAGACACCTTTGAAGGCCCACATTAGTTACTCTTGAGTTTTGGTCACTGTTGGACCATTACTGCAGATCTAAGGGGAAGAAATCCGTGACAGTGGGAATAACATGCAATAATATGTACAAAACAATGTATAAATCCACACAAACATAAGAATGTCATAGAGACATGTTTATACTAACCGTTTTCTTGAATTTTGTATTGCAAATTTATTTATTATGTTATTAAAATGTATAAGACGAAGTTATGTTTGACCGGATACTTATTACTTAATTTTGATTGACTTGTCTTCGACTTAAATATGTTAACATGAGGGGTCAGAGTGGCTAAACGGTATTGCGTCCACGTCGTATTCTAGAGGTGTCGGGTTCAATTCCCAGTTGAGGGAATATAATTTATGGAAACATTTATCAGAACCAGTGATCCTAATGATGTCATACTTTCCCCCCCCCCCCCCCCCCCTTTTGGTCACCTTGGTAGTGACATCGGATTCCTAGTGTGGTGAATTTTGATGTTAGTTGGTAAAATGTGAATTTCATGCAGATGTGAGGTCAAGCTGTGAAGGCCCCTGAGTCTAATAGATAATAGGGATTGTGTTCTCATGGACCCTTTCTCCTACTACCCTACGACCTCAACCTGCGACGTATTTTATCCTAAGTATAACAATTGTGTATGTCTGTTATCTGGCTAGTGTCTTAGGGTAATGTAAAATGTGCTGTAATAAAATGACAACAAATACACCTAAGAACTCTATGAAGAGTAATTAACAACAGCCAAAGTTAAGTTTTCAATGTGAAATCTTTTTTACAATTTATTGTTCCAGTATCACAATTTTGTGTATACTGGAATATTGAAACTCAAAATGATAATCCAAAGTATTTACATAAATTTGATTCAATTTATAACTGAGTATATTATTTTTCACAACTTTAATTAAATATGTCAATCTGGAACAGTGTCAATTTACTCTTGCTCCTATGATTGGGTAATGATTGAAAAAACATCTGTCTTCATCATAATCTGAATGATCTAATACACATTTGTGAAATGAAAGTAGTTGAGTTTGATATATCAAGTGCCGGAGACGATTTCTTAACTTAGTGTTTTCTGGTATACAGGATGAATTATGTTCACATCACCTGCTTCCACTGCCAAGTCAGGATTCTGCTCTTGAAATATAACAAGGATGCACACGGTCAATACTGCCTCAAGTCTTTAGATGCAGAAGTATATACAGGTATAGGTTTACCTGGGCTCACTTTGAGTCATAGATGAAACCATGGAATGATAGGAATACATCCTACTCAACCTCTCATATAACTCTCTCTTTCCCTAACTATTAAACATTTTTAATCATATTCAGACTCAGCAGGGTAACTAAACAATTAGTTAACGTTCTTAATTGGTTGTATACCCCATTCATGGTCAAATAAACTTCAAACTACAGTTTGACATTTTCCTTGACATAGGAAACTTTTTAAATTAATAATATCAAGTCATGTACAATCACGGTGAGTTGCTGAAGAAGACGGCCAGTGGTTTGCTGGTCTTACATCCCAATACTGTACATAAATTTCCCCATTAATATTTATTTTTATTTTCTCCCAGAGTGTCAGAAAGCCTGTCTGGCTTTTCTACAACATGCTAATGTATTTCCTAACAACTCTGTGAAACAACACAAAGTTTGATGTTGACTTCCCTCTAGATAAACTTCTACCCACATAATTTTCATACATATTCAAGAATACATACATCTTAATAATAATAATAATGATACAAAGGTTTTATTTCTTACCGCATCAATGAAAATTCCTACTAATAAGTTTAACTGCAATAAATATGGTCAAATCCAGATCGCTTCCTGGTGCAGATCAGCACAGACAAGACAGTACTATTATCTTGCTTTGAGAACAACTTTATTGTAGTAAAATTTTTCTCACGTGGCGACGAACGCCGTTTCCAAATGGTTTTTATCACTCTCGTAGTATATTAGACGCCAGCCAATCAGAGACTGTGTGGCTTATTGCGTCCTTTTTCAAAACTGAACTCAGTTTTCAAACTTTGGACTAACTTCCCCTCTATCACCACTACAGGGCAAACTGAGAAAGATTCAAGTCTGTTCGTCAATCTGTCTTCGTCAATATCTCAGTTATTTCCTAAACGTTTATAATTCTGACAAGTAAATAGTGATCCTGTTGCTGTCTGTCACACAGTGGTTATATTTTTATTCTTTTATTTATTATATTCAATATTATCGTTCTTATTCTTCATTTCTTCAAAAAACAAATAAATGTCATTGTATTCGTCAACTGTCCTTTATTTTAGCATATAAGAACATTATCTAAGTTTTTCTTCTCTCTAACCTGCTATGCCCTGCTTGGGTGCAAAATTCAAATTATGTAAACACGAAATCGAGACACTACCAAATATGCTCCTTTTCTCCCCCGTTCCGTACCCGTATTTTCAAAATTTTCCACGTTAATCGTAATTTTTTTTCTTTAACTGTCGTTCGCATTCAAAACGAAACAACGCTTTTGTAGTACGTCACAAAATTGCGACAACGCGTTTGCCGTATGTTACAATATCGCTACTTTTTAGCCCGAAATACGAGTGTGTGTGTGTTTTGGGCTGTGTCGCGTTACACAGCGTGGATATATACATTGAACTGAGTGTCGAGCGAAAAGGGGACTGTATGGTTTTTGTGTCGTCTTTTTGAAACATGCTACGGTATTGCAACGCACTTTCGTTCGGTTCGCGATACCAAAAACCCAACGCGTGTCAAATTGTAGCATTTACTCTCTCACTTTTATGCCTTCGCGTATTCCTTCCCCGTTATCTTCTTACACTCTTGCTCTGAATGCTAAGCCTTGTTTTTCTCAAAACTGTTACGTTAGTGTATCAAGGACGAGGTATAAAATCTAGTACTATTTGCAGGCGTAGGAGACAACGTTTCACGCCACTTCCTTATTTTATCCCTAAATTATGTTATCTCTATCGTTTTGAATTTATAAAAAGCGGGCTATTTGAACGGTTGCCCATACAGATGTCACTTTACGACACCTAGCCTTCTCGAATAAGGGTGAAAAAAATAGAAGGTCCCGTGTGCAAGTTGCGCACGATACATATTCTACCACAGTTGGAAATCGTAAAGAGTAGGCAATACGGCCGTTTCCCTTGCAACATTTAATAATTAGAAACCTACCTACCACAACAATATTTATAGAATTTGTGATTCCTATCTACACACATTGGGATTCTCGCCGGTGCAACAGAGTTCGTGCACTGTGCTGATATTCTCCTTGTGTGATCTAATGGTGGAGATCGGAGCACTGATGGAGTTGTCCGTGTGCAATGAAGACATTCCTTAAAAAGCAAACCAAATGTCAACATGACATATCTGTGCAGTGTGCTATTTTAATTTTGTTGAATAACAATAGCTGAACTGTTCCAATCATTGTATCCACACGTTGTCAATCTGGTTGACTATGCATTAGAAAAAAAGAATACAAACGAAGCAGTACACTGACCTTCGTCGTTTGCGAATAAAGTAGCCAAACTGATTTTGTGCCGTTAAACAGGCTTTTTTAAATAATTCCTATTTTTGCCATTTTGGTATTATCGAAGTGATAATTCAAATGGACCTGCATTATTTTAACAGTTTTCTGGTCCGTAATCAAAACAGTATGAAACAAGTTCTGCTCCTAAGTTAACCCACAATCCCGGATCATTTGACCTATTACACAGCCCTACCAAAAAAAAAAAAATGTTGATGCCAAACATTTTACTCTTGATTGTACATAAATGAGGCCTGCTCAATCCAAATATAACATTTACTTGTCTGAAGCAGCTCTAGTTTTTGAGATACAGACATTTTTGTATTTCATTAATACAGGGTAACCCCCAAAACAAACGGGCCCGCGCGCGCACTTATTGTGCGCGCGTGCGCCCGTTTTTTTGGGTCACCCTGTATTATTACAATATTTTCTATATAAGGCTATGTAAAAAAAAATTATTGCTGTCTAGTCCTTTACAAAAGAAAACTGCTTGTTTACTCTCAGTTTCAGTCATCCAAGAATCTTGTCAGAATTGCCTTTTTTAGTTTTTAAGCCACTGCATGCATGTTAGTATGCTACTTATTTTATTACACTTGTAACAGAGAATGGCATCATCTTCAAGAAGAGCATGTTTTCTTTCACCGCATTTATTTTGTTATATTTGTGGAGAGTACACTTTCAAAGAAGAACATAGGAAGCATATTACTGTTTTTGTGAAAAAGGCATACTTTGCTTACTTTAAAGTAAAACTAGGTGACCAGGACAAGTCTTGGGCTCCTCATATTGTTTGCAAAACATGTGTTGAACACCTGCGACAGTGGACTTGTGGGAAAAGAAAATGTTTAAAATTTGGAATTCCAATGGTTTGGAGAGAGCCCAAGAACCACTATGATGACTGTTATTTCTGTGTTGTGAATATTAAGGGAATTAATGGAAAAAATCACAAAAAGTGGAAATATCCAGATTTAGATTCTGCTAGGCGACCTGTTCCACACGGAGATGACATACCAATTCCAACTTTCAGTCAGATTTCGGATTCCCTGCTACAAGATGAGACAGCAGTGGCATGTGGAACGACAAGTGACAGTGATAGTGATTTCGAAGATGATTTTTCAGATGCTCAACGCCTCGACCAGCTTGAACTAAATGATCTAATCCGAGATCTATATCTCTCCAAGGAATCTTCAGAACTTTTGGCTTCAAGATTGAAAGAAAAAAAATTACTGACTGCTGAAACAAAGGTTACATTTTATCGCAGCAGAGAGCAAGGTTTTATTCCATTCTTTTGTAAAGAAAACAACCTTTTGTTTTGTACTAATGTAGGAGGTCTTGTTAACAGAATGGGTGTAAGTTATACACCAGATGAGTGGCGACTTTTCATTGACAGCTCTAAAAGAAGTTTGAAGGGTGTTATCTTACACAATGGTAACAAAAATGGCTCAATTCGAATTTCTCATTCTACTACAATGAAGGAGGAGTATGCTAAAATAAGCACAGTTCTGGAAAAATTGAATTATTTAGAACATAACTGGATGGTTTGTGTAGATCTTAAAATGATGAACTTCTTGCTTGGTCAGCAAATGGGATTCACCAAATATCCATGCTTTATATGTTTGTGGGATAGCAGGGCAAGAGATATGCACTGGACAAAGAAACAGTGGCCGTTGAGGGATGAATTTAAAGTTGGAGAAAAAAATATTGTCAATAAGCCTCTCATTGAACGAAAAAGAGTTCTACTGCTTGGCTTGATGAAGCAATTTGTTAAGGCACTGAACAAAGATGGTACCTGTTTTAATTACTTATGCAGAAAGTTTCCAGAATTGATCATAGACAAACTTAAAGCTGGAATTTTTGATGGACCTCAAATTGGAAAGTTAATAAACGATCCAAATTTTATTGATTCCATGAACAAAACAGAGTCCACAGCCTGGTCATCATTTGTTTTAGTTGTGCAAAACTTTCTGGGTAACTTTAAAGCAGACAATTATTCTGAATTAGTTGGAAACATGCTGTCGAGTTTTTGTGAACTTGGATGCAACATGAGCATAAAATTGCACTACCTCCATAACCATTTACATTTATTTCCGGAGAATCTTGGCGACTTTAGTGAGGAGCAAGGTGAAAGATTTCACCAAGATATAAAAACAATGGAAGAGAGATACCAGGGACTTTGGGATGCCCACATGATGGCAGATTACTGTTGGACCCTTAAGCGTGACTGTCCGGGCATATCACATTCCAGGAAGTCCTCGAACAGATCCTTTTTGCGTGTTGACCAAACAAGTGCTAGTGATAAAGTTTTATTACATTTTTGGTAATATATGCACAGTAATTACATATAATATGAATGCAGACTAAAGTCAAAATGCCACTGATAGCACCTAACTCTAAGATTGTACATAACAATTGCCCTACTAATATGGTCATTCTTAGTTATCTCAAAAACTAGAGCTGATAGAAAAAATCTGATTACATTTTTGGAATCAGCAACCCAAAATTACCCAAGAACAGCTATAAAATTTAAGGCACCAAAATGTGTGTATACCAGTGTTATTAATGACAGGTTGAATTACTGGATTACCACTGTCAGAAAGTTCAGGTTTTATTTCATCAGTTCATTACAGGTTCCTGGCTCAACAATGTCCTTATCACATTTATCACTTTCGGGAACATCAGGCCTTACTTCATCACTTTGATAATTAGTTCCTGGCTCAACATTGTCCTTATCACATTTATCACTTTCGGGAACATGAGGCCTTACTTCATCACTTTGATAATTGGTTCCTGGCTCAACAATGTCCTTATCACATTTATCACTTTCGGGAACATCAGGCCTTACTTCATCACTTTGATAATTGGTTCCTGGAGCGATTTGAATGGCGAAAGAGATGCCTCGTTGAAGAGGGGATCTCCGCTATTTTTTGTTCTGTCAGGGATGTGTAGTCCTCTTAATGGATATTTCGTTTATTCGAGATAATACCTCTAGTGTTTCCCACATGTCGGGAGGCGTGATATTTCTGTGTATTTCCTGAAGGCAAGGTAAATTGACTTTTCATTAACTCTATCGATTTTGGGTCGTGAGCGATTTCGATTCATAGCCTGTCTTCGAAAGTCGTCGTCACGAGATGTTTTCCCAGCTCACATGTCGCTGTATTGTACTGCATCGGTTGATGCATGTCCCAAGGACCATTACTTGCTACTTTGTTAAATGAACTAGGTTTGGAAAACCTTTATTATCTAGAGGATATTTTTGAGGACATTATTTATACTTCGGCAGACGTGTCTGTCTTGCTGAAGTCAGACTAAGGAGAGTGAACTGATCTCATACATCTGGTTATCTCCTGGCTGTTATAGAAAAGGATGGAGTTTTTCACCTGACTACATTTACAGCACTATGAAATATAACATGCATCTGACTCATCATTGTAATGCTGTCTACCGTCTATTGCTGTATTGAATGTTGCTGTGATAATGACTGTTTGATGTGCCTACATATTCGCGTAACCATTTTGTCACTGTGGCGTCCACAATAAATAATGAAGAAAAACGTCAACGGCTGTTACAAGAATCATTGACTTTATACGTCGTGAGTTTACTGACGTCCTATGTGGATTGCCCTGTTATTTTTGTATGAACATTGTTTGTCTGAACACATCTGCACACTACACAAAACCAGACATGCGGATACCATCCATCATCATATGGCATCACGCATCAGTCCTTATCACATTTATCACTTTCGGGAACATCAGGCCTTACTTCATCACTTTGATAATTGGTTCCTGGCTCAACATTGCCCTTATCACATTTATCACTTTCGGGAACATCAGGCCTTACTTCATCACTTTGATAATTAGTTCCTGGCTCAACAATGTCCTTATCACATTTATCACTTTCGGGAACATCAGGCCTTACTTCATCACTTTGATAATTGGTTCCTGGCTCAACATTGTCCTTATCACATTTATCACTTTCGGGAACATCAGGCCTTACTTCATCACTTTGATAATTAGTTCCTGGTTCAACAATGTCCTTATCACATTTATCACTTTCGGGAACATCAGGCCTTACTTCATCACTTTGATAATTGGTTCCTGGCTCAACATTGTCCTTATCACATTTATCACTTTCGGGAACATCAGGCCTTACTTCATCACTTTGATAATTGGTTCCTGGCTCAACAATGTCCTTATCACATTTATCACTTTCGGGAACATCAGGCCTTACTTCATCACTTTGATAATTGGTTCCTGGCTCAACAATGTCCTTATCACATTTATCACTTTCGGGAACATCAGGCCTTACTTCATCACTTTGATAATTAGTTCCTGGCTCAACAATGTCCCTATCACATTTATCACTTTCGGGAACATCAGGCTTTACTTCATCACTTTGATAATTGGTTCCTGGCTCAACATTGTCCTTATCACATTTATCACTTTCGGGAACATCAGGCCTTACTTCATCAATTTGATAATTGGTTCCTGGCTCAACAATGTCCTTATCACATTTATCACTTTCGGGAACATCAGGCCTTACTTCATCACTTTGATAATTGGTTCCTGGCTCAACATTGTCGTTATCACATTTATCACTTTCGGGAACATCAGGCCTTACTTCATCACTTTGATAATTGGTTCCTGGCTCAACAATGTCCTTATCACATTTATCACTTTCGGGAACATCAGGCCTTACTTCATCACTTTGATAATTAGTTCCTGGCTCAACAATGTCCTTATCACATTTATCACTTTCGGGAACATCAGGCCTTACTTCATCACTTTGATAATTGGTTCCTGGCTCAACATTGTCCTTATCACATTTATCACTTTCGGGAACATCAGGCCTTACTTCATCACTTTGATAATTAGTTCCTGGCTCAACAATGTCCTTATCACATTTATCACTTTCGGGAACATCAGGCCTTACTTCATCACTTTGATAACACTGACAAACAACATTTTTCTTTCTTATATAAGAATAAGTGTTCTTAGGTCAGTTTCTTGCGCTGATTTCAAATTTGAAATCCGTTTATCTCTATCACGTCAGGTTCTTAAGATATTTGTGAATAAATATATTTTTGGGAAACCGTTATTTGCTCCGTTTCATTTTTACTATATAACTTTTTAAAAATTAATAAAATGCAAAATAATTCTACTTTTTATACTGCTAAAAGATGCATGACATATGCTACGTTATATTTCAAATAGTTACTGTATTTTGAAATAATTCTGAGTGAAATATGGCTTCTAGAAGTTGTAGAAATTTGGCGATCTGTTCTGTTACGTGTGCGGATATTTTACCGATCGTGTTCACCAGAAAAACTTTAAAGCATTGCTAAAGAAAGCATATGAACTTTATTTCGATTCGAAAGTTGATGATGCAAATAAATCTTGGATGCCAAATGCAGTTTGTTCGACTTGTGCAAATACATTGGCAGGTTGGTTACGAAAATCGCCGAAGCATAAGTCGATGCCTTTTGGAGTGCCAGTAATATGGCGTGAACGGACAAATCACGCTACTGATTGTTACTTCTGCTTGACAAATATCTATGGTTTCACTTTTAAAACTAGAAAGTCTGTGGTTTATCCAAATATTGAATCGGTTTCGAAACCAGTGCCTCATGATCCAATCACGTGTCCGATCCCAGTTCCACCAGAACAATATCCGTTGGACGTGAATGAACCATCAGAAAGTGATAGTTTACCTGCTTTAGAAACTAATTCTGACTCGGATTATATAGCGGTGAATGATGGTGTTCACTTAATTAACCATTCAGAACTTTCAGATCTAATAATTGATCTCGTTCTCACCAAAGGACAAGCGGAATTACTCGGTTCGCGACTCAAAGAATGGAATCTTTTAGCGCCCAATACTCCGATATCTAAATTTCGTCATAGACACAGAGAACTTGTTCAATACTTTGAGATGGATGATGGCATTTGCTATTGCAAAGATGTAAACGGTCTAATGGTGCACCTCGGTCATGAGCACATAGTCAACGAATGGCGACTTTTCATCGACTCTTCCAAGACTAGTCTAAAAGCCGTGTTATTGCATAATGGAAATTTATTTTCATCAATTCCAGTCGCCTACTCTGTTCATATGAAAGAAACTTATGACAATATGGCTATACTTTTGGCAAAAATAAAGTACAATGACTACCAATGGCGGATTTGTGGAGACCTAAAGGTCATTGCAATTCTCACGGGCATGCAGACTGGGTATACTAAATTTTGTTGCTTCCTATGTGAATGGGACAGCCGCAACAGACAGGAACATTATGCAAGAAAGGTGTGGCCTATCAGGGATCGTATGCAGCTCGGGCATAAAAATGTAATACACGAGCCATTAGTTAACAAAGACAGCATCATTTTACCACCGTTACATATAAAGTTGGGGCTCATGAAGAATTTCGTAAAAGCGTTAGATAAAACGAGCAAAGCTTTCACTTATCTTCGAGAAAAGTTTCCGCAAATTAGCGATGCAAAGATAAAGGAAGGTATCTTTGTAGGACCTCAGATTAGGAAAGTTATTGCAGACAAACAATTCGAGAACTTGTTACATGGTAGTGAACTTCGCGCATGGATGGCATTCAAATCGATCGTCGATAACTTTCTGGGAAATCACAAATCTGTCGACTATGTGCATATTGTTAAGCAGTGCATAGATGCATACAGAATTATGGGCTGTAACATGTCCCTCAAAATCCATTTGCTCGATTCGCATCTTGACTTTTTCCCTGACAACCTTGGCGAAGTCAGCGATGAACATGGAGAACGATTCCATCAAGATATCGCCGTAATGGAGTCACGTTATCAAGGACGGTGGAGTGTGACCATGCTTGCCGATTATTGTTGGATGCTTCATCGCGATGTACCACATGCCATTCACCGACGAAAGTCGACTGCAAAGAAATTCAAGCCTACATAACTGTTATACTTCTTGTACAAATGATGTTGTAATACTGTATGCGTTGTTAAAAACTTCAATTGCGTATTTCTAGAGATCCCGACCTGATAGAGAAAAACGGTTTGCAGATTTAAAAACAGCGCATTAAAATTGACCAGAAAAACATAGAAATGTTAGAGAAAGAAAAAAAAATTTTTTTTTTGTTAGCCAGTGTAATTGGTTCCTGGCTCAACATTGTCCTTATTACATTTATCACTTTCGGGAACATCAGGCCTTACTTCATCACTTTGATAATTGGTTCCTGGCTCAACAATGTCCTTATCACATTTATCACTTTCGGGAACATCAGGATTTACTTCATCACTTTGATAATTGGTTCCTGGCTCAACATTGTCCTTATCACATTTATCACTTTCGGGAACATCAGGCCTTACTTCATCACTTTGATAATTAGTTCCTGGCTCAACATTGTCCTTATCACATTTATCACTTTCGGGAACATCAGGCCTTACTTCATCACTTTGATAATTGGTTCCTGGCTCAACAATGTCCTTATCACATTTATCACTTTCGGGAACATCAGGCCTTACTTCATCACTTTGATAATTGGTTCCTGGCTCAACAATGTCCTTATCACATTTATCACTTTTGGGAACATCAGGCCTTACTTCATCACTTTGATAATTAGTTCCTGGCTCAACAATGTCCTTATCACATTTATCACTTTCGGGAACATCAGGCCTTACTTCATCACTTTGATAATTGGTTCCTGGCTCAACATTGTCCTTATCACATTTATCACTTTCGGGAACATCAGGCCTTACTTCATCACTTTGATAATTAGTTCCTGGCTCAACAATGTCCTTATCACATTTATCACTTTCGGGAACATCAGGCCTTACTTCATCACTTTGATAATTGGTTCCTGGCTCAACAATGTCCTTATCACATTTATCACTTTCGGGAACATCAGGCCTTACTTCATCATTTTGATAATTGGTTCCTGGCTCAACAATGTCCTTATCACATTTATCACTTTCGGGAACATCAGGCCTTACTTCATCACTTTGATAATTGGTTCCTGGCTCAACATTGTCCTTATCACATTTATCACTTTCGGGAACATCAGGCCTTACTTCATCACTTTGATAATTAGTTCCTGGCTCAACAATGTCCTTATCACATTTATCACTTTCGGGAACATCAGGCCTTACTTCATCACTTTGATAATTGGTTCCTGGCTCAACACTGTCCTTATCAGTGAGAGATGATGATGCTTCAGAGTTTGTTTGAAAATAAAATGTCAATTAGGGCATTTTCTCACGTGATACAGCAGTTTTTGTTTTGTTTGTCTCCCTTGCCACTTGACGTGTTCCGGCACCACTTAAGTAAGAACGGTTTATTATGTGTCTTTTCTAAATTATCTTCAATAAAACAAAGGATCTTATGTACAGTGTGATCCACCTGGTTTGAATGTCGACAAAAATCTTTTATTTAAAAAAAAAATTAATAAAAGTAAAATAAAATATTTAAAACAAAATTGGTTATAGATTCGAACCTTGAGGTCACCGAGTACATTTCAACCAACATAATGATTCAATATGGCGTTTTTAACACGTTCACTACCTACCATCACAAAATTTCCAAACAGAACCAAACTGCAATAAAGATAAAATAAAAAATGGAAGTGTTGTATTTAAATAATGAAAATGTAAAATTCTAATCAATCACGTTATTTTAAACGAAACAACAAACAAACTCAAATTGCACTAAACGCGCACTTTGGGATTTTCAGAACCGTCAACAATTAATATTTGGGACAGTGTTGCCAACTGGAACGTTTTGAATAGCACTAGGTGTGTAACAAAAAAGAACTAAACGCACTAAAACTATTATTTGAAACTATTGCTTTTTAAAAACTATTTGAGTATTACTGAACTTTAATTATTTATTTCAAATCAGAAATAAATAAGTGTTGTGAATTTTTTATTATTATTTTGGGGCCCTGACATTTCTCCCCAAAAAATTATCAGTTGCTTATTTCAAGGCGGCCCCTGTAAGCCTGGGACTCAAGGCCCGTGTCTAGTGGGCCTAATGAATAATCCGGCGCTGATGACGGGTTTAGTTGACAACTACCTTACCTACATTAGTTCGTCAATTCTGATATTCACTTCACATCTTTTATTATAGTGTCTTATTGGTAGAGTGGTTACATCACTTTCTTCTCAATGTAAAGTTTCCGGGCTCTAAACATGGTAGCTATATGCTTTAGGCTACCTAGCTGTAAGTTGGTACCTGGTTTGCTACTGAGTTAGTGAGGGTAAAGGTAACACTATCTTAAAAAGCTGGTCCTATAAAAATGAGATATTTTTTGGGACTACCTTTTTTTTAAATGTCTAGATATTGAATGCCTCATTAGTTTATTGTTTCATACGTGACTGTGTGATCTGCTGGTACAGTAATTATACACATTGATTGTTTCATACGTGACTGTGTGATCTGCTGGTACAGTAATCATACCCATAGACTACCATACGTGACTGTGTGATCTGCTGGTACAGTAATCATACACATAGATTGTTTCATACGTGACTGTGTGATCTGTTGGTACAGTAATCATACACATAGATTGTTTCATACGTGACTGTGTGATCTGTTGGTACAGTAATCATACACATAGATTGTTTCATACGTGACTGTGTGATCTGCTGGTACAGTAATCATACCCATAGACTACCATACGTGTCTGTGTGGCCTGCTGGTACAGTAATCATACCCATAGACTACCATACGTGACTGTGTGGCCTGCTGGTACAGTAATCATACCCATAGACTACCATACGTGACTGTGTGATCTGCTGGTACAGTAATCATACCCATAGACTACCATACGTGTCTGTGTGGCCTGCTGGTACAGTAATCATACCCATAGACTACCATACGTGTCTGTGTGGCCTGCTGGTACAGTAATCATACCCATAGATTGTTTCATACGTGACTGTGTGATCTACTGGTACAGTAATCATACCCATAGACTACCATACGTGACTGTGTGATCTACTGGTACAGTAATCATACCCATAGACTACCATACGTGACTGTGTGATCTACTGGTACAGTAATCATACCCATAGACTACCATACGTGACTGTGTGATCTACTGGTACAGTAATCATACCCATAGATTGTTTCATACGTGACTGTGTGATCTACTGGTACAGTAATCATACCCATAGACTACCATACGTGACTGTGTGATCTACTGGTACAGTAATCATACCCATAGACTACCATACGTGACTGTGTGATCTACTGGTACAGTAATCATACCCATAGACTACCATACGTGACTGTGTGATCTACTGGTACAGTAATCATACCCATAGATTGTTTCATACGTGACTGTGTGATCTACTGGTACAGTAATCATGCACATAGATTGTTCCATACGTCACTGTGTGATCTGCTGGTACAGTAATCATGCACATAGATTGTTCCATATGTGACTGTGTGATCTGCTGGTACAGTAATCATACCCATAGATTGTTTCATACGTGACTGTGTGATCTGCTGGTACAGTAATCATGCACATAGACTACCATACGTGACTGTGTGGCCTGCTGGTACAGTAATCATACACATAGACTACCACACGTGACTGTGTGATCTGCTGGTACAGTAATCATACCCATAGACTACCACACGTGTCAGCACAGAACGTGTACTTTTTTCACACATTTAATACTATACTCGAGCAACACACACTGACACCGATTTGTTCAAGGATGTTGACCTTTCACTCCAGTCCCAACAGACCTTGCTACCGAACAGTACGTAACTGAATATGATAATCTGCTTGTATGTGACCATGTAACAATAATGAACGGTGTCTCTCGTTCTATAATGTTGACCACAACTTAATTATGTAAGTCGAGAATCAGCTTCTTCATGTTAGAACAGCACAACGTCTGTGAAGCAATGAAGTTAATATCTGACGGTTTAAACCTCTCTTGGTATATTGGAGGCACTCGTACAAATGACCAAAAACACGTAAGTAAAGTCCTTGTACATCCAAACAGAGACTTTCTAATGTTTGCTCTTATCTGCAACTGCTGTGTTTCTTGCCCAATAATATGTGCTCTGGACTAGTTCCATGGTCTGGGATGTTTTGTAATAAAGCATGCTCAAGAGATTTATGCGATTAGGGAGTGTTTATTTTCGGCAATTATAGGTGCAACTACATTGTCATTAAAAGGATACAGAGCACATAAGTATTTGCTCTTCACAATTTTTATTACGTACAAATCTTTAAACTGTTTAATAACAACTACAATTAAAAAGTCAAGACGTTACATAAAAAGCCAGTCTGTCTAAATAATTTAATTAAGCTCCTTTAGTCTTATAAAAGTTTGTAATATAATTAGGCATTATTGAATCTGTTTTAAAAAAAAAAAAAACCTTACTTTAAATATTTTACAAGTTTATTAATTGAATTGTTTCCCTTGAATAGAAAAACCGCTATCTCCTCTAATACAATTATTGTAAAATGTACATAAATCGTACTACACGGAGAGTTAGAACTACAGCGAGCTTTTTCTGCTTTGTGTATTGATGATATCACTATTTCTTCACCGTCATTTCACTCCTTTTTACTCTATTTTACTTTCACTGGATCTTTGGAGGTACTGGCAATAATGCCACAGAGAAACCCTTTAAAATAGACGCCTGAAAAAAGAAATAGAATAAAATTTCTTATTCATTAAGACTAGCGGTCATACACGGTTTAGCTCGGGTTTGATGTGAATAGGTTAGGAAGATTCATGTATTTTTGATTTTAATTGTATTATTGCATTGATGTGTGCTTCTGTGACGGATGAAAATGGGCAACCTTATCGAGTCTCTTTAATAACATTGGGGGCCCTCACTATTTGGACTCAAGCAAGATCAACAGGTTAGATTTCCCTCGCTGGCTAATTAAGTATGCGCAGCCAAACACGTGGAAGCCAAGTGTCTCTATTGCCAGGTCCGATTCTTAGTCTAACAACGCTTCCTGTCTTTTTTTCAAGCAGTATAATCCAACTATACATAATTTAATGTCTTCTCTTTAAAAAGTGGGACGTCTTACCTGAGTTAAATCATGCCATCACGTCAGCTTGTAGTTCTAGAAAGAGAGAACGATTAGTTAAGGGCAGATCGATGGGCGTGACAGCGCACACCGACTGCTAAAGCTTTGATCGCGCTACAGAGACGCGAATCGGCGCACCAAAAGGGAAACGGACTTTGATCGCGCTCGGAGAGAAACGAATCTACATAGGTTCTGTAGGGGGATTCTTTTACTTGGATATCAGGAATTGAACAAAGGATCTACAGAGGTGTTAAACTCCGCGCAGGAGATGAAAGAATAGCTATTTTAAATGTATAGTCGGGAGCATCTAACTCAGTGGTCAGTTTGCTAAATCAAGATTTCTGGAATGGTCTAGCGCGCTGTTTCGGAGTCAAATCTTATCAGACTTCCTACAGAAATTCGTGGAGAATTAAATTCTAGTTTCTTGTTTTTTGCGGTAATAATATAGTTATTAGCTTCTAAGTGATTTAATCGTTTAAAGCTTCATTTTATTTCACTGGTATTTTTGAGTGTAAATTGAAAAAAAACATATTAAAGAACCATATAGAAAATTATCCAGCTATAACGTAAATTTAATTACTCGTTTGTTCCCCAGTGAGAGATGCTTAAAATAATTTTTAAGCCGCTAGGCGATTGATAATTGATTTATGCAGTTTAGTTCTATATATATATATATATATATATATATATATATATATATATATATATATATATATATATATATATGTGTGTGTGTGTGTGTGTGTGCATTTTCTAACGACTAGACACTCGCGGGAAGTTTTAAATATACATAGTTAAATACCGGAGTGGCTAAAAATAGTCTTACCTGTAAAATTAACGCACGTCAGAATATGATTTGTATTTTTTTGATTACATATTTTCTATTTTTTACATATAGGCTGGACAATACCTTTGCATCCTAGCATTTCATAGCGTCCTACTGACTTTGGTTCTTACACCATTCAGTGAACAAATAAAAAAAATCTTCGTGTTGTGACTCATATGCGGTCCACCTCTCCATTCATGAGAGTAGTCAAACCAAGAACTTTAATCATAATCAATTCTTTTTAAGTATAACTGGAAGAAGAACATTGCCAGAAATGATTCTATAATTTTTACTGCTCTGTTGTGGCAGAATTTATATCGTTATTTTTCAGCTGACAGTAAACGTTTTTTTCTACTGGATTAACCCCCGTAAGGAAAAAATTCACTGGTCAGCATTTTCCATCACTCTATGTTCATCACGCCATAGAAGTCTCTTAGCCACCAGCGGTGAAACCCCACGGGACCAATATATTCTTACATATATACATCGATTAAATCCCGACGATAGTGCTATCCCATAGAACCATTGAAAAAAAAAGACCCTAAGGCTTCGACTTTCAGCGACTACGGGAAAATAGCTGAACGCAAAACCCGCTAGTCTGGGGCTGAAAGAGGAAGAAAAAGACTCAGAGTATTTTGAGTACTTGTTAGATGTTTTTGTTGTTATTCCACGGAATGCCGGCTTCAACGATCGGTAAGTGTGAATGGTGTGGCCACTGTGAACGCGTATTGAATGAATGAAAAATTAGATAACCTTAAATTGTCTTTATTTTTTTACTTGGTAAACATCAGTATACTTGATTTTCTTGTTTTTTTCTCTGTGGGGTTGTTTAATTTTCTCCCCCCCCCCCCCTTAATCAGCTTAGTCAAGGGATAACATTGAGAATAATAGGAATCTGTTCCTATACCCCATACTGATTATCGTATACCCCATCAGTTAAAATTAAATCTCTCTTTGGGTTAATTACCTCTCTGATAGAAATTGTTTTTAAATTGGGTTTTCCTATACACGAGGGGAGAGCCTATTGAGATATTATTTTGACTTCCCCCCCCTCCCCCCCTCTCCCCCCCCTTGTCTGTAACTATGATTTTTTTAATGTAACATGATTGATGTTGTGATTTTGGTTTAATGATAATAAACTCCATAAACCTTTAATACTGTGTCGGTCGACCCATTACCCCACGTCTGTTATACGTAGTTTGTATTCACGTCTGTGCGTTTGTATCACCAAATTGGAGTGTGTACATGTGTGTGGGGTAACTGGCAAAATTGTTTAACCAGGAGAGTAAGGAGTCTGCAGGTAAATAAATGTCGTAAGATAGGCTGAATTGGAGAAATTACACGATTCAGAGACTGTCCTTCCTCTTACCCCAGCACCCTTGTGAATCAACTATCTATTTCTTACCCCTTACTAGCACATAGTCTTCACTATCATCCTCCACTCGGACAGGACCACTATTTCTAAGCCCTATCTCAGAAAATTTACGACAGCTTCTAACACAAGTAATTTAAGCGAGGGCTTCTTTGTAGACGCCATAAGTGTTATGGTGTGCTCACTCGAAAAAATGTCACATACAGTTACCCATATGAGAAGCTCTCATCGCTCAAGTCAATGCTGGGATATCGTGAACAACTCTACATAGCTGAGTGTTATTCAAACTGATATTCCCTCCCTGTACAAGCAAGTCTCCGTTTCCTACTTTCAACAACAAATCTGCAGAGACATACCGACTTTCCCGAAAATTTGAGCAATCATATTCTTAGAGAAGGATGTGTTTTCAACGTCATGCGAAACGAAAGATCTTTTTAATCACTCATTCGGCTGCCCTTGTATCCCTTGGGATAACGGATAACACCGACTGTTGGTCGTATGTCGTTTCTTGCAGATATAGTCGGTCAAAAGTAGAAGAATCCTAATCATTTGTTTGCAGAAGACTTGTACGTTTTTTTAAGGACTATAATTTTGTTTATGGTCAGTTAAAGCAGAATTGTATATTTCATTGCTGTAAGGCAAGTGTTCTACGGACTGTTCATTGCTTATTCGGAATAAAATATCTTCTGACATGTTGTCACTGTATGACAGCCACAGAGGTAGTAGATCAGATACGTGACAAAATACCAACATAATGGCAAACAAATACCTAAGCGACGAAGGTGAACAGGGCAAAGCAGCCGCCTGCAGTGTATTGTTGCAATGAGCATCTTACTTTATATGATGCCTGACATGTAGGATGTCGGACACACTGAACTGTTTTTAAGTTTTCTAAAGATGTATGACCTTCAACAACGTGGAGTAACAACTGTAAATAATAACATTCAACGTTATTGGGGTGGACGGTTTAGTCACGCGCCAAAACATTTTTTTTTAAATGTCTGCGTGGTGTTCAACTGGTACTCCTTACTTTCGCCGCTGAAATGTATTTCCATTCCATGTACAGTATGCCGGAACTTCATAATGCGTCAAAATCCTTGCAAACAAATCATCTCAGCACAATTTGAAGAAAAAAAACAAAAAAACATCAAAGTAGTATCTTGTGGATTATTAACAACATCCGCGGCATTTTTAGGGTTGAAATACACACGTCGGCCATTTTCAAGATGGACAGCTAAATTCATTTCTGTTGGCGATCTTTCGTGTATGCTAAACGAAAGAATTCTGCAAATCGCCTGTGAAGTACTTATATAGCGTCCGGATTGGAATTGTTATATCTACACAAAATGTCAAATACAGGATGAACTAAAAATAACAATTAATCAAAAATTGCTGAGGCTCAAGCTTGGAACCGGATATTTCATGATAGAGGAACCCAAATGCGAAGAGTGTCAAGATATAAAAACATTTAGACACTTTCTGGTGGACTGCAAACAATATGACCAGCAGAGGCAAGAACATTAAGACATAATGTAGTAACCACGAGGTAAAAATGAGTGTAGAAAATCTCGTAGGCACTGAGACCTAATCAGAAATACATAAGTTAATAAAACACTATATTACAAAATCAAAAGCTAACATAACAAATAAATAAATAAGGATGCGAGCCAGTCTACAGTGGTGGAAGATTCCCCCCAGATTAATATGGATTGACTAAATAACCGTCCAATGAACATTAAATACATCTCAGTTTAAACAATATCATTTTGTGGATAATAAAACCATATTGAACTATAAGTACAAAAGGAAAAAATAACTGCTAGTGATAATAAAGTGTAAAGATAAAATAAATACAAACAAAAACATATTACAATAAATGAAACACGTCCTGATTAACAACAACTCCATGTATATGGCAGATGGTGCAAAATATCAAATATCTGCTTGATAGCAGAGAAAGGAATGTGCCGTCCCCGGAAATTTCAAGTAATCAGTACGCACAACAAATGTAATGTGACCGTATGGCCTACTACGTCACTACAACAATTAGAATTATAGTAAAGTACTTAAGAATGACTAGTGCAACATCCACATCCTGACTCAGCACATGCGTTTTCTTTAGACTTATGACTTTGTTAACTTTGCATGCATGAGTGAAGCGATTCTTCAAGCTCTGAAGCTCCTGTTGACTTGGAGTGACGACTTCAGCGTCATCAGCGAATAACAAAATTCGTATAGTCACCATTCTGATTTTTTTTTGTTGCCATCAGCCTTGAGAGGTTAAACAGTTGGCCATCTGACCTAGTGTGAAGGCATATTCCTTCAGTTTCATCTCTGAATGCAAGATTCAAGAGGAAAGCAAAGAAGGTCCCGAAGAGGGTTGGAGCCAGAACGCAGCCATGTTTAATGCCAATGCACATGTCAAAGGGTTGTGATGTGCTGCCAGCATTTTAGATTGTTCCCTTCATGTCTTCATGGGATGACTTTATCATGTCCAGCAATTTTGCTTAAAGCCTATTTTAGGAGAATTTTGAAGAATCTGTCCTTACTATCCAGAAAAAATGATTTTGTGAGATCTATAAAGGCGATATATAAAGGACTGTTCTGCTCTCTAGAATGTTCCTGATAGTGCCGGAGAGAAAAGATCATGTCTGTTGTTAATCTACCATCTCGGAATCCAGCTCGGATATAGATAATAAAAGGTGATACCTTGCTTATAGGTTAATCATGTGTTTGTATGTGTACGTTTATTTTCAAACGACAGCCGGTAGAATTGTTGCTAGTCAGAAAACAGCAGTTGCATCACGTTTAATTTACGGATAAAAGGAAACCTAACAAGCAGTACCCAACCTTCCATGCAGTGAACACCTACGACTTTCGTCAGCTGTACTTGCATCGTGTTTTTGTTCACAGTGAACTGGATAAATGCTCAGTTTTTAATGGTTATAGCACAGTTGGTTTTTGAGTCTGCATTTCGACTAGACTCAGATCTAATCTGGCCCTTGAGAACAAGCCTAGTGTGATATCAAGTGCATTTCCTTGGATATATTTATAATTTTTCCTGACCCCTCGGCAGACAACACCAGTTACTTGTCAGTGGTCCACCAGAGACAGAGTTTTTCTTGTTACAGCATCAGGGTAGTAGCCATTAGTCACAGCAGAGCATGATCTGGGTATGACTTTGTTACCTTCTAAGAAATCAACCTGCGCGGCTACCTAGGCCAGCCATTGTCAACCGATAAATTGGATGTGCCTGTCCCTCATGTGGAAGTATTGTCCTGTTTAGTGTCGTGACTCTGTGTAACTGCGTGTTCCGTACTCTTTCTTACATGTTCTCCTTCACACTACTTGTTCTTTGTTGTCTCAATTACATTGTTAATTTTTTTCATATGTGATGCCATGCGGCTTAGTTATGTTTTTTTCTTTGATTTTTTTCATGTGTTTCTAGATACCATAGTAGGTGTATGAATCGGTTATTTATATTTGAGTTGATTTAGATTTTTATTAAAGCGAGACAAAAGATTGATACCAGACACGTCTTTTCCTTGTCCTATCTATTTGTATAATCATGAAATAGAGAGAGGACATGGCATCAACCAAAACAAGAGCGGAGGTGAAAACTAAGATCGAAAACTAACAATTAAGATTTATAAATAATACAAAACAATACAGACAGCACGCCCAATCACAAAATATATCACACTAAACAAGACAGTGTCTTGATACAACCAACAGATCCATGCACATGGTTAAAAGAGATGCAAACGTTACACACTTAATTTACAAAAAATCAAGTAAATAAATAACACTATCTTCAAAATCTATCTATATACCGTCAGAACTGGTTGTGATCTTGACCAATCTCTAGAACTAACTGTATTACAAAACGCTCCAGACAACCGGGTCTACGACCAGAGCTCTTATATATTTTAGAATGTAGTTGACTTCTATGTTTGACGAGAATCACACAAAGAGATTATCTGTATATACAATACAAGAAAAAACACAACTATGAGCATTATATATTTTTTAAACGTGTTCTGAATGTAATAAAAATTAAAAGATACTGTAACACTTGGTTTAACCTAGAGCAGACAGTATGTACACGTGAGACAGTGTGATTTCTTCTACCTAACTGTATTCTGTGAATTTCTAAACAATACAGGAATTAGACATGAGATGTTACAGAAATGTCATCGGAAAATCTAACTAGGATTGTATAAAGCATGACCAGATACTGCTAGCCCAATGGGCTGATCACCCGTTGGCTTGTCACACCGATTACGGAAACAACGGCAGATGGATCTATTTGTTGTTGCCCTAAAGACGCCGCTAGGCGTGATGGGAAACTACAACAGAGAAAATCAATCTGCTGTTGCCCTTAAGACGCCACAAGGCGTGATGGCCTCTGACTGCTTGGTCGGTCTTTGGCTAAGGACGGAAGAAGAAGAAGAAGATACTGCTAGAAGTATTGTAGGACCACATGATGACATACTGACAACATTAAAGAGACTGAAGCTGTCATTGTACAGCCACGTATGCGTTACTAAAAACACAACATAACAATAACCGATGACGAATCCACTAATCACAAACGAAATTGATATATAAACATACAGACTTCCGTACGTGTTACCGATGACAAGTAAAGGGAGATAAACCCAGGGGAAATAATTTGAAGAAGACACAAATACTAAACTGAATCCATTATTTTCTTTTAATATTTATTAAATTCAGAAAACGTTTTAAATAATATATAATGCTCATAGATGTGTTTTATTGTGTATTGTACATCTTTTAATTTGTTTAACAGGCCCTTGTTTTCTCAGTATTTATATAAGACATTTTTCTAAATGTTGCACGTGATGCATATGTTGAAGTAGTGAACACTTACATGCCGTCCTACATTCAATAGTATTACTTATTTAATGATGATTTCAATGTGGTAGATGCGCAAAAGGAACTGTCTGTCAGCGCTGAACGAGCGTTCCTCATGAATCTGTTGAACATACTGTACCATATAACTCTGATATTTCTTTTTGATGCGGTTACCTCTGCCTCTTTTTTCCTACTCAGTATATTTCCTCTTGTCACATTTTTATGTTCCTGTTTACCTCTTGGTTGGCTTATGTGAACACTTTATGAGCCTTGACTTTGGAACTTCTGGTTTTACTTTTGTTCAAATCTCTTTTCTTGATTTTCCTGTCGTGTATCTTATTGATGGTTTCCGATGTTTGCACAACGAGGTAGTTAATTCACTCCAGTTTTTGTTATAGTGATGAAAGTAAACAAACAAGATAATCTGCTTGTATGGGACCTACCACTATAAAAAAATATGCGCCGTGTTTCATAATTTTGTCATCATTCTAGGTCAACATTAAACTGTGGTGTTAGAACAGCACAACCAGGTTAAAATAATGATTTTATAATTGAAATGTTTTGAATCTTTTAATAATATATAGAGGAAACACTTGTAACTAAGTACATGTACTGAAGGGAAGTGCTTTTACGGCAACATAGAAGAATATATATATATATATATTTATAGGTAAAAATTGACTAAAGTGCTTGTATATTACATATGAACACTATGATATCATCATCCACTCCCTGCTATCTGTGGATCCTGGGGGCCACCTCCGATGTTGGTCCCTTGTGAGGAATCCCACACTAAGCAGTCACCAGCTCTTACAGTGGTGGTTCATGTGTGTCAAGTTAATTACAGTGGTGGTTCATGTGTGTCAAGTTAATTACAGTGGTGGTTCATGTGTGTCAAGTTAATTACAGTGGTGGTTCATGTGTGTCAAGTTAATTACAGTGGTGGTTCATGTGTGTCAAGTTAATTAGTGGTGGTTCATGTGTGTCAAGTTAATTACAGTGGTGGTTCATGTGTGTCAAGTTATTTACAGTGGTGGTTCGTGTGTGTCAAGTTAATTACAGTGGTGGTTCATGTGTGTAAAGTTAATTACAGTGGTGGTTCATGTGTGTCAAGTTAATTACAGTGGTGGTTCATGTGTGTCAAGTTAATTACAGTGGTGGTTCATGTGTGTCAAGTTAATTACAGTGGTGGTTCATGTGTGTCAAGTTAATTACAGTGGTGGTTCATGTGTGTCAAGTTAATTATAGTGGTGGTTCATGTGTGTCAAGTTAATTACAGTGGTGGTTCATGTGTGTCAAGTTAATTACAGTGGTGGTTCATGTGTGTCAAGTTAATTACAGTGGTGGTTCATGTGTGTCAAGTTAATTACAGTGGTGGTTCATGTGTGTCAAGTTAATTACAGTGGTGGTTCATGTGTGTCAAGTTAATTACAGTGGTGGTTCATGTGTGTCAAGTTAATTACAGTGGTGGTTCATGTGTGTCAAGTTAATTACAGTGGTGGTTCATGTGTGTCAAGTTAATTACAGTGGTGGTTCATGTGTGTCAAGTGATGAGGTTGCCAGCGTCATATGTCTACAATCAAATTATACATGTAAAAAAAGTGTACACATTACAACTTACCCTGCTTGTGCAAAATAATACATAAGCTTGATGCACAAAATGGATGTAATTTACTGGAACTAGTCTAAGGTGTAGAATTCCCTCGGATATATGAAGTTACAGTCCCTCTACTATTTCCACTTGAGGAGGGTCCTAAAATTGGGGCTTTTAGTATTTATATGGACGTTTTATGGTCTTTTATGGTAGCAGGTACCCCTACTTCTGGGCCGGTCCTTCAGGGTGTCCTGGTTACAAGCTCTTATTTAAGCTGTCTCTCTTTGATAAAGTTAAAAGTAATTGAAGTAGTCTTACAGGGCCCTAGGTTTAAACGAATATTTTGGGGCGTACACCCAGGTTTCTACTTTGAGGAGAGGTCCAATCAGGAACAGTCTATCTAAGCATTTTCGTACCAAACCAACCATTCTCAAGACGTCTTAAATTGGTAGTGTTTCTCACCATCCCTCTCATGCAGAACATTGTACTTCTTCTTCTTCTTCCTCGTTCGTCCTGAAAAGGATGTTGGTTGCGTTGTGTCCGTTTACAGCGGCGCTGGGATATTTGCGCCTTTCGGCCGACACATCCGACTTCAGCATGGCATTTTTTAGGACTGGGCTTGCCTTCTCTTTTTGATCTCTACTCTCTTAGCCAGACTGCAGTGATGCAGCTTCTTTCCAGGACCATGACTTGGAGGTGGAGTAGGGTCTTGGTCAGCTCTGGTTCGTTGACCCTGATGCAAGCAGTCAAGCTATAAGTCGCTGACTGCATTCATCTCGTTTGCTGCGTCTTTGGTCCCGAACATTGCACAGGAAACCAGGATATATTTATGCCAAACTCCATTACCTTATGAGGTCTTGCTACTTCCATGGGTATTTACGAGTATCATGTTTACAACTCACTACCTTATAGATCTATCATTGATGAAATTTTTGAAGACGTTACTTTCTTGTAATTATTTTTAACAATACGATCTGGGCGGAAGCGATTACGTAGCTACCAGTGCTTCAAAATCACATTTGTTTTCTTACTCTACGTGCCGCAATCTTTAACCAGATTGACATCTTCCGACACATAACATGTGCGAACTGACCACTTATCTCCCATTACCGTCTGTGCATTCATACTGGAAACTGTGAACATCGTGGTTTGTTTTTCCTCCCAGATAAAAAGTCTGGGTTGACAATAGGAATGTCGCTCAGTGTAGACTCTTACTCCGTCTGGAGCTGGCGATAAGTGAACAATCTGTTTGGCAAGTTTGCTGTGCACAAACATAATTCAATGTTGTTTCAAAACAAGTAAAGCGATCAAGGTAAAATTAAAGTAGTGACACATGTAACAAAAATATGATAAGAAATACATTGAACGCTGCAAGAGTAAACAATGAACAAGGGAAGAAGTTACAACTTAAAAAGAGCGGTGGATTAATGCTGCCAGAGTGGAGAGAAGACCAGAAGATAATAAAGAACAAACGTATTCCGTGACAAGGGGTATGTGAGTGGCTGGGGTAATGTTGGTTCCTTATGTATATTTCTGCCTATCTTCCTTCGTCTTTGTTTTTATGTATTTTCTCCATAAGATCTGAAGTCCGTAGAATGACTACTCATGTTTGCGATGTTCATAAACTAAAATGTACCTGCCTTAAACCCAGGTGTGTAGTCATGTGATTACCTTGTATTTCATCATTAATAAAAGTTGTCTGTTGAAATAGTGTCCTATTGACAAAGTATTTAGAGCGCCGGCTTCTCACTGCAAAGTTGCTGCATTAGAAACACTTGGGTCATTATCCAGTCTACTGTTCTGTAAATGGGGTGTCTGAAACTTCTCTTGAGCCAGGGTAGGAAAAGGCAGTGAGGAAGATACAGGTCACCTCACCTCTCGATGCTGGATCTAGTATAGTAAGTCTCGAACACTTTACTGTTCTACAGCAGTATATAATATGGGACTACCTTCTGTAGAAAAAAAGACGTCTGTTTTATGTGTGTACTAATGCTGCAATTGATTCCAAAGGTTGTCATAGTGCACACAGGAAAGTTGTTATAAGGAACAGAATTGCTAAATTGGTAATGTTACTTAGCTGGATTTGATTTATGGTCAAAGGGAAATAACGTAATAATAACTTAGATAGACAAAAATAGAGACAGGAGTTTGATATTTTTATTTGACAGACGATCATAAATAAATCGCTAAATAAGTTCGGACAGTTATAGCGGTAAATCGAAGTTTTAGATTAAGTCAGTTAGTTCTTAGTCTTGAGAGAGCTGAACATTTGTCCAAAGTGAGCTCGCGAATCGAATGATATAGCCAAATATATCTTGGTTGACCTGCGGTTGCAGAAGTGTACATCTATCATTTCGAACTTCGCTCGCAATACCATTTTGTTGAATGATAGTGTTCTTTTTTGTGTGATGACGAGACATCAGTTATTTCATGTTGGAGGACTGCGTTTGTTCGTAACACCTGGTACGTTGAAAGTTAGAAAAACATGTTGATGAACTTTTAGTTGTAGTGAAAAACAAAAGATAGACAGACAGTCCAGAATCAGAATGAAGCTTGGCAAACGTCCATCCCTGAGAGAGAGATATTGACAGTAAATGATACAACAACAGTGGTTCTCGACTTCATGGACCCCAAATAGCTACTACAGACATTATCACGAGTGATAGAGAGTGAGGCAGCAATTACATATTGAATGCTTTGTACAAGCTCGCCAGCCATATGAACGAGGCTGGAATTTATCATGAAGTCCGTCAAGGTCTTTTTTGCACACATTCTTCAGTTTATGTAAATAAAGTTTTCTTTCATTGAATTGAGAAGCCCTGCCTTCATCTTTTTCAAATGTTGAGTCAGCAAGTAATTGTCGTCTTTGAGGTTACGTAGATAATAAAGAAGAAGTCTACTGAAGGGTAGTGCTGTTAAAGCCGTTTACGATCATCAGTAGAAGTAGCTAACAATAGACCAGTTAGTCAACGGCTACAATAGCCAGGAGTTGTAATGAGGATAAGCTCTCACTGCCGATATATGCTTCTATGCCAAGCGCCTCTTAATAGCCTCAGACAACTAAGCTCAGCTCCCGGCCTTCATTTGTTGCTCAATTTGAGCCCGGCGGAACTGTTTCTACTGACGGCAGAAAGGGCGAAGGCGAGTCACTGGCGCCTTAAAACCAGCAGCTTTGGACAGACTGGGCTCGTGATCCTTGGTATGTAGCGTGTCTAAAAGAAGAGTATGTGCCGATAATGTTTCGTGGCCTTCATGTCTGGGCAGGTTTGTTATTGGCAAGATAAATGAAAATGGACAACGGCTCTTGGAGTTGTGTGTCCATCATGACGTCTGTGTGACCAACATCTACTTTCAGATTCCTCAGTATAAGGTGTCATGGAGACACCCACAATCCAAGCACTCGGTCAGAAGGCCACTTCTCAGGTCTGTGCTCTCCACGCGCTCGTACTTTACCACGATATTCCAGAAAGTGCTTAGTAGCCCATAGCATGGTGGCACTGTTACAGAGAACTGGGATCACCTGCGGAACACCATTCAAAGTACTGCACTTTCCACCTTTGGTGAGAAGACAGCGAAGTCAAATGACTGGTTTGATGCTTCATCAGATGCGATGACACATGTCATTGAAGTTAAGCGCAGTGCTGCTATTGTTAACAAACGTTCACCGGGTGCTAGAATCCTCAAGATCTCGAAGGCTACGAGAAGCAGAGTCCAATAAACTGCTCGACGTTGTGCAAATGATTATTGACTCCAGACCAGCGAGAGCATCCAGACCGCAGGGCAAGCAGTCAAAACTAAACAAATGTACGACGGTATAAAGACAGTCCTTGGCCCTCCAAAATGTAAGACAGCACCGCTAAAAGCCATCAGCGGGGAGAAACTAACCGATAAGGGTAAACAGATGGAGAGGTGGGTCGAGCACTACTCTGAGCTTTACGCTAGAGAAAATACCGTCACGCCTGCAGCCCTTGATGCTGTTAATTTCTGCCAGCTATGGAGGAGCTCCCTAGAAGACTATATACATGGACGTCACCGGACGGAAAAAGCAAGAACCAAATAGATTATATCTTAATACAACAAAGGTGGCGATCTTGTATCTCATCCATCAAGACGTTCCCAGGAGCAGACTGTGACTCCGACCATGAACTTCTTGCTGCAAACTTCAAGATCAAATTGAAAAAAGTCGTTACAAGCGACAAAGTAATACGTTATGACACAAGCGCCATACCAGAAGAGTACAGTGTCGATATTCAGAACAAATTTGACATTCTTATGGCAGTACAGGAGGAAATGACACCAGATGAACTTGCTAATAACATCAGAGATGTATATATTACAAATGCACAGAGGTTAATTCCTAAAAGAAGTATAAAGAGACGAGAATACATCTCAGACGAAACACTGAAGTTGGTGGTAGAGAGAAGAAAAATGAAGTCCAAAAAAGATACAGAAAATCAGGAGTTGTACAAGGAATACACAAAGCAGATTAAAAAACGAGTCAGACAAGACAAACAACAATACATAAACGACACCTGCAGGAAAATAGAGGAAATGCGCGAACAGGGATTGAGTAAGAATATGTTTTCTGAAGTAAGAACATTGAAAAACAGCAACTTTAAATCATCACCCCGAGCAATAAACGACAAGAAAGGCGACACTCTAACAGAACGTAAAGATATTCTGAACAGATGGAAGGAGTACTGTCAAGAAATGTATACGGAAATAAACAAAGCGGCAGATAACAACGTCATGAATGAAGCGGAACGTGAACCAGAACCTACCATAGATAAAGTCCGGAATGCAATCAAACACTTAAAAAGTGGAAAATCTCCTGGTTGTGATGAAATAACAGCTGAAATGATACAGGCAGGAGGAGAAAGCAGCGCTCGTATATACCATGCATTATGCTGCAAGATCTGGCAAAGCGGAATTTGGCCCAAGGAATGGAAACGATCAATTTACATACCCTTGCCAAAAAAGGGCAACCTGAAACTGTGCACAAACTACAGAACTATAGCTCTTATAAGCCATGCCAGCAAAATACTTTTACAAATCATAATGAAAAGGATGCAACAAAAGCTAGAAACAGAAATAAATGAAGTACAGGCGGGTTTTCGACCAGGTAGAGGCACTAGAGATCATATATTCAACATGAGGATCATCATAGAAAAGTGTAGAGAATTCAACGTTGACCTACATACTTGTTTCATTGATTACACCAAAGCTTTCGATTGTGTACAACATCAGCAGTTATGGGCTATTATGAAAAATATGGGATTTCCAAACCACCTTATACAACTCATCGCACTGCTGTACCAAGAACAACAGGCAGCCGTAAGAATAGAGGGGGAAACATCAGAATGGTTTGAAGTACAGAAAGGAGTAAGACAAGGCTGTACCCTTTCCCCTTACCTGTTTAACATTTATGCCGAGAATATCATGAGAAACGTAAGAGATGACCAAGAACACACAGAGTTTGACTCATTTAACATCGGCGGGTACCAGATCCCGGAAATCAGATATGCTGACGACACAGTCCTCCCTCCTATCGACCAACCCAGAAGGACTTGAACAATTACTTCTGTCCACCAAAAAACACAGCGAGGCCCAGAATCTATACCTAAACACCAAGAAGACCAAAGTATTGACAACAGACAAAGTAAAGACCAAACCAGAAATTGAAATTGATAACGAAGAACTGGAAAGTGTCAATGAATTCGAATACTTAGGAACAATCATTAACAGCTCTGGCGACTGTGCAGTAGAAATTAAAAGAAGACTTGCAATTGCTTCACATAAGCTAATACAGATGAAAAACCTATGGCAAGGCACAAGCAAAGAAACAAAGTTACAACTGATCAGAGCATGTATATTCCCAGTAGCAACATACGGCTGCGAGACTTGGACACTCAATAAAACAGTTGCAAAAAAGATTACATCATTCGAAATGAAATGCTACAGAAGGATGTTGAGAATACCCTGGACAGAAAAAAAGACCAACAGAGAAGTACTGCACTCACTAAACGTACAGGAACATTGGCTCCTAAATACCATCGCAATAAGGAAGCTGAAATTTTTCGGTCATATAAAAAGACATAATAGTCTGGAGAAAACAGTGATGGAAGGCATGGTCCCTGGAAAAAGGGGAAGGGGTCGACCTAGACGACGGTGGACCCAGGATATCACAGAGAGTCTGAACTTGTCTTTGGCTGATGCAGGTCGACTTGCCCAGAATCGTGATGCGTTCAGAGCAGCTGTAATGGAGACAACGTTCTGGAAAGAATATGTCACATGATGATGGAGGAGCTGGATGCTGAACCAACATTAATGGAACTCAGTAAGGGCATTGATAGCTTTTTTTTATCTCTAGACAAGGAAAATTAACTGATAAGTAAACTCATGATCACATACATAGTGAGTGTATTCAGACTGAAGCAAGCAAATAAAGATATTTCTTTTAAACTTTGTGATTTTATGTGTATGTATATACATATCTGATAATAAACGATAAGATAATATTTTTGTATGAGGCCCAGTCACCACAGTGAAAAGTGTCCCAGGTTTTATCATGTTGACCACATTCTAGATCGTGTAAGTCGAGAATCAGTTTACCAACGTTAGTTCAACGCAGCATATTTGAAACAATAAATGTTGCTGCTGCGGGTTATACATTTCGTGGTATTTTGAGAACCTTCCTATAAACTTATGAAGGACACAGAAATAAAAACCTTTTACAGCAAAACCGAAGCCGGTATAAGTTGGTATTGTAACTGTAATGGCTAAAATGTCTTATATCTAAAAGTGCATTGTGGAGGTGACACTCTTGTCTTGGATATTCTGTGAACCAGTTTGTTTCATAAATTGAGTTACAACACTTATCAGCGCTAGCAACACATATTTTTGTGTGATGATGAAGTATTGATTTGAAATGTTTAAACATTACCATTGAGTGATTGCAGAGCTCCAAGATATGCATCATGGAAACAATCTTATTATTTGTTTTATAAAGCACAAAGTTAATCCAAGTATTATATTAAAGTTTAAAAAAAAATGTCGGTAAACGTTTGAAGATGTTTGTAAATACTTGACCTTGTGTGTGAGTATTGATCATCATTCACTTAGTGATTCATGGAACCATCACTGTATTTAGAGTGTTTGTAAATACTTGACCTTGTGTGTGAGTATCGATCATCATTGACTTAGTGTTACATGTAACCATGACTACAGCTAGTCACGTGGTAGGAAGCCTGCACAAAGAATCCACATACTCTTGTAGTAGTGGTGTCTGTGTCAATGTGTTTGACTTGATGATGTTGATAACCCCATTCACAAACTCATATCAGACGTTTTGTACAACTGTTGATGGTGTAGTAGTGGTTTCTGTGTCAATGTGTTTGACTTGATGATGTTGATAACCCCATTCACAAACTCATATCAGACGTTTTGTACAACTGTTGATGGTGTAGTAGTGGTTTCTGTGTCAATGTGTTTGACTTGATGATGTTGATAACCCCATTCACAAACTCATATCAGACGTTTTGTACAACTGTTGATGGTACAGTAGTCCTGTTATATCTTCATGTCTTCAGAGACCCCCCATAGCTCATGAGCAGACATACATGTCCAGCTTGGCTGAGGGAGACTGAGTACCTAGGGGTTTTCCCGGAGTCCAGTGGTGTCGATTCTAAGCAACAATAACATCCAAAAATAAACTTGTTTAAGGTCGCGTTTATCTATAACGACTGTTCCTTCCCCTTTGTAATATTTATGTCCGTGCGTTTTAATAAGAGCGATTGTCGTAAACATATTTGTCTAATATTGCTGTTGTTTTTTTTTTTTTAATACAGTGTGTTCGTGAATTTATGAAGAGCACTCTTCAGCGCCGAAGACACATTGTCTACATTCTGGATTAGCATTACCCAATAAAATGTTGCCTCGTTTTGGAAGGCGCGTCCTGTTCAACAATGCCGGTTATATTAGGGCACAAGTCCAAATATAATTTTTTTTTCTCGCTTTTTTGGTTGCATTTAACTCGCATGAGTCGCATTGGCACACCCCCAACATAAACGCATGTCCCAACACAAAAAGACCCAATGACAAACAAGTGTCACCAATGATCTTCTGTGTTTTCACACAAAAGATCTGACACATAAGTGACACTGTATTGATCTTTTGTGCCGGGCACATGGTTATATTAGGGCGCATGTCCAAATATAAAAGACCTTTACGTCTGGAGAAATGTGAGTAGTAGATAAGTATTCATAGTGGCAGACCATTTAAAGATTTACTGCTTTGAATCTTGTATTGCGTTAAATGTTTAAACAAATTTAGAAATTAAAAACAAAGGAAAACATATACGTATCATAAAGTGTAACAACCATACAATTTTCATAATGCAATTTATTTATGATACATTATTTATTAAATTATTTGAAAATATTTTAAGTAAAAAGTAAAAATTTTATTAAATTTATAATTTGTTTTTTTAAATGGTGTTATTTCCCTTGCAATAGGGAAAAAATAATGCAGCCTCCCCTTACAAAACTGTGACGAGGCGTAAAGAAACATGATTTCGCACGTGACCAGTGTTTGTGAATGTCTTCGGTTGTTTCTTCTCTCTCTGTTGTGTAGTTCATCATCAAGTGGCTGCTTGCAGTATCGATTTGTTAAAGCTTTCAACCATTTTTTTATTAACTGATGTGTGCGTGAGTGTGTACGTGTGTTAATACTTTTGCAGAACCTGTATGTCAGCATTAGTGTTGATACCACAGTGAAACAATTTTATTTGTGTTAGACAAGAAACAAGTATACGTAAAAGATATAATAACAGAAATAACAAACATGGATATCAAAAAATTGAAAGATGGAAATTATAAATTCGAAAACAAAGAAAATTTAAACTTTGTTGAGAAAATGTCTTATATCTTTCGTAATAATGGACCACTTGACTGAGGTAACTAATGTTACACGTGACCTGACTTGACATGTCCAATACCTCTTGATCACCACAGACGATGAGCATGTGCCGTGTAGTCGCTACTTTTATATTTTGAGTGTTAGCCCGTTAAATTCCGCCACAAGTAGACTTGTCCTTGTCAAAAATTGCCTCCCCTGCTTTGAAGTAGTGGTCCACCAGTGGCCAAAACGCAAGAATATCTAACATGGGTCGTCAAAGGTGTCTACCTTCGCACAAGATTACTCTTGGCAGAGTCTTAGATAGAAGGGTAATGACGCTTTTATCCCAAGGAAGATCCACAAGATATTTCTGAAGTCAAGAACAATGCTGCTTTGGCAGGGCAATTGTTAATGTATATTGGTCCGCCGCCTTTTGTGAAAAACTAAGCAATGGTTTTAGCCTGTTCAAGCCCCTATCTGGTTTAAATCCAACGAAATTACTTTTTAAAAGGCGTAGCTCTATATATATATATATATATATATATATATATATATATATATATATATATATATATATATATATATATATATATATATATATATATGTGTGTGTGTGTGTGTGTGTGTGTGGGTGGGGGGTCCAAAAAATGTACTCACACTTCCGTAGTGCGTATCTATGCAAGATTGTAAAATTCGAATTTAATTATGGCGGCAAAGTGTAGTATTATTGTGGCCGTGTGGCCTACTACGCCACCCTTAGGATAGAAAGTACTTTAGTAAGTCAGATACACTATGTACTTGTATAGGCTAGCTAGTACTCACACTAGTCACAAACTAATGACAACATTTGTCATGGTACTCATGAGTCCATGATGTCATTAAATCTGGTGTGGATTTTCATACAAGATATACCGGAAAGTCCATAAACTGGGACTATGATTGGTCAACGTCCCTTGGTAATAATAAATTTGGTAGAGAGATTTTGTAGTTAGTTAGTTTTGAGATTAAATTAACTGACTGTTAACCAAAAAACCAATCATTAGTTAGTTTCCGGTCAAGGATTGAAAGGATAACATCCGCCCAAGCTGAGATCCCAAGAAGTCGATGATTAGAGGTAGATTTTATATTGGTCCCAGAGAGCATATTGTATGTTTCAATATGTATTGCTTTTCAACAAATCTACAATTGAAATAAATATCTTTTATTTGATCTTGACTGAATTGAGATCTATACTGGAAGCGAAAGAAAACTAAAGTAAGACAGTTGTTGTTTTTTATGAAAGTTTAAATTAACTAACGGCCATCAAAGTTTCCTACCACCACTATACGATCTACACTGGCACATTATGTTGTCTCTAAAGAGGGCTACAGTCCCCACGCCATCACGTGACCGGCAGGAAAGCCAAAATGGCGCAGGCACGCGTGACGTTCGAGCACAGGAAGAGCATTGTGAAGTGGTATTTCAAAGTGGAGAACGTGTGTGAAGTGCAACGACGATGGCGACAGGAGTTCGGGACAAAGCCACCAACACGCCGAACAATCGCACGCATTCGCTATAAATTGAAAACGGTGGCACCGTGCATGATGTGCACAAGGAACGATCTGAGAGACGTCGTTCAGCAACAAGCCCTGCGTCCTCGGCTAAGGTGTTACAGCAATTCACGCGCTCACCGCAGAAGTCTGTCAACCAATGCGCACGTGAGACGGGAGTTAGCCGACGAATTCTAAAGAGAGTGAAATGGAAAGTGTACATCCCGCGACTGTTACACGCGATGAATGAGGATGATCCTGATCGACGCATGCAGTACTGCGAGTGGTTTCGAGACAATGTATGCGAGGATGCGGATTTCGCGGAAAAAATTGTGTGGTCTGATGAGGCACAATTTAAATTAAACGGTACAATCAACCGTCATAATTGTGTGTACTGGGCTCCAGAAAATCCCTACATTCTTGTGGAGAAAGCAGTTAATCTACCGGGGGTTAATGTCTGGTGTGGTCTGACATCCAGGGGACTAATTGGACCATTCTTCATTGAGGGTAAGCTCACTAGCTTGGTGTACCTCGACATGCTGCGTGAATCCATTTTACCGGCCATCCGTGCGCTTTACAATGCGAATGAGGAAATTCACTTCCAACAAGATGGCGCACCACCACACTACCACAACAACGTGAGAGCCTACCTTGATCAGATGCTACCAGGACATTGGATAGGACAAAGGGTTGCTGTTGAATTCCCACCATGTTCCCCTGACTTAACACCCCTCGACTTCTACCAGTGGGGAACCATGAAGGATGTGGTGTACCGTACCAGACCAGCTACACTGCCTGCACTACAGGAGGAAATCCAGACGGCCTGTAGAGCAATCGCTGTGAACATTTTCACCTCAGTTGTTCTTGCAGTGGTTCGCCGCAATCAGAAGTGTCAGGATGCCAATGGTGGACATTTTGAGAACCTAAACTGATTGCAGTAGTCAAACAGCACCTTGAATGTCTAAATAAATGTAGTAAAACAAATTTCATGTCAATATTATACATACATTTGTCACATTGAAGTGTGAGTGCATTTTTTAGGACCTCTCTGTATGTATGTATATATATCTTCTTCTTCTTCTTCCTCGTTCGTCCTGAAAAGGACGTTGGTTGCGTTTACAGCGAAGCTGCGGTATTTGCGCCTTTCGGCCGACACATCCGACTTCCGCACAGCATTTTTTGGGACCGGGTTTGCCATCCCTCTTCGATCCCTACTCCTCAGCCAAACTGCAGTGATGCAGCCTGTTTCCAGGACCACCACGTGGAGGTGGAGTAGGGTCTTGGTCAGCTCTGGTTCGCTGACCCTGACGCAGGCAGTCAAGCTTTAGGTCGCTTACTGCATTCCTCACTTTTGATGCGTCTTGGGTCCCGTATATATATATATATATATATATATATATATATATATATTAAAGAGTCTTGCTCATACGTTTGCTTTCACACTTATAATAACTGAATCAACTATGATTGTTATGTTTTAATATAACATATAACACATTTAATAATCAGTTAGTTCTAAAAGATTAAAACAGAGATAAAATGATGGTGAATTTTAGAGGTACGTCACATTTCTCGTCATTGAGACTTGGGTTGAGGATTTAAATTGAAAAAAATATATATATATTTTATGTCCGTTTGCTGGTGCCTTTTACAAGCATTTAACTGGAATAAGTGAGTCCTGTAGCCTTGGTTTCGTCAATTCTTTTGTGATGATGACACTTCACAGTCTGACATCTTAGTTCCTCGAACGGCCTAATAGCTTCGTTCGACGAACTTTTGGACAAAATAGAAAGAACAAATGCCTCTGCTAAGTACATTTGTGGGCTGCAAATTAACAGGCGCATTATCTCGTTGTCCACCCACCAATATTAGTCTCTCAGAATGAGTAGTTTCTTGAGTATACACAGCGTAACTCAGGGACGATGTTTAGAAATCACCAATATTTTGCTGGGTATTAAAATGGGGGAAATGTGTCTGGACAGCGTGAACTTCAATGATTTGCCTAAATTACAAGTAACAAGGTACAAATATCTGACAAAACGATATAATACAATTTAGGCACATGTGATGTAATCTTCACTCATCACCGCTTCAGTCGGAGCCTGGGGTTACCTCTGCTGTCGGTTGTCTGTACGACTAGAAAGAAGAAATCACCAGCGCTTGCTGTAGTGGTTTATGAATACACCTTTTTTCATTTGTTGAGGTTGCCAGCAACATATATATCCACTTTAGCAAGAACAACATGTTAAATTCACATGTGTAAAATAAATGTTTACACTTACCCCAAAGGATTTTTTGGAATACAATCTCCTGGTACAGTTTAGAATGGACGCTAGCAACCTAGGATAGATGTTTTCGAATCACTTGATCTGGAAATTTTGTATTCCTCTTATAGACATGTGATCTGATTCCTTGGGATTCCAGTCTTCGTATTTTTAACTGCTGGTTTACTTTTTTAAGTTTTAAAGTTGACCAAATACTCTGTCACCCGTGTGTTACCGGGGTCCGAAAGGGGAGCAAAGAATAGTACACTGTACCCTACCTTGCATGTCGTAAAAAGCAACTAAGGCGGGTTGAGCATGAGGCTGGTTACCCCATCCCGTAAAAAACTTTTTACCACAAAAACTTCGACACGTCAAATAAAGAAATACTCTGTAATGGTCCTTTTAGTTTCCAGTCTTTGTATTTAAAATGCGGGCTTACTTTTTAGTTTTAAGTTGCCCAAATGCAACTATATCACTTATAGTTTTGGAATTCTTTGTCCGATTCTTTTCTTCCTGGGTCTGGTGAATTGCTAATTTGACGTTGCGATGCAGTCTGATTTTTTAAGCCAATCGTAAGCTCTCAACTATATGGGTCGGGGTGTTTAATTTAATTCTCCCCCTTGTGTTTGAGAATATTACATTTAAAAATTCCATCGCGTGACCTCTTTCTAATAATGCTGTAATACTTCCGGTCAGAAGGTATCATGTGTCAGGTCATCCATAATAAATACACTGGGATGTTACGGCAGAAGCTTTTATCTCATTATCACCTGAGCTCTCGCCCATCTCAGACGGCCTTCCCAGACAGAAAATATGGCGTTTCTTTTCATCCCTCGTGAGAGAACACATTGTGTCTATAGAGATCGACTCTACCAAAGGTGGCAAACGTATTGCCGCTGACCTGTGTAGTTAACCTGGGATGATTACCGTTCACCTGGCGAAACGTAAACAAGTCTGAGAGTGGTCACTGCAAAAAAAAATGTAATGGTAATAAATATGCCAAATAATAGGACGATGAGTGAGAAAAATGAAGAAATTAAGAGATACTGCCAGAGGGGACGAGAGTTATAAAAAGTGGACGACTGCTTTCGTCACAGTCCTTGAAACGTTATTTGCTGTCAAGAAACATATTTGGTAGCCTATGTGATTTTGATATGTGGCCACTTTACATGTCAGCTTCGTCTCTTTACTGTTGTGAGGCTCTCTACACATGATCGTTAAGCACTTAACTGTGTTTTTGTGAGATATTGTTAATGACTGTTGTAGGTGCTGACATTTGATTCTACATTGCTATTTTATGCAGGCATGCCCACATATAAAATAGCTTGTGGTCTAGTTATAATGCTAGTAGTAAAACAAGAGAGAGGCGCGTCTGATGCCATGAACGATCGAATGAACAGTATTACCAGAGATGATAACTGTGCAAGCTAGACCTCGACTGGCATAAGCCTTTATCCATCCAGTGATACGATGTTACACTTCCAGAGATTCTCTCGCAATATTTTGTTTTCTTATATTTTTGCTACTTTCCTTTAACTCTTTGACTCCACAATTATTTTCCACCCTGTGCCGTAATTTTAATTCATGATAGACTAAAAACAACGCTCAGAGAGTTGTTTTGGCACGGGTGTCAAATCTGACCAACGATCTGAGCGTTGTTCCGGAGTCAAAGAGTTAAGAGGCATGCCTCTTTCAACCATTTACCTAATGCAAGTTCTGATTCTGTTCCAGCTATAAGATCGATATTATCAGCTAAACGTAGATTGCAAAGAGGTCGGCCTCCAATCGATATTGTTGTTTTATAATCGTAGAGAGCCTCCTGTATAATATGTTTTAAATATATATTAAAGAGCACTGGGGACAGGATACATCCCTGGCGAACTCCTACAATTGTTTTGAAAAATTATCCAATGTCATTTCTTGCAAAAACAGCACTGCTTGCGTCCTTGTATAGTGCTTCAATGGTATCAATGATGTTGGTATCAAAATTGAATTTTCTCATTATTTGCCATAAGCCTTTATGCCAGACTCGATCGAAGGCTTTTGTGAAATCGATGAAGTTATGGTATAAATCGCGTTGATACTGGAGATGTTTTTCGATCAGTAATCCAATATTGAAGATTTGTTCTGAGGTACTTCTTTTTGGTCTAAAGCCAGCCTGTTCCTTGGACAAGATTTCTTCTTTTTCTGTTTTATTCTGTTCAAAAGTATCCTTAATATATATATATATATATATATATATATATATATATATATATATATATATATATATATATATATATATATATATATATATATATATATATATATATATATATATATATATATATATATATATTTATATATATATTTATATATATATATATATAATTTTATATACGAGTGTGTGTATATATATATATTAATATGTGAATTTAATATGTGAAACTCGCTTTTGGATGTCAAAGTCATTTGAGGCTGGCAACCTCAGCGTATACAATGATGATTCATGAACCACCAGTACACGGGCTGGGGATTGCTTTATTTATAATTTCGTAAATATAACTAAAATCATAAAGTAGTTCCAGGTTCCATACGGAGCAGGTAGGGAAAGATGAAAGAAAAGATGTACATTCTAAGTACAATACTTACAATTTCAAAGCAGTGTAAATGTCCATATAAACATTTTCACTTTAAAATTAATGTAAGTTTTCAAGCTTTAAACCAGTGTAAATGTCTATGTGAAAAAATTCATTTTAAAGTAATGGAAGTTTCAAACTTTTCAATCAGTGTAAACATAAATGAAAACATATTCAATTTATATTGTGAACACTTTTCAATCAGTGGAGATGTATATGTAAACAGACTCTATCTGTATAATTAACCTTTTCATTTAACTATAAAGTAACTATGAAATCTACCCCTAATATGAAATTATCACCCCTGGTGGTTAGGCTAGTCTTAACCAAGACACGCTAAGCAGAGCACAGAAAAAAAATAAGAGAGACAGAGGCAGAAGAATTAGAATCAAAATGTTTGAGTGACAGTTGAATTTCCCATAAATGAAGAATTTAGAAGGGAGATAAATCTCGACAGCAGTAGTCGTTATCCAGTCGTGAAGGCCCTAACATCTAGAGACAGCTAGTTAACACTGAGGCAGTAAGGAAGAATGAACGCCCTAACATCTAGAGACAGCTAGTAAACACTGAGGCCGTAAGGAAGAATGAACGCCCTAACATCAAGAGACAGCTAGTAAACACTGAGGCAGTAAGGAAGAATGAACACCCTAACATCTAGAGACAGCTAGTAAACACTGAGGCAGTAAGGAAGAATGAACGCCCTAACATCTAGAGACAGCTAGTAAACACTGAGGCAGTAAGGAAGAATGAACACCCTAACATCTAGAGACAGCTAGTAAACACTGAGGCCGTAAGGAAGAATGAACACCCTAACATCTAGAGACAGCTAGTAAACACTGAGGCCGTAAGGAAGAATGAACACCCTAACATCTAGAGACAGCTAGTAAACACTGAGGCCGTAAGGAAGAATGAGAGAGCAAGACATTGAGAACATAATTGAATCTAAATTTATGCTGTACAATGTTGACCAACCTCAAGGGAAGTTTGGACTCATTATTTCACACCAGCCACATTACACGTAAATAAACGTCATCATATTTTGCACTGTTGTCAGAGTCAAGTTACTCATCTAGTGTTGATATCAATCGTCAGCTGTCTACGTGAACTGTTGTTGTTTTGCATCAAGTAAGAAATGACTTTTATACCATCAACCAAGGCCTGCCTACTGTTGGGGTAGTGATACCAACCACTATACAACATCACCAACAATGCACGGCCACACATACATGTGGCTGGCAACCACATCATGTTTATTTAATTGGTACAGAAACCACCACTGGAAGAGCACATGCATGTTTTAATGTGGGCTGTCGCCATGGTGACCACCTGTAGTTGTGGATCTATGCTCCATAGGGCGCTTTAGGAACATGAATAAATGAATACTTAACTCTTACATAATCAGGAAATATATCACACATTACATAACTCTTACATAATCAAAAATATATCACACATTACATAACTCTTACAAAATCAGGAAATTTATCACATATTACTTAACTCTTACATAATCAGGAAATATATCACACATTACATGACTCTTACATAATTAGGAAATATATCACATATTACATAACTCTTACATAATCAGGAAATATATCACACATTACTTAACTCTTACATAATCAGGAAACACATCACACATTACATAACTCTTACATAATCGGGAAATATATCACATTACTTAACTATTACTAATCAGGAAATATGTCACACATTACATAACTCTTACACAGTCAGTAAATATATCACCCATTTCATAACTCTTACATAATCAATAAATATATCGCATATTACAAAACTCTTATATGATCAGGAAATACATCACACATTACAAAACTCTTACATAATCAGGAAATGTATCACATTACAAAATAGCCTACTGACATAACCGACTGATCCAGGCACATGGTTAATATTTGAAATAGATGCACTGCTTTGAAACGTTGCAAACATCGAACCAAATAATTTGACGTAAAAGTAATGACGTTTTTTTGTTTTAGATTTTGATACCGATCACCTTGCCACGGGTAGCAAGGATTCTAGCCATTGGACGCAGTCACATCCCAGTATTCAGTTTTTTTCTTCAATTATTTACTTTTTATTTATTTGATTTAAGCAAATCCAAACTCCTCGTTAAGAAATAACACTTGACCATAAATACGAAGCAATATTTAAAAAAATGTGTTTTTCTGTTATTAATAACACGGAAGCAGAAAACTATTGATAGAAATACAAAAAAAGGCAACTTTCTGATTAATGAACAGCACTAGTTAGTGCTTTTTTTTTTTTTTAAATACCTTTATTGAGGTCAGTATAACAATATTATTTACAAAAATTTTTACAAGTATCACAAAAAAAAAAAAAAAAAAAAAAAAAAATTTCAACAAGTCAAAAACTAAACAGTATACCAAAATATAAACATACTGAAGATAAACCCTTCCCCCCCCCCCCGCCCACGCCACCCCCAGCACCCCCCCTCCCCCCCCCCCCCCCCCCCCCTCCCCCCCCCCCCCCCCCCAATATATTGCAAGTCAATATTTGAAAATAGTTGACCATGAAATGATTAATGGTACATCGACAAAGGGGTGGTGACCCCCTACCATGAAATGATTAATGAGGACATATGTTAATGAGTATTTACATTGCATGATGTTTACAACAAAGCTACCTGCTTTGTGTGTTGACCAAAGGGTCAAATAATTATTTATTTAAACATTCAACAACAATTTCAAATTTGTTCCATTGTGTTATGTGTTATTTGTTCGTATATCTGTAAAAAAATTCTACTATTGTACTGTATGCCGTCATGTACTGCCCTATTCCTACATGTCCACACTAAGTGTCTAAATTCTGCTAATAAAGTTAGGAGTTTAAGTTCTGTCTGTCTCGGTAAAGTCGGTAAAGTATTCAACATGACCGCTTGGTACATGTTGAGTGATCGTGATGTTTTGGAAGCTATTAATGTTCTTAGTTTGTTTAATGTAGGGACCACTGTCCTACATGTGTAGAACAAATGGTCCTCTGTTTCTATTGTGTTGTTACTGCACAGTTTACACCTTGGTGGCGCCTTGCCTGCTTTCATTGCTGAATGCTTACTCATGATAGGTGTTAAACCGTACAGTAACCTAAATGTAACTTGTTTGGCTTGTGGCTTGACGTCTATTGCATGGATATTTGTGAAGCTTTGTGTGTAGTCTGTTATAAAAAGGTTGTACCCTCGTTTTATTCGTGTACCTAAGTGGGGTTCCTGTGCTCCTACTAAAAGTTTGTATATGAGTTTAGTGTCTTGTTTTATTAACTGTTCGTTCCGTTTTAGATTTTCTATGCATATCCTATAAAAAGGTGGTGGGGTGTTAAAGGAATGTGGTTGGTTGTTTTCTAGTTTGTGTAACTTAATTAGCCTAAGTCCGATATAGAAATGTGCTAGGGGGTACAAGCTTGGATTTTTAATTATCTCCCCTATATATTTGATCCTTAAAGCTTTAATTTTAGTGTTGATGTCTTGTAAAGCTATCCCCCCTTTATGTTTGGGCTGTATTAGGGTTAAATGTTTAATGCTTTTAAAGGTGCCCTTAAAAATGAAGTTCCTAATTAGTACATTTATTTTAGTTACCACTGACTTTGGCATAATCTGAATATTTGCTGTATATATTATTTTAGGCATAATGAAACAGTTCACTATGATACTTCTCCCAAAAATAGTAGCTGTCTTTTATTTATATTTCTCTAACATGTTTTGAATTTTATCTACTAACTTTACCCATGTCTCTGTATTAGGGTCGTGGGGGTTACAAGAATAATTTATCCCATAAATTTTGATTCTTTTAACTTGCGTTAACTGAAAGGGGAAATCTGTCTTGTTTGCCCATTTACCTAATCCCATTAAACTAGATTTTTGAATATTTAGTTTGGATTCGTTAGCGTATCCAAACTCTGTAAAGGTTTCTAATATCTTTCTTATGTAATCTACAATTGCTGGAAGGAATAAAGTATCATCAGCGTACGCTAATGATTTTCTTTTCCCCTGCCCGGGTACAAAAGTCCCCGTGATGTTTACATCTTGTCTTATTTTTTCCAGCACTGGTTCTAGTGTTAAAACGTATAACAGGGGAGACAAAGGGCAACCCTGTCTCACTGCTCGTGTCAGCCTAACTGGGTCACTTAAACTGTGATTAATTAATATTTTACTATGGGGTTTTTTATATAAGATTCCTATCCATGTTCTAAAATAAGTACCTATGTTGTTTGCTTGTAAAGTTTTGTGTAGGAAGGAATGTGATACCCTGTCAAAGGCTTTTTCCTGATCTAGTGATAGTATTGCACTTTGACACTGTCTATCATGCGTGTATGTAATGAAATCCCTTATGAAGTGTGTATGTCTACAAATGTTCCTACCATGTACACTACATTGTTGGTCAGGATGTACCAAATTCTTCATGAATAATTTAAGTTTCAGAGTGAGAGCTTTGGCCAAGATTTTATAATCAGTATTTAAAAGCGAAATAGGCCTGTAATTTTTTATTGACTTTCTGTCTGTATAATTTTGTGTAGTATTCAAAAAAGGCGTGTCTAATATTAATGTCTTCTGTCTGTTGTTTCCCATTCATATCAAATATTTCCTGAATCTGTTTACTGTGTTGTACATTTTGTTCAATCGCTAAATATTGTCTACTGGGTGTTTCTTGTGTAATAGTATTTAATTTTGACCTAAGGAGAGCTCCTTGGTATGTGTGTTGTTTGTACAGGTCTAGTTGTTCTTCTAAAGAATGAATGTGTGGGTTAGATTTGTCTATCTGCTTTGTTAAACTTATTGCGTCTTCTAATATATTTTGTTCCCTCTTAAAAGCCCTGTGTATTGTTGTTGCTAAAATCTGTGTTCTATCCCTTATTGTGTTTTTTAACAGGTCCCAATATTCTGCAATGTTGTTATTGGGGATATCCTGTGTGTAACCCTGAATGAGTTGTGTTATTGTGTCTGTGAAGAAAGTATTTGTTAGCAAATTATTGTTGAATTTCCAATGTGGGGATCTCTTTAATTTTGTATATGTGTGCCCCGTATTTAAAACTGTGTATACTGCTTGATGGTCTGTAAATTTAAGCGTATTTTTAATGTGGTAAGTTTTGTGTATGTTGTAACTGTTTGTTGCGTATATTCTGTCCAGTCTAGAAGATAGTCTAAGATATGGGTTTCTCTTGTCGTGGAATGTGAAAGCTTGTGTTTGCGGTTGTAGTTTTCTGTAAACGTCTACAAAGTCATGTTTGTCAAGCATAGATTGAAGGCGTCGTATTGATAAAGATGTGTAAGGTTTCTCTTTTCGTAAAATTTGGCCAAAGGAACTCCTGTCTAAATTTGTCAAAACACAGTTGAAATCACCTCCTAACACTATTTTGGTTCCTTTGTAGTACCTATCTATAGTGTCATACAGTTCGTCATAAAACTTAGGTCGGTCACTTTCCGTCGCTGGTGCGTATATGTTAATAAGTGCGTGCGTGTCGTGTTTATTGTGTTTATTTTGTATTTGTATAATGACAATTCTGCCACAATTGTCTGTTCTATAATGTATTGCTTCCCAATCTTCATTTATCTGGAGGGTGGCAGTACCCCCATGGCAGGTGCCTAGGGCGAACCAACCATGTTTCAGTCCTAACCTAGTTACTATCTGGTCGGCATGATACCTAGAAGTAATCCCCGTTTGTTGCAAAAACAAAAAGTCGGGTTTCTCTTTTTTAATTAGTTTAATTACATGGTCCAGCTTATTTCTCAAACCATTGATGTTGAGAGATATTATCACTAGACTGCATGTCGGAGTGGTAAGCTGAGGTTGGCCACTCGCTATAAACTGTCTACATGGCAAAGTGGCAGAGTGGCCACTTGCCATATCTAAACTATTTGACATAACGGGGGCTTGCGAACCGTCTGTAGAATTACAAAGCTGAGTAGTGATCTGAGGCTGGCTACTCGCTACAGGTGAGTTACTCAGTAGAACACTAGTTGATGGTTTATTTTGTGTTTCAATGATTTTAGGAGGCAAAGTAGTAAACTGGTCATTTGTTACACATGGTTTACACAACATAGCGGTGCCGGTCGGCTGACCGCTTTCTGTCGTAACTAGGTCACTTGACACATTCATGTTTGCATTTCTCGACGAAGCGGTGCATAAAGGCTGACCTGCTAACCTAGTTACATGACTGCCTGACGGAATAGTGATCTGGGGCTGACTATCCGATCTGCTATGATTACACTGGCTAACAAAAAAAAATTTATTTTTTCTTTCTCTAACATTTCTATGTTTTTCTGGTCAATTTTGATGCGCTGTTTTTAAATATGCAAACCGTTTTTCTCTATCAGGTCGGGATCTCTAGAAATACGCAATTGAAGTTTTTTAACAACGCATACAGCATAGACTCTAGGCAGAAATATGTCTCCGACTATATAAGGAAAAGACGATGGTCATATATCGGTCATGTCCTACGAATGCAAAACAACAGAATACCACTACAGGCGCTTACTTGGGTTACTGAGGGTAAGAGGAAAAAAGGAAGACCAAAAGAAACACTCAGAAGAACAATAATAAGAGAAGGAAGAACGTTGGGCATAAATAATGTGCAAGAGCTAAGAGGAGTGGCGTCACAACGAACAACCTGGAGAGCACTGGTTTCTGCCTTATGCGCCGTGTTTGGTGCTTAAAGAATTTATTATTATTATTATACAGTATTACAACATCATTCGTACAAGAAGTATAACAGTTATGTAGGCTTGAATTTCTTTGCAGTCGACTTTCGTCGGTGAATGGCATGTGGTACATCGCGATGAAGCATCCAACAATAATCGGCAGCGATATCTTGATGGAATCGTTCTCCATGTTCATCGCTGACTTCGTCAAGGTTGTCAGGGAAAAAGTCAAGATGCGAATCGAGCAAATGGATTTTGATGGACATGTTACAGCCCATAATTCTGTATGCATCTATGCACTGCTTAACAATATGCACATAATCAACAGATTTGTGATTTCCCAGAACGTTATCGACGATCGATTTGAATGCCATCCATGTGCGAAGTTCACTACCATGTAACAAGTTCTCGAATTGTTTGTCTGCAATAACTTTCCGAATCTGAGGTCCTACAAAGATACCTTCCTTTATCTTTGCATCGCTAACATGCGGAAACTTTTCTCGAAGATAAGTGAAAGCTTTGCTCGTTTTATCTAACGCTTTTACGAAATTCTTCATGAGCCCCAACTTTATATGTAACGGTGATAAAATGATGCTGTCTTTGTTAACTAATGGCTCGTGTATTACATTGTTATGCCCGAGCTGCATACGATCCCTGATAGGCCACACTTTTCTTGCATAATATTCATGTCTGTTGCGACTGTTCCATTCGCAAAGGAAGCAACAAAATTTAGTATACCCAGCCTGCATGCCCGTGAGAATGGCAATGACCTTTAGGTCTCCACAAATCCGCCATTGGTAGTAATTGTACTTTATTTTTGCCAAAAGTATAGCCATATTGTCATAAGTTTCTTTCATATGAACAGAGTAAGCGACTGGAATTAATGAAAATAAATTTCCGTTATGCAATAACACGGCTTTTAGACTAGTCTTGGAAGAGTCGATGAAAAGTCGCCATTCGTTGACTATGTGCTCATGACCGAGAGTGCACCATTAGACCGTTTACATCTTTGCAATAGCAAATGTCATCATCCATCTCAAAGTATTGAACAAGTTCTCTGTGTCTATGACGAAATTTAGATATCGGAGTATTGGGCGCTAAAAGATTCCATTCTTTGAGTCGCGAACCGAGTAATTCCGCTTGTCCTTTGGTAAGAGCGAGATCACGTATTAGATCTGAAAGTTCTGAATGGTTAATTAAGTGAACACCATCATTAACCGATATACAATCCGAGTCAGAATGCGTTTCTAAAGCAGGTAAACTATCACTTTCTGATGGTTTATTCACGTCCAACGGATATTGTTCTGGTGGAACTGGGATCGGACACGTGATTGAATCATGAGGCACTGGTTTCGAAACCGATTCAATATTTGGATAAACCACAGACTTTCTAGTTTTAAAAGTGAAACCATGGATATTTGTCAAGCAGAAGTAACAATCAGTAGCGTGATTTGTCGGTTCACGCCATATTACTGGCACTCCAAAAGGCATCGACTTATGCTTCGGCGATTTTCGTAACCAACCTGCCAATGTATTTGCACAAGTCGAACAAACTGCATTTGGCTTCCAAGATTTATTTGCATCATCAACTTTCGTAGCGAAATAAAGTTCATATTCTTTCTTTAGTAATGGTGTAACGTTTTCCTGGTGAACACGATCGGTAAAATATCCGCACACGTAACAGAACAAATCAGCCGAATTTCTACAACTTCTAGAAGCCATATTTCGCTCAGAATTATTTCAAAATACAGTAACTATTTGAAAAATAGCGTAACATATGTCATGCATCTTTTAGCAGTATAAAAAGTAAAATTATTTTGCATTTTATTAATTTTTAATACGTTATATAGTAAAAATGAAACGGAGCAAATAACGGTTTCCCAAAAATATATTTATTCACAAATATCTTAAGAACTCGATGTGATAGAGATAGACGGATTTCAAATTTGAAATCAGCGCAAGAAACTGACCTAAGAACACTTATTCTTATATAAGAAAGAAAAATGTTGTTTGTCAGTGTTATTTAGGCTCGACGCAGATGAAACCGCGTCGCCTAAAAACCCCACCCTAGTACGGGGGGGAGTTGTCTGCTTAAAGGAAACTGTGCGCATGTTTAAGTGTGTGTATTTGCGAACAAACTAAATATCAAAAAACTATTTACAATAACACAACTCATAATAAAACATTCTAACACCACTCCTAAACTATAGGTGTTGGCACACTTTACTGAAGTAAAATACATTATTTTCTTTATTTTCATTGTTGACCTCTGTACTTGGGTCTGCTTGAGGGGGCACATCTTCCCACGCACTGGTAATCTATAGTTCAAACTTCTAACAGGCTCGCAAGGGAGGATAACTTCGAGGTGCAGCTCGGGCGTGCCTTCACATTTATTACAAATAAGGGAGGGAAACCTGAGGCCTGTAAACAGTAAATTAATATGAAATTAATATAAAACAAATATAAAGGTATGTTATCAGGCACTCGCAGGAAATAAAGAAGTAGAACAGCAGACAACAGAAAAACAACAGACATGAGTGGCTTACCCAGGATTTGAACACTGGACCTTCCGTGCGACAACCCCGCCTAGCCATGCAAGCGAATCACACTATCCGCTCTGCCATCTACGCATCATCAAAAAATGATGTTTCAATGGCAGGTCAATAGTGCGAACCACAATACACGACACCAGAAGTCCTCCATGGGCAGTTCAGCCTATTAATGACGCAATCACTTCTGTTGTATTTCTATCAAGCAGTATAGGCCGAATCCAACAAGACCCTTAGGACCTTAATAGTGTGTCCAGTAAATGATAGTAGACTAGAACAGTGAGAACAGGATAGTGGGTAGGTTTGGTATTGTACAAACATTTATTACAAATAAGGGAGGGAAACCTGAGGCCTGTAAACAGTAAATTAATATGAAATTAATATGAAATAAATATAAAGGTATGTTATCAGGCACTCGCAGGAAATAAAGAAGTAGAACACCAGACAACAGAAAAACAACAGACATGAGTGGCTTACCCAGGATTTGAACACTGGACCTTCCGTGCGACAACCCCGCCTAGCCATGCAAGCGAATCACACTATCCGCTCTGCCATCTACGCATCATCAAAAAAATGATGTTTCAATGGCAGGTCAATAGTGCGAACCACAATACACGACACCAGACGTCCTCCATGGGCAGTTCAGCCTATTAATGACGCAATCACTTCTGTTGTATTTCTATCAAGCAGTATAGGCCGAATCCAACAAGACCCTTAGGACCTTAATACTGTGTCCAGTAAATGATAGTAGACTAGAACAGTGAGAACAGGATAGTGGGTAGGTTTGGTATTGTACAAACATTTATTACAAATAAGGGAGGGAAACCCGAGGCCTGTAAACAGTAAATTAATATGAAATTAATATGAAATAAATATAAAGGTATGTTATCAGGCACTCGCAGGAAATAAAGAAGTAGAACACCAGACAACAGAAAAACAACAGACATGAGTGGCTTACCCAGGATTTGAACACTGGACCTTCCGTGCGACAACCCCGCCTAGCCATGCAAGCGAATCACACTATCCGCTCTGCCATCTACGCATCATCAAAAAATGATGTTTCAATGGCAGGTCAATAGTGCGAACCACAATACACGACACCAGAAGTCCTCCATGGGCAGTTCAGCCTATGAATGACGCAATCACTTCTGTTGTATTTCTATCAAGCAGTATAGGCCGAATCCAACAAGACCCTTAGGACCTTAATACTGTGTCCAGTAAATGATAGTAGACTAGAACAGTGAGAACAGAATAGTGGGTAGGTTTGGTATTGTACAAACATTTATTACAAATAAGGGAGGGAAACCCGAGGCCTGTAAACAGTAAATTAATATGAAATAAATATAAAGGTATGTTATCAGGCACTCGCAGGAAATAAAGAAGTAGAACACCAGACAACAGAAAAACAACAGACATGAGTGGCTTACCCAGGATTTGAACACTGGACCTTCCGTGCGACAACCCCGCCTAGCCATGCAAGCGAATCACACTATCCGCTCTGCCATCTACGCATCATCAAAAAATGATGTTTCAATGGCAGGTCAATAGTGCGAACCACAATACACGACACCAGAAGTCCTCCATGGGCAGTTCAGCCTATTAATGACGCAATCACTTCTGTTGTATTTCTATCAAGTAGTATTGGCCGAATCCAACAAGACCCTTAGGACCTTAATACTGTGTCCAGTAAATGATAGTAGACTAGAACAGTGAGAACAGAATAGTGGGTAGGTTTGGTATTGTACAAACATTTATTACAAATAAGGGAAGGAAACCCGAGGCCTGTAAACAGTAAATTAATATGAAACAAATATAAAGGTATGTTATCAGGCACTCGCAGGAAATAAAGAAGTAGAACACCAGACAACAGAAAAACAACAGACGTGAGTGGCTTACCCAGGATTTGAACACTGGACCTTCCGTGCGACAACCCCGCCTAGCCATGCAAGCGAATCACACTATCCGCTCTGCCATCTACGCATCATCAAAAAATGATGTTTCAATGGCAGGTCAATAGTGCGAACCACAATACACGACACCAGAAGTCCTCCATGGGCAGTTCAGCCTATTAATGACGCAATCACTTCTGTTGTATTTCTATCAAGCAGTATAGGCCGAATCCAACAAGACCCTTAGGACCTTAATACTGTGTCCAGTAAATGATAGTAGACTAGAACAGTGAGAACAGAATAGTGGGTAGGTTTGGTATTGTACAAACATTTATTACAAATAAGGGAGGGAAACCCGAGGCCTGTAAACAGTAAATTAATATGAAATAAATATAAAGGTATGTTATCAGGCACTCGCAGGAAATAAAGAAGTAGAACACCAGACAACAGAAAAACAACAGACATGAGTGGCTTACCCAGGATTTGAACACTGGACCTTCCGTGCGACAACCCCGCCTAGCCATGCAAGCGAATCACACTATCCGCTCTGCCATCTACGCATCATCAAAAAAATGATGTTTCAATGGCAGGTCAATAGTGCGAACCACAATACACGACACCAGAAGTCCTCCATGGGCAGTTCAGCCTATTAATGACGCAATCACTTCTGTTGTATTTCTATCAAGCAGTATAGGCCGAATCCAACAAGACCCTTAGGACCTTAATACTGTGTCCAGTAAATGATAGTAGACTAGAACAGTGAGAACAGAATAGTGGGTAGGTTTGGTATTGTACAAACATTTATTACAAATAAGGGAGGGAAACCCGAGGCCTGTAAACAGTAAATTAATATGAAATAAATATAAAGGTATGTTATCAGGCACTCGCAGGAAATAAAGAAGTAGAACACCAGACAACAGAAAAACAACAGACATGAGTGGCTTACCCAGGATTTGAACACTGGACCTTCCGTGCGACAACCCCGCCTAGCCATGCAAGCGAATCACACTATCCGCTCTGCCATCTACGCATCATCAAAAAATGATGTTTCAATGGCAGGTCAATAGTGCGAACCACAATACACGACACCAGAAGTCCTCCATGGGCAGTGCAGCCTATTAATGACGCAATCACTTCTGTTGTATTTCTATCAAGCAGTATAGGCCGAATCCAACAAGACCCTTAGGACCTTAATACTGTGTCCAGTAAATGATAGTAGACTAGAACAGTGAGAACAGAATAGTGGGTAGGTTTGGTATTGTACAAACATTTATTACAAATAAGGGAGGGAAACCCGAGGCCTGTAAACAGTAAATTAATATGAAATAAATATAAAGGTATGTTATCAGGCACTCGCAGGAAATAAAGAAGTAGAACACCAGACAACAGAAAAACAACAGACATGAGTGGCTTACCCAGGATTTGAACACTGGACCTTCCGTGCGACAACCCCGCCTAGCCATGCAAGCGAATCACACTATCCGCTCTGCCATCTACGCATCATCAAAAAATGATGTTTCAATGGCAGGTCAATAGTGCGAACCACCAACACCCTTACTACCCAGATCCTGTTCCACTGGGAGGGAAACTAGTTAGGCTATCATTTACTGGACACAATCACTTAAGGTCCTAATTTCTTGTCAAGCAGTTAGGCCGAATCCAACAAGATCCCTTAGGAACCAAACCTACCCACTGTTTGATAGAAATAGACAACAGAAGTAGTAGACTAGAACCAGTGGAAACAGAATTCAAACATTTATTACAAATAGGCTGAACTGCCCATGGAGGACTTCTGGTGTCGTGTATTGTGGTTCGCACTATTGACCTGCCATTGAAACATCATTTTATGATGATGCGTAGATGGCAGAGCGGATAGTGTGATTCGCTTGCATGGCTAGGCGGGGTTGTCGCACGGAAGGTCCAGTGTTCAAATCCTGGGTAAGCCACTCATGTCTGTTGTTTTTCTGTTGTCTGGTGTTCACTTCTTTATTTCCTGCGAGTGCCTGATAACATACCTTTATATTTGTTTCATATTAATTTACTGTTTACAGGCCTCAGGTTTCCCTCCCTTATTTGTAATAAATGTTTGTACAATACCAAACCTACCCACTATCCTGTTCTCACTGTTCTAGTCTACTATCATTTACTGGACACAGTATTAAGGTCCTAAGGGTCTTGTTGGATTCGGCCTATACTGCTTGATAGAAATACAACAGAAGTGATTGCGTCATTAATAGGCTGAACTGTCCATGGAGGACTTCTGGTGTCGTGTATTGTGGTTCGCACTATTGACCTGCCATTGAAACATCATTTTTTGATGATGCGTAGATGGCAGAGCGGATAGTGTGATTCGCTTGCATGGCTAGGCGGGGTTGTCGCACGGAAAGTCCAGTGTTCAAATCCTGGGTAAGCCACTCATGTCTGTTGTTTTTCTGTTGTCTGGTGTTCTACTTCTTTATTTCCTGCGAGTGCCTGATAACATACCTTTATATTTGTTTCATATTAATTTCATATTAATTTACTGTTTACAGGCCTCAGGTTTCCCTCCCTTATTTGTAATAAATGTTTGTACAATACCAAACCTACCCACTATCCTGTTCTCACTGTTCTAGTCTACTATCATTTACTGGACACAGTATTAAGGTCCTAAGGGTCTTGTTGGATTCGGCCTATACTGTGCTTGATAGAAATACAACAGAAGTGATTGCGTCATTAATAGGCTGAACTGCCCATGGAGGACTTCTGGTGTCGTGTATTGTGGTTCGCACTATTGACCTGCCATTGAAACATCATTTTTTGATGATGCGTAGATGGCAGAGCGGATAGTGTGATTCGCTTGCATGGCTAGGCGGGGTTGTCGCACGGAAGGTCCAGTGTTCAAATCCTGGGTAAGCCACTCATGTCTGTTGTTTTTCTGTTGTCTGGTGTTCTACTTCTTTATTTCCTGCGAGTGCCTGATAACATACCTTTATATTTGTTTCATATTAATTTCATATTAATTTACTGTTTACAGGCCTCAGGTTTCCCTCCCTTATTTGTAATAAATGTTTGTACAATACCAAACCTACCCACTATCCTGTTCTCACTGTTCTAGTCTACTATCATTTACTGGACACAGTATTAAGGTCCTAAGGGTCTTGTTGGATTCGGCCTATACTGCTTGATAGAAATACAACAGAAGTGATTGCGTCATTAATAGGCTGAACTGCCCATGGATGACTTCTGGTGTCGTGTATTGTGGTTCGCACTATTGACCTGCCATTGAAACATCATTTTTTGATGATGCGTAGATGGCAGAGCGGATAGTGTGATTCGCTTGCATGGCTAGGCGGGGTTGTCGCACGGAAGGTCCAGTGTTTCAAATCCTGGGTAAGCCACTCATGTCTGTTGTTTTTCTGTTGTCTGGTGTTCTACTTCTTTATTTCCTGCGAGTGCCTGATAACATACCTTTATATTTGTTTCATATTAATTTCATATTAATTTACTGTTTACAGGCCTCAGGTTTCCCTCCCTTATTTGTAATAAATGTTTGTACAATACCAAACCTACCCACTATCCTGTTCTCACTGTTCTAGTCTACTACTATCATTTACTGGACACAGTATTAAGGTCCTAAGGGTCTTGTTGGATTCGGCCTATACTGCTTGATAGAAATACAACAGAAGTGATTGCGTCATTAATAGGCTGAACTGCCCATGGAGGACTTCTGGTGTCGTGTATTGTGGTTCGCACTATTGACCTGCCATTGAAACATCATTTTTTGATGATGCGTAGATGGCAGAGCGGATAGTGTGATTCGCTTGCATGGCTAGGCGGGGTTGTCGCACGGAAGGTCCAGTGTTCAAATCCTGGGTAAGCCACTCATGTCTGTTGTTTTTCTGTTGTCTGGTGTTCTACTTCTTTATTTCCTGCGAGTGCCTGATAACATACCTTTATATTTGTGCCTTCACATGCACCGTTCGTCATAAGACCTCTCTCTCGCCTCACCTGCTCAAAGCTTGAAACTTGACTAGTTAGTGCTGGTGAAACCTTTTGTTGTGCACATTTATGACTGGAAAACGGCTATAAAACAGTAATTATCATTGACAGTGGTAGAACAGCTAAGTGCTCAATACTTTAAAATGTGCATTAAGTTGACAATCTTTTAAATTTTTTGAAAGTGTGCATGGAAAAAAAAGGAAAATTTAAAAAAGGAAAAATAACAAATATTGTACCTGAAACGAAATGTTATGCCTGATGCAATTGTTTACAACAAATTTATACAATTTAAAATTATGAACATCTTCTATTCAGTCTGATATTTTGTTCATAGTCTAATTGTTTCCCTTGGAAAACAAAAAGCTACCTCCCCTAACTATACATTGATGACAGGGAGATAATTATGTAAAACATGTATGTCGTTCGTGACAAGTGTCAATTGTTTCTTCCTTTGCTCCAGTTTTTCTATCATTTATTACTTCATCCTCAAGGCGTTGTAGTTATAGAGTCCAGATGTGTTTGTAATATTTTGTAACCGTGCTGTGCCTTGGTTACGGTACCAATTCACCTAAATGTACTAGGGTGTGTGTGCTTTCACTAGGTGGCAGATGGCAGACCTAGTGAAGTATTTCAAGTTTTTACATACACAAGTCTCTTATGTTTATCTTCCAAGTTAATGCTATTGTGTATAAGTACTGGCCATCTCCGCCAGAGTTGGTGATTCCTGGATGAACTACTTGTTCCTCCTTTGTTCAACCCTCGACTCGTTCTCTTCCTTCTCCGTTGTTATTATAGTGACTGATCGTATAGTGGATTTTTATAATGATTATTGACCTGGCCTACATACAACAACCCTCAAGGATAGACTCAAACATATGTTTTCTCTCTTGCAAAAACATTTATTTACATGTAATATTCTTCAATAACGCAGGTAATTCTTCATAGAGCTCACATACAGTTGTATCATAGTTGCTTCATACATAAACTCTATATCGTGTGTATATATACCTAATCTCCCTTTGTTCTTCCATCATCTCCAATTACTTGTTTAGCCTCTTCAAACTCTACCTCAGTTTGCTTAATATGCCTTAATACTCCTGATCAGCACTTCCAACTCATTGTCTTGTGCTTTTATTCCTCCTGACCAAACTTGGTCAGGCCTGCCTCTATTTCCGATCCTGAAAAACATGATATAATTCTTATACATGTAACAAGTCTTCTATACTCCATACTTACATGCGAGAGCATGCAGGTAATTCTTAAAGAAGTCGACTCTCCCAGTCGCTTACTTGTCGTAACTGTTTCTGTAGACGACTCATTGGTTCACTCTCTGTGAACTCACTCTGATAAAAAATATGGTTTTCCTCTTGGAATTCATTCTTACCATCTATTCGTATATAACAGTACCAAGCTTGACCATCAATGTATCATTCAAATACTTCTCTTCTCTAGGTTACTTAGTCAATTTATTTGACATGTCGACTTGGGATTTCTGATTTACTTCTCCTGCAATTTTTCATCAATATGAATGATAAGTTTGAAACCATACTTACAGGCAAATCCCTGAATCTCTCCCGAAATACACTCTCTACTGTGACTATAAGAACTTTCTTAATCATCTTCTACGCTGTCTATACGAAACTTCTTAGTCATCTTGTATAGTTACTGTCATGGAATATTCTAATCCACATATATAAATTATCAATTAAATATAAAGCCTAATAAATACATATAATAAAGAAAAGAGCAATGGTAAAATGACAGTGCTGTCACAAAGAATGTACTCGAAATCCCCCTTGTTTTCTGCTTCGTCTGCAAATTGTAACGCTTTCACGTTGATAGTAAAAGCTTACTGTATTATACCCGCTTTCTTCAATGAAACGTGTGCTGTATTTCTTGGAAAAACATTAAGAGGCAGACTGCGTAATGACCTAAATTTTAAATTCCATTCATGTCTTTTTCTACATTACGTTACCAAAACGAACGAACAGATGGACAAAAGGATAGCGAGAAGGGAGAGGCAGAAAGCCGAACATTAAACACGCGTCGCGCGATACACAATTACTACTAACACGCGTGTTAGGCTACAAGCACTAACTTGTTTTTTTCA